>WEKW01016952.1:110949-133054 GCA_013389905.1 Sula dactylatra
GTCCTACTTAAAATTGCTTACCTGATCAGGCTCAGGTTGGCTGCTAAAGACAACAGGCTTCTAACAATGCTCACTTTCTAATGAGGATGCAAATAATTTACACAAGTGATTCACTATTAACAAAGAGGCTCAGAAAACGTAACCTCATTGTGATCATATTTGTTGTAGAAGTAGCTCAACATGCCTAGACTGTTGTGCTGGCTGAAAAGAAGGAAGATATTCTAAAATTACCTCAAAATCACAAATAGAACCAAGATAACCTTACTACTTAATACAACAGGTGTGACTGACCCAATGCTAAGCAGAGTAAGTAGAAATTAATCTGCTGCTGCCCATATTAGTTAAGTGCTCCAGACAGACTGTGATGTGCAGGTACATTTTTCTCTCAAACACCAAAATATCTTTATTGCTGTTTGTATTATTTTATTTCTTTAACCTCTAGGTCTGATACCAAAAGAAACTAGAAAAGATTGATGCAGAAACAGATCTTGCCATGCTTTCAAAGTTGTTGTGCCACTTAAAGCCCACACACTTACATGTTTACATAGCTCTAAATTCAGCTATATGTCTGAATTTGAGCAAGAAGTAGGAAGAAATACAGTGTAGAATAAAAATAATAGATAGGAATGCTAAGAAATGTTTTGACTGGAACCCATTAGAGACCAGCTCAGAGTTCTTATAATCTGCGTGAGTTTTGATCTGGGAGAAAACATTTCAAAAGCATCTTAAGGGTCATTGCCCCTGGTTTGAAATATTCCCTTGCTATATGACTACTTCTTATTCCTAAATTACATAAAACTTTCCAAAATAAGACAAGTTGCACAGGCAATTACCTGGCCTGCCTGTACAGCCTGCCTCTTTACTAGGTTACCCAAAAAAAAAAAAACCCCAACAACATACTTGTATGGTTTTTTTGTTATTTTATCCATTTTAAAGTACATTTCATCAGTAGATCTCAGGCTTTACAAGGACTGAGATGTATGGAATTGACTTGATTTGCTTGAATTCTATGTATAAGTAATCTTATACAGGTATGGTATACTAAAAATACCATAGAAAACCACTGTAAATACATGACTTGACACAAAGGTCAGATTCAGGGGGTAGAGGCACTTCTAGTTTGCTAGATTGCTTCATAATGGTGCTTTTAAAACATAAGTTCAACTGTGTTGCTCTCTAGCTGTTATATTTGTAAGAAGATGTAAAGTTTGATGTGCTGCTGAGCCTGGATGCAGGTTTTCCTTTAGCTGGAGAGACTCTTATGTTGCCGGTACACACTGTTCTTTCTTTTTGTCCCCAAGGCAGATGTGCACATTTAATTGGTAACTGTGGTACCTCTGCACCTCCAGGCATAGATCATTGGACTCAAAGGTACACGTAAGGGTGGATTTGTATCTGACAGCCCCCCACCACTGCAGAAAAAACAAACTATTTTCAAAGCACAGAGATGGTTGCTGCATGGTAGAAATCATTGAGCTGTTACTGAACTTTAAAGCAGTTTTGTTGAAATAGCTTCATAATCACCAGGGGTTTTGTTTTGCTTTAGTTAAGTATGTAGTTAAGAGTTTTTGTTAATTAGATTCAAAAAGAAAAAACTTTTGGACAAAGGAGACTAAAAGAAACTGAATGTCCTAAACCTGATTCTCTTGATAAAACCAGTGTTGGTCTGTTGACAGAAAAGAAACTGAAAAGACCTATGGGCTGAAAATCCTCAGTGCTAAGCACCGAATTGTACGCAGCTTGCAGTCAGGAGTTAAATGGCAGAGAAATACAAATTTTCCATTGCCCGCTTTCATGCGGAAAGGTTCAGTCAATAAATGTTCAAGAAGAACACTACAAGTAGTGAAATAATAAAACCTGCATTGTCCATGTGCCTTCTCATCAAGCTGTTCTAAAACTTCTTACAAGCATCGCAATAAAGGAAAGTGTTATGGAAAGAAGGTACGTCAATGACATGCTGTAGTAATTTTTAGGACCTCCTCCCTAGCATGCGAAGCAGTGTGGGGAAAGGCACAAAAATGCTTGTTTGAACTTACATCAAAGTAGGTGATGGAGATGGCTGCTGTGAATTCATCAGAGATTGGTACTGCAGTGCAGTAGGCAGGGTATGGGTGCAGGTTTATCCCTACTGTTCAGCTGAGAAACTAATACACAATAACCTGTGCAGTGTGGGATCCTGGCCCTGAACACAGCTTCTCCAAACAGCCAATACTCGTGCCTTGAAGCTGCCCTTACTCTCTTGCTTGTCACATCTGCAATGTCTTAATGAATCGGAGTATTATATTTCCTCTCTGTTATTCCAGGAATTCCCTTCAACGTTTGATAACCAGCAATGCTCATCGACCTACTCCAGTAGTGCTTTGTGTTATTTATTGGTTGCTGAATGTGTCCTTTGTGGTTCTCTAATTTAATTGGATTTTTTCAATTTACCTTTGTTTGTCGCTGGTATATTGCAAACAGTTAATTGCATGTGAAAGTATTCCTCCTAGAATAACAGTAATAGAAACTAGAATATTATGCCTGTTTTCTTTATTTATTTATCATATGACAGTGTGCTTATATACTGAGTACTTTTTTTATTGAGCACTAACACAGTTTTCTGTAGGATGTGGAGATGTGCCATAAACACAGATTTTTTTCTTGCTCTTTAGATTAAAAATTATTTTTTGAATATTGCCCCTATTACTGTAGTTTAATCCAAGCTCATTCAGCTTTCCAGTTGCTTATCTGAATGTTATTCCTTAGTACAGAGTCTAATTCCAATAGTGATTAGCTTGATGACTGGTCTACTTAAAAGATTATCTGGTTGATGATGTTATTGGACCTTATAGCTGAATTTATTGGTAATATTTTGTCTTCAGAAGCATGATTACCATAGTACTGTTGTCAATGACGTTTTAAAATGTAGTCTGTGTTACGTTACGGTTTAGGAGCTTGCACTGAGCCCTAATCTATTGGTACATTTATGATGTACTTAAGGTGGCAGATCCCAGACTTCCATGAGGTTTAGGATGTCCTTGTGAGCCGAGGAGGCCTTGCTGAGAAATCGGAATTCTGTGTCTGAAGCAGTTCTGGCTTGTTAAAAGTTCCCTCTGCTATTATCATTTGTGTGCTGTAGGCCTGTAAGAAGATACTGTATATAATTTTGGACCGGGATGAAGAACATGAGCAGGAAAGATATTTGGATATATTAGTTATTATTTGCTGACAGATGTCTGTTTCTGCCGGGGAAAATCTCTGGTGTCTTAGAAAGATCGTTCTTTCTTTTTCCCCCCATTCTCAAAGTCTAAGTGTCCTTTTCCCAACTGTAATTTATCTTTCTCTCCTATAGCATAATTCCCTGGTATTCCTTTTGGTTTTGCCTCAATGTTACTGTTCCAGTCACAAGGATAATTTGACAGCGTTTCATAATTGCTTTATGATGTTTCAAGAGAATAGCCATTTTCCTAGGGTAAATCATGTGAGCTTGTTTTTGCTAGGAAGGAATTGAGGTGGAACCTGAGAAGTTGAAGGCTGGATTGAAAATGTGTCTTACCGGCCCTGAGCAAGTATGAACAGTTAAAATTCTGGTGTGATTCTGAACTTAAGGACCTGGGAGCAGTCAATCCAACACAACATTTACTAAGATTTTGGCCTGTGGATATGGAGCGCAACTATTACATATCTGTTACGTCTTGATTAGTAGTTGCTCTCACTTCAGCTTTACTGCAGTGTCAGTGTTGATGTGCCGATACATATGAGCTAGCGTTCAACTAGTTGATTCATGAGCTGTTCTGTAGTAGCTGCAGCAACACAGGCTTCTGGATTCTGCCAAAACTAGCTGGGGAAATGAGTAAATCCTCAGGAGGTTGATTCCTGTCAAACCTGGAGTTGGTGCAGATGTATTGCTAACAGTACCTCTGTCAGCCAGTGTAAAGATACCTTAGAGATGTCTGCCCTATACTGCATCACAGCAGTTATTAGATCAGTGAACTGCTACTGGGTGATGGATTCATGATCACCTGACGATTCCGTTCATTGAAAGGATACAAAAGGGCCTTTCCATGTCTTGGGGAATAAATCTAACTCACATTGAAGCGTGTCTGTGTGCTTCTGAATCCCACCTACGAAGTTCCTCAGATATTGAGGGTAGAATGGAAATAACTGGGAGTTTTCTGGCAATGAGAAATGGTAATTTTAAATATAACTGTTCCTCATAGAGGCTGCATAAAAGAAAGGGTGAAAGGGACTGCTGTAACTGCTTGATGGTTTGAGCAAAGCTTTTGCTACTGCAAAGGGAATTGAGGATTTCTATAGATTGGGGTGTTACACCAGGACCTTGAACTTCTGGGGAAGAAAGTCAGGAGACTTTCAACAGGAAAATTTCCCAGATGCCTGTAAGAAGCTGCACACTGATACACCTTCATGGAGATTCCAGCCTATCTTGTTAGGTGCTTGTTTTGTTGAGTACAAGTAATGGTATTTTAGGAAAACTTGATAAGTGGGGCAGGAAATGTTTCTAAAAATACCTTTCTCGTGGTGAGCTGTTTCTTTATATTGATGTATGTAGATGTACAATAGACATGAAGAATGCAAGGCAGCTTGGCAGCTGGTGCAGTGGGATTAGAATAGTGGAACAAATGTCAGAATGTATTCACCTTTTGCCAGAAGGTGTGATTCAAGAGAAAAATATTATGAAACTGCTGTCAAAGTCTGGTGGGTCAGGGACTTGTAACATTTGTCATTCAGCCCTTTTGGTGTTTCTAAATGACAGTCAAGAAAAATAAGGCAGACTGGTGCTTTCATGACAGAAAGAAAATTTCATTTCTTTTCTGAAAAAGGGGTAGCAGGATAGTGCGAAATTATGTACCACGAGACGCCTGCAGATGAACTGTATGTGGGGATGCTTTTTGAGTTTTCAGACTAATATAAAATGAGGAAGCCAGGTTAATTTTCAGATTGTTTGAGTGGATCTTAACATAGCTGGGAACGACTACTGATTAAATAGATCCAATGACTACTGATTAAATAGTTCCTATTCAAAGAACAAAAAAAAAAGTCCAGAGGTGGTTGCTCAGAATTTATTTATCTAGCAAATTCTCTTAGTAGAGAGAATAATAAAAGCCCTTTATCTGACAGATGGAAAGAGTTTCAGTACTCTGAAGTCTTCCTACCACATATTTCATCTGCTTCACATGAGTTGTCTGGCTCGGAGCTTCCAGGAATTCCCTGAGGGCAGGTCATATGAAACAGTTGTGTGAGGCCTCATACTTTTAAATTTGTAAAACCATTTAATTTTGGTTGTAGTTGTTTTAGGAGTTCTGAAGACTTGGTCAATATGCCTTGAATCAAACGTTCATAAACAATGAAAAGTTTTGGAAACTTTAGACTAGATCATCTGCTCTTCGAGGGATCAGAAATAAAACAGGCTTTGGATTTGAGTAAGAAGGTTTTATCTCAAAGAACTTCAAATAACAGGCCCTCTAATCCAAAATAAAGACAAGCTCAACTCCTTTCCTATGTTGTGCCTGCCCTATTGATTGATTCCTAAGCTAAGTTTGCTTTGCCTTATTCACCAGTTCAGTTATAAGACTGAAAAATGCCTGCTATTAATTGTTGGAAATTTCTTCATATGATTTAAGAATGCTTGTTTTAAGAAGAACTAGTAGAAATAACTTTTTACCCTTGTTCCAGCCAGATTGGCATAATACCCAAAACTACAGAAGATCAATCCCTGGTTTGAACTTCTGGATCTATTGATAGAAGGGCAGACATTTTATCTTGATAGAAGACAAGGTCAGCTTTTTTTTTTGTAAGACTTGGCTCCTATGTAAATACAAATCTAAGTGGAGGAAAGAATGATTTTTTTCCTGATTTATGGTGTGACCCAAGTCCTGTAACGTCCTTCAGGTCTGATTTAATGCTGGCACAGTCTCTGGGTCTGACTTTCCAGTTATTGGCCATTCATCAAATGGGTGAATTTGATCTATTGTTTTCTCAGGTGGGCCACTGCTCCTACTATGTGCTTCACAAAATTCAGAGGGATTCAAGCCAAAAGGAAGGATTTTCTTTTGATTTTTCCCCCTTTTGCCTTAGAAGTTTTCAATGTGAAGGGTAAAAAAAAAAAAGTCAGGAGAAACAAATGTCTTCTAATGCTCAGTTATTGTCCACACGGACCAGGCTGAAGATAAGCTGAGCCACCAACACTCTGATGCTTCCATACATTTGTAGACTCACCACTTTGAAGGAATCAGCAGGAAGTAGTGAAACAAAAAAAATATGATAAAACATGAGGATTTCAGAAATATATTCTGCTGTCTTCTTTCTGAGCACATAGACGTGACCTTTGAATAATATGAAAGTTACTGAAATGGCACATGCTGATTTCAGTGGTGAAAGTAAGAGCCGCAGGAATCAGCCAGTGAAGTGAAAACATTTCCAACTGACGTCTTCAAATGAATCATTAACATCCTGATAAATATGCACAACAATGAGGAGGCTACTTAAACTGACACTTAGGTTGAATTGTCTGGGAAATTACCTGTTTGCTCTATCTGGGTTTAATTATAAACATTTAAATGATTAAGTTCATTTCACTTGAGGGAGGGTAAAGGAGAGTTGGATGCAACCTTTTTGCCTCCTGTTGAAATGATGGCTGCTCCTCCAGCTACTGGAATTAGATGCTCACCTGCTGGGATTATTCCAAACGCTGCTATAGGCAGCAAAACAGCAAAAGTGAGAAGAGTTCCTACACTAGACCATGGTTAAAACAGACTATAGATTTGACTGCTGGTATGCTTCCTTATGAGGTAGGGTTGTAATCTGGGGGAGAGAGGGAAAGAGGATGAATATAACTTCAACCTCATCAAGAAGAAATCTGCTGTATCTGCAACTTAGAGGTCCTTCCTAGTCCCTAACCAAGAAGCCTGCAAAGCTCAGTACTGACAGACTGCGTATGTTTAAACTACTAAATGTTTTCACCTCCCACTGGTTTCATATACTTTGACATGGAGAACCTTGCAGTATTGAGCTCTAAATCAGTTGATGCATTGTCACAGCTCCCTGAATAGATGGCCAAGTCATAGCTGGATTTTATTAACCTTGCCTAATTTTAACTGTGGGCCAAACTCTGCTGCTTTTGCTTCTGTAAATGATCCCATTGGTTCCACCTCATTGAAGTTACTGGAGTGTTACTTACCTTTAAAGTAGTAATCTACAAGAATAAAATCATTGGTTTTAATTAAATGTGAAGTATGGAAGCCAATCGAGAAGTAAGGGGAGATTTTGAGACAGAGACTAAGTAATTTCTATTTATAAATGGAAGTTATATGCCGTACTGCCATTAAAGTTGGTTTTGGAGAAGCTAGAATGGAACTATGATTTTAAGCAACATAAGCTAAATGAAAGCATCAGTTATGCTGCTACAGTCATCTGGAGATGTGACAAACAGCAGGTTTTATGACTGGGCTTAATGCATCCTGGCCTTTCTGAGGTGTCAAGGCAAGGGTGACAGACTAGCTCACCTAGACCTGCTTGGCTTTGTTATAAATGGCAGTGTGGTTACCAAGACAGATGGTCAGTCTTGCTAGGAATGACAGAGCAGGTAACTGCCCGCAGAATTTCTGCTGCTTGTCGCTTTCTCTTGGGATTGATATCCGCTTCTGTCAGTTGGGTTTTGTACTGCTCATGACTTGAGACCTTCTTATGTGTGGATCAGGCTGCCAAAACCAAGCTGGGGTATGGAGTTTGTGTCCTGGCTATGCAGGTGACCTGTGGAACTCAGGCTGGGATTTTTCCTTTACTTCCAGTCCTCTATCAGTCAGTCCAGATGATTTGGAATTCAGTTTAATACTTGAAGCTCTATTTAAGCACTCTGGCAGGACTTGACATTAAAGAAACATGGCAGAGGTCCACAGATGGTGTGGTGGGATGTGTGAGTTGGGGTCAAAATGCGGAAAAGCATTTAGATAGAAATTGCCTCTGAAGCAAGTAACTGCTCTGCCTGAAACTTGCTCAAAGAGATGCTTGAACTTTTTCTGCTGCTTTTCAAATAGTGTTAGTATGTGATCTGTTGTAGTGACTGTTTTGATACACCTTCAGTAGCCTGGTAAATCTAAGATTACAAATTTAGAAGGCCTTGGAGATTTAGGAACTGCATCATAAGATTCGGGGATTAACAAGTATTTTTGCAAAAAAAGTTCTTTGACTTACCTTATATTCAGGCCTCAGGTTTCTTAAGGATTTGTTGAAGACGGCTGCGTAAGGGACCCCTCTCAGCTGAACTGTGCGAAGTGGCAATGAAATTACTTTTACTTGCTTCCTGTAGTAGCTTAAATTACCTTCACACAATGTCCATGACAATACATAAAATATTGGCTTGTCCTGTATTAAAAAAGGAAAGCCATTAGTCTGGTGTTTCCCTGAATGCAATTTGATCATATTGCATATATACAGAAAGAAAAAGGATTTAGTCTCTGCTAACACAATCAAGCAGGTATTACCTGCTGAGTCAGAGGTTTATGATCTGTAGTTAAAATTCTGTGATAAGGAACAAGCTGCACACAGATGGCAGAAGTTAGTACTCCGATCCTGCCATTGGGACACATAAAAGAAATTATCATCCACACAAGATGGAACAGTTCCGATGGCTTGGAATAGATCTGTACCACCCTGGACTTTGTACCCTCATTTATATAACAGTGTTATCATTCTGCTGTTCTTAGTATTATTTTTAAACTGGCATAAATAATTCCACAAGCCTGAGGATAACAGGGGACTGCAGGACCAAGGCAAGGAGTCTGTCTGACTTAATCGTGAAAGGAAATGCTGCCGTTCCCATTGATTTCAGCTGCAAGTACTGAAGCATATTACCATGACTGCAGCAATATTTGAATCTGGTCTTCAGGATGACGTTGCCAAGCTGTAACACGTAAGTGGTATCCAAGTACTCTTGTAGCATGGAGACTTGGAAGCTTGTTCCCTTTTTCATATTGCAGGATACCTGCTGAGTTTTGCAGTTAGAAGGTTGCCCCAAAGTTTCCTCAGCATGTCAGAATCCTGAGGCTGATTATAGTGGCAGAATTTTTCCCCTTTTCATTTTAATTGAAATATTTTGCATTGGAGCATCACAAAACTAGATCTCAAATTGCAGCTATTTTAACTATCTTGTGAGGTGCTTGTAAATAAACTATGATGAAGTCTTACTTGTTAGACACATTAATTGAAGTCCTAGACAAGTGGCTATTAGGAAGCAGTACTATGAAGACATAAATATATATAAAAAGCTTTGCAATGAAATAACGCCATAAAGCCAAGAGACAGTTTTGCTTTGAAACAGCACATGTAAGTGTCTGATTTTGTGGTTGTATAAAGATTGGACGCTGGGGTCACCAACATGTCATTATAAGATCTGCCATCAGGGTGCAATCTAATAAATCTTCACGTTGACAAAGCTCCGTAAAACTTGCTTAAATGCTGTCATGTATCCTGACGTGCAGTGTGCTGTCCAACAGGGAAATTTGGAAGCAAATAAAAATTCAAAAGAAAATTAGTAACATATAAACCACCACATGTTCGGATATCTGCGGTGTACTTGGTCTTATGAAACAACCACGTGTCTACATAGTTATTTTGGTCTTAGGACAGAAGATTGGAAGTGAACGCTCTCATTCCCTATGAACATACGAGGTCAGTGGAAAAGATGTTCAGTCCAGAAGGATCCATGTCCGTGCTTAACTGACTTAGTGAGTTAGCAGTACATTGTATATCTTCTCAATGGCAACAGTAATTTCACTTATGTGAGAAGGGACAGTTGTTCCTTTACATAACTTCCAAAAATGGTCTTTTTATTTAGGATGTTACGTAGGTGATAAAAACATAATTGAAGATGGGCCTGTACCTATGCTTTTAAATTACCAGTAAAAATAATTATAATAGACATTGATATATAATTAATACATGGCAAGGTCATAAACATGAGGAGTTAGCTTATGATGTGATTTACAAGGTTTTGTAGCATCTGAAGCAATTTAACTTCCTGTATTCAAGGCAAAAGTAACTGAGTTTAAGCAGCATTTTGTGGGAGCTGGAACTCCTATTATAATACTCCAGTTTCCAGAGGATGCCAACTGGGAGTCAAATGTGACTTTTCACTTGTATTTTTTGACAGCAAGGAATGTCTAGGTAGCCAATGTATCAAATGCTGATCCCAACCGCTTGCATCCCAGTAGTCTTCAGTGAGTGGAAGGAAAGGTTGTCGCCTGAGCCAGTTTAAGCTGGTTCCATTTCTACCTGGGTTTGCCCTTTGTCCAGAAGTGGTGTTGTGAGCGCTGGTGTATTCTTGTGGTACTGTTGTTGATGTTAACAGTAGCTATTATGCTGGTACAACTGTACATAGTTTCATGTACCCACTGAGGAAGGGAGACATGTAGCATGTAGCCCTATAAGGCTATGTCATTTTTTTTTTTTATTCCTTGCTCTTGGGTATTTTTGAAGGAGTAAGTACTGCTGTTGGTATACAGGAATTTGTACTTCTGTGAAAGCAATTGGCAGGTGACAAGTCTTTTTTGTAGTATAACCTTTATCCTCTGCCATGAAGAGGTTACACTGCAGAATTAGGAATTATTTCCTCTTGTCTGGAAACTTGGTTCTGAAGCATCCAGTGTGCTGGCATAATTGTCTTATTACTTCAACCTGGCACTCATTGCTTTCCTAGTCAGGGTGCCTAGAAGTCAAGGTCAAAGCCAGAGATGCTGTTGAAATTAAATTTTCAGTCTGATTTTGTAAGGCTAACATAACCCTCACACCACTAGCCAGGGCATGATGACTTTTGCACTAATGGGCTAACTTCAACAAAATTTAGATAATAGATGTCTACAGGAATGCAAGTTCTGTTCAAGTAATTGTCAGTGAAGGCAGACTAGTGATTCTGTTAACAGTGTAGTGTGAGCTCAACTCTTACAAGATGTGGGAGAATCTATACTAGTTCACTTTTGGTTATGTATTTATGATGAGTAGAAATCACTCTAGATTACTTCCCCCTAAACAGTTCTGACACAGGACGATGTTTTTCATTTACCTGCTTGTTCTTGCAAAAATGTTAATTATTTTGAACTGAAGAATTGAATGTGTGATCGGTTCAGCTGTTTCTGGCAGAATTTTTTTTTTTCCTCTGGTTCCTTAACGGTTTTTAATGATCCTTTGAAATGGGTAGTGAAAAATGTGTATTTAGTTTTAAAAAAAAAAGGGAATTGAATGAGGTGCTCACACTGAGATTAGGGCCAAATAAAACTGTGTCAGACGATCAAATGAGATTAAGTTTAGGATTCAGTTGCGTAAGATCTAAAAAAGTTGATGGCTGTAGTAAAGCTGAAGTCCTAAGCAGTGGAACTGTGTACAACCAGTTATGTCATAAGATTGCCAGTAGTCGGGATTTGAATCTTGAATGTATATCCAAATAGAGGCTGACTCTGGAATGATAGACCTGTATTTAAACTTCCCTCTGACATTGAATAGATTGGCTCATCCTACTCTACATACAAACATATTGTATTTATTCCAACAGTTCAGGGCAGTGTGCACTTATTTTACATCTGCTTTCCAACAGTCTTGTTCATGGACTGCTGAACTTAATCATGGACGTAAGTCCCATTGATGGGTTTTATTTTTCCAGCAGAATTTTTATTATCTGTTCAACTTTTAAATACTAAGAAAAGACTTCACTATGCCTGACTGCCTAAATTGTAGCATTTTCCCCACATGATTTCTCCTGTCACCAAGTACTGGTGATAATTCAGTTTGTTTCCCTGCCCACCTCCCCATCCTCTGGAAACTTGGTGGTATTGTAGCTTCCAGGTTTAGGCTGCCAAAGACCAAGCTGGATGTAGAATCTAGGTATGTTTTTGTCAGAAGGCTTCACTGGGCTCCGGAATAAGGGTACACTGCAAATGGAATTACATGGATAGTTGAGAAGCTGGATAAAAGCAGATGAAAGAATTAGGAGCCAGATTAGACATAAGTCTTACAGGGTACCTGAAATATGAGGTTTAGGGATGGTTTCTGGGATAGAGGTCAAGTACAGGGATGAAACGATGAATGAAGCCTAGCATTACAAAAATCAGTAGAAATTTAGGAGTTCTACTCAGTAAGCGTGTGAGGGATATGTTCACTCATTCCTAAGAGCATACTAATAGACATCTTTCGATGTCAAACCAGACTGTGTTCCTTTCTATAAGTATGCATGTCTGGCAACACTGGCACAGATACTGGTCAGCCAAACAGATGTTCTCTAATAAATAACACTCCTTGGTTCGAGGTTTTTATTGGGAGCATTTGCTTCACTGATATTTGTAATGCAGCGGGACTTCTATCGCTCTTGTTTCAATTTTTATCCCCCTTATCCCTCTACTGCTTTATAGAGTAGTTTGTCTTGTAATCCTTTCCTTATTGCTGGAAAATTGTCCATTTTAAGCCTTGATTCTACTATCAGCTATGCCAGATCAAATCCAGAGCAGCTACCCTGGGGAAGGACGTCCCAATGTGAGCACTGTACAGGGTTATATCATGGCCTTTTTATCAGCAGTGACAACCAGGAGTAAGTCAATAAAATAATTCTTAAGTATTGCTTTTCTCTTACTGATTTTGTGAACTGTACTCAGGCATCACATTTTCAGCAAAACATTCCTGACTGTAGGTTACAGCTGTCTGCACTATTGGATTAATAAATGCTGTTGCAGGGAATAGCAACCTGCACAATTGTCACCATGTTAACTGAAGTACAATGTAAAAAATAATTAGTCTGATTTTTTTTGATTGCAAGAATTATTTTGCAACACAAATATACTCTTGTTATCTCATTTTTGAAAACCTGTCTTAGCCATGAAATTGCAAGATAATTTGGGTAATCACAGGGAACAAAAAGCTAAATTTTGCTAGTCTTCTAAATGATGAGAATCTGACTTTTCCCCTGCCAATTACTATCTAAATAATATGAGCCTGTGTCTCCATTTGGTTTGGCAATGCAATTTCTAGGTCAACTTGAATGCGTGTATTTGCTTACATAGATGTAAAATTAGTATAACTCTACCTTTTGCAGACCTGTAGGAAATAAGCCTTTGATCCATAAATAGGTGTTATTTCAGTTTCCCAAATTATGTAACATATGGATTCTGTTTCGAATAAGAAATGTACTGCAGAAAATCATGCTCTATTCAAGTACAATTAAAAGGCAGAACACATTTCTGAAGGCAAATATTCATTACAAATAATTTGTTTGGCTCTCATTAGTACAGAAATGGCAATATCGCCTACTATATGCTGTGAGTAAAATTAGCTTAGAAATATTTAGTGTGCCACAAAAATATTTCTGATAATGAGTTTTTAATCATACTGTGATTGTTGTAATCGTTGTGCTTCTGAGTCACAGACTCAGAATGGTATATCCTGGAAATAAATTCAGCTGTTTGGGAACTAAAAATACAGTCCTGTAGTGAAACCCTTTTAAATGGAGATAAAATTGCTGTGAGCAATGTTTGGACATATTAATGTACAGTTCCCTTGGTGTAGTCATACTAATATTTTGGTCTTGAGTTCCCAGTTTTGGGCAAATTTTGTTCCAGTCATGCTTCTAGTATATTTTTCGTGATTTTCATAGAAGATATGCATCTGGACCATAAATGCAAAGGTAGGACTCATTCTTGCAAGGCTTCACACATCCACTAACATTTAGTGTGAGAACAGGCTCGTTGGAATAAATATTTATAACTTGGGCATTGTGGTCAATTAAGCAAGTGTATCTATGCTGCTTGCAAGATCGAATTTGCCCTCTCCGTGGGACAGCAGATGTGCCGAGGTGAGATACTTGGTCTCAGTGGACAGGGAGATAACCAAAACTTTTACCATGCTGGTATGTTGCATATGATGGTTGTGACAAAGTTGGTGTTTCTGGTGAGAGGAAGAGTAGACTGGGATTCCTGTGTGTAAATGGTAATTTTCCCAGTGCTGACAGTGAATGTGAAAGAGAGCTTGTAGTTCACATACCCTATGGCAAGAGCAGAATTTTCCCAGGATGTGGGATTTTGATTCATTACTCTTACTTTACACAATATTTTAAACTGGTATTTCATTGTATGGCTCTTGTATTGCTTTCAAAGATCTGTTCTAGCATAGTTTGCACTTCCAAAATCAAATAATGATTCTGTGTTACGTTAATTTTTCTATGGGTTACTGCAAACAGTAGTGGAATATATGGATGGTATAATTACATTAGTTAGTAGCTTCCCAGATATACTGTAAATAGATTGTAAAATAGGTCAGAGAAATTGCTGAAACTTGAATCTTCCACATTCTTACAAAGTATTTTTAAAATATTTTTCTTATCTGTGTTATTTCAACATTATTTAGCTCAATGAAATTCTAGGACTTTCCTCAAATTAGGATGAATAGTTTTAGTCCTGTTTAAAAACAGTCATGTGGCACAGCACACGTTCAGGACAACTTCCAACCACAAAACTCAAGCAGAAGGTACGGCGCACTCGTAAAGTGCTTTTTAAAAGCCTGAGACCAGAAGATGCAGGTGAATTCTCAGTCATGGAATAAATTAGGAGCAAAACAGACCAGCTTAATGAAATAAGAGAGAATAGAATGAATCAGTGTTTATCAGCTTAATCATCAGATAATGAACATTCTGATTCATAATCACAAGGAGGTGAAACATTACAGGGGAATATGTCAAGTGAAGAGCAACAGGAATACACAGGCAAGAATACTGAAGGGAGAAGTTTGGTTAAAAAAAATTTGGAAACTAGTGCAATATCTAATAATCACAAAGCCAAGGATCTTGGTTTTAGTTACGTTGACAGCTTTAAACTATATTTTAGTGAATTACTTAGTGCTGCTTTTTAAGTCATAATCAGAAAATAGGGCAAACTGCACCCTATTCTGTACTGCTGTGGCACCCAGTGGCAAATGGGGCCTGACCACAAGATAAATGCTAATACTAGATTTTTTTGCTTGATCTGTGCAAAGTCATGAGATGTTCAGTTGAATAGGATCAAATAACCAAAGTCTGCTTGGACTTTCAGAGACAGTTTGTCCCCTCTTAGGTAGATTACATAGTTTAAGGTTTCCATACATGTTCAGGCGGTGCCTCAGCTGGGGTTACAAACACTTGCTAGAGTTGGTTTAAGGGTATGCATTATTTTAAATTAACTTTTAAAGCATATCTCTGACTTTACCTCTTTAACAAACCTTTTTAAAATTTTCTTTCTCCATAGCGTTGTGGATATGTTTGTAACTTTAATGGTCCTGCTGACAGGAAAGAACGGTTCTTAGTAATACAGGAACGTGGGTTGAAGGAAACGAGCTCCCTAAGATGGGCAGCTGATTGGGAGCTTTGCTGTTTTGTGTTGGGGATTGGACTATGGGAAGGATGATATACAACAGCTTTATTTTGATGCAGAAGATGGCCTTATGTTAACAGAGTAGATAAGATAACTAGATTATTTGTCTGGAACGGATTTAGAATGAATACTGGGATTGTTTTGGTACTAGACATCTTGATAAAACACCTGTAAGGCTAAAATGTAGTATAGCGTAACCATGGTAATGCTGTTGAATTAGAACTGATATAATGTTAACAACCAAGATTAATGTAATATGAGATTAATAAATTTCTAACCACATAATAGTATTCTTAGGATATACTATTAGGTGCTCTGGCGTGCGATGGGCAA
The DNA here is from genome assembly GCA_013389905.1 of Sula dactylatra. Classification (NCBI taxonomy): domain Eukaryota; kingdom Metazoa; phylum Chordata; class Aves; order Suliformes; family Sulidae; genus Sula; species Sula dactylatra. The sequence continues at coordinate 126,660 of WEKW01016952.1, forward strand.
ATTCCTGTTTTTATAGTGGCTGGCTGAACCTTTTTACCTGTCTGCTAAGGCGACCTGGCAGTCAAGACATTTGTTTTACTCTGCTTTTGTATGCATGGGATGGGGCAGGGGGGGCAGAAGACATGAGGGTCTTTGATCCTTCCCCTCCTTTGTGTGGGAAATTCTTGTTACAGAGCCACAATAGTATTTGCAATAATTTAGAGCACCATATGTGTGTTGCTCCAGGACATAGGTCAAGCCCATTCCTGAATATAGGTTCTACTGAGTTGCCTTCTTCACTCCACATATCCCATCTCTGTGGGACATTATCAGAGTCTTCTCATTAGTCACGGGCAACTTCTTTTCCTCCAAAAATTAAGCACAACAGTACTGCCTACAGAAAGCAACTCGTAATCCAATTTATATTAAACTATAACTTATTTTTCTAATAAACTTACTCTGCATTAATTTCATATTTGGCATTTTATTGTAGTCCTACCTACCTTTAGAAATGTAGTTTAATTAATCAAACACTCATATTTCTTCTTATTTCCTGCTGCATTTGTTGCCTTTCTGGTTCAGGGTACATCACCACAATTATTTACTTCTTTAATTAGCTCTGCATCATTAATCTATGCTGCCTATCATGTTTCTTTAGATAGAGTGACAGGGTGCATTTTTGGAAGAGCATAACAGTTATAGCTGCTGGAGTTCCCTTGACGTCTTACAGCCAATATCTTACGATGTGTTAAGACTTCCGTGTGCTTCACTGCACATGGATAGAGGATTTAAAGTCAGTGCACTGCGGCCAAAGGAGTCTGTTTAGTTTCTTTAGCATCTAAAATATGTTCACCAACACTAGATAATGGTGCGCTTACTTTTATGTGCATTAAATAATAGTGCACTATCCCTTTAATGCTACTTGAAGTCTCTTTTTCTTGGTCAAATTTTGTTTGTGTAAAGCTGAGCTGCCAAAACAATTGGAAAAGTGTGGTATTAAGGACTCTACTTGGTTTAGCAGCTCTGTGGATGTCTGTTGCTGCAAGAAGTTCCAATAATGACAACGTGATGTCCAACTGAAGTGCCAGGTTCCACACTACCCTAGGTCTTATTCTGCTCAAAGTTAAGACTGTGTTGAGCTCTGCACCAATCCACAGGAACTTAATTTTTCCTTGATTGCAGTTGGTGTCTAAAGGGTTGCCTCATGCACACCAGGCTGGAAACCCTAAAGCAAAACACAGCCTGTCTGTCTGAAGTCTAGGGCCATCTCTAAGTGCTACTCATCTTCCCTGTCCCCTTTTGCCCAGAACTGCTCTTCCTCAGCGGAGCTTTCTCTTGGTGCATTTGTGGGAATCTAGGCTCTGTGACACAAATGTTATAGATTTTCTCCCTGTGTGAGGAGCTTGTGTTATTAAAATCATTTCCTCTTGAGCTCGACTCTTGTATGGAGTCTAGTTAGGAATTTTATTAGTCTCTTAATATTTGTACTTGGTGAGCTTTGTTCTTGTCTTATTTCTTGGTGACCTCAAAATGAGGAGACAGGGAAGTGTTCAGTTTTCCTTTATAATTTTTTTTTTTAAATTCAGACAAGAGCTTTCCTGTAGGGGTTCTAGACATCCAGCTAAGCTCCTACTATGCTGAGTTATTTTAACATGTAACGGCCGTTACACACAGTAATTACACAAAGGAGGCTACTTGGCTCTTATTTTAGAGAGTGTGACAAAAATCTTCTCTTTGATGTGAGGCGCGCACTGCTGGGAAAGGGCTTGCTTGTACCTACAGGAGAAAAACGTATGTTACGTGAGAGATGCAGAGCGTACTATCAACAGCTTCTCACTTTTTTGGACCTTAAAATTTATTCACATTGTGCAGAAAGAGCGTTTTGATTTCATTGATTTGTTCTGAGATTCTCAAAGTGGTCTCAAGAGGATTAAGATGCACAGTTCGCATTAATTTAAATTGGAATTACCAACAGTCAAATACCCAAAATGGTTTGGGGAATCTGTTTTATTTTTTTTAACATTATTCAGTGTGATTAACCTGCAGAGCAGGGAACCCTCTGCATGGTGAGCAGGTGGAATAGTGATTTGTGTTGGTGCTAGCTCTCTTATTTTGACAATCCTGGCTTGATTCAGGGTCCAAGAGCTTCTGCATGGCCCATGATGAGAGGCAGCATGTGTGGTAAAAGACTGCCCAGGAAGGTCAGTCATACTCACAGATTAGAAGAGCTTGCGCTCTCGGCTAAAACAATTTCTTTTAGACCGTGGTAAGCAGGCATTGCAGGTTGGATGGTGCTCCAGAATTGAGGACCAACCTCTATTCTTAAATCTCTTTTATTTAACATAAAAGATCCTGTTTATATCTGTATGTCAGAGAAACAATCAATTTCTGCTGTCCTGTCCGTGGTATACAGAACAATCTGTCCAACTGGTATATTAGATTCTACTGCTCAGAAAACACACTTGTGCCTATTTTTTGCTGTAGTACTTCTAGCTATTTTGGCACTTCTTTCATTTGCCTATTGTTTCTAATATTCAGGAATAAAACTATAGAGAGACACTGAAGCTATATCTGTAGCTTGATAAAGGGCAATGCAGTCATTATGTTAATAGCTAGGAACTTTAAAGACCTCAGTTCTATCTCAGGCTTCCTTCATAATGTTTGGCAAGTCATGTGCTCTCCCTGTTTTTTACACATCCCTTGCAGGTCATGCATGCTCCACAGATACATGAAAGGGAAATTAAAACTGGTGTGCTAAGCTCTGACTGGAACTGGAACCAGTGTCTTCATCCCCAAAGCTGTGGGAGTGCGACCTTAGTTACGAACAGTACTGTCAATATGATACTTAAATGTGACAATAGCCAAATTAAAATTTTTTCAAGTAGTAGTCTGAATTTGAAGCATTTTTAAATGTCAAATTCTTAATGCCAAAGCTGGTTCTAATATATTCTTTATTCATTTAGTGTTTCCGGTGTGTTAAACGGTTTGAAAAGCATGAACAATAGAGAACTAAAGGACAGCATTGTAGCAGAACTACCTATTTTCATAAATTCACTCACATGGTTTGTCGTATCCCAGCTGAGTAAATTGTATAAGGGGAAAAACATCATTGTGATACCCTCACTAGGCATTAGTAAAAAACTGTCTTGGAAGATAAAGAATATTTCAAAATTGAGTTCTGTGTGAGTGGTGCTCCAGGTAAGCCCATGTTGACATACTCTCCATCTGTAAGTTATTGAGCAAAATGAATGGTGCCAAGCTGGTCTAAGTAAATGATCAGAGCACATTACTTCCACAAAATGGTAGGTATAGGCTAGAATCAAATTTTGCATCATGGGTATGAGAGCACTGCTCTGGGAAATAAGCACATTAGGACACGCAGCTTTCTTAACGTCAGCTATTATATCCTTTTAAGCCATATTTCTTATAGTACATTTCCTTCTTGAAAATTGGGAATTTGTTCTATTTTTATAGGAATGAGCTTATTGCAACTTGGCATACTCTGCTGTGTTCACAGCTTTCTGTGCCACACAGGGACCACAGGGCAATTATCAGAGGCATCCATTGAAGGACTTGAGTAATTTGCCAAATGTTATTTTGTTTTCAGATTAAGTAAATAGTTTTAGTACTGAAGGGCATTTAAGTACTAACTTTTTGTTTAGTTTAAATAAATTGTCTTGCTTCTCCTAGCCTCCTCTGTCTGTGGAGTTTTCCATTTTTATGTGCTTGAACACAGTTCTGTGACTGACTGCCGTTATTGTCTTCTGTGAATCTGAGCATATGGGAGCTCATCCCAAGACGCAGCTATACAAGGATGTTAATTTAAAGAAGGAGGTCAGTTAGAGACTTCATTAACAGTTTAAAACACTAGATCTTCTGTATGAGAAAACAGAGCGATGGATTTGAGAGCTGTGGTACTCTCCTTAAAAATAAAACAATGTCTGGTACAAATGGTTTCACAAGGGCTTGTGTTCTACCAGTTGTAGATTACTCCCTGTATTAACCTGCTGGTGCACTGCAGAAAAGACCCATGGTCCTACCTATTGCCCATCCAGATCGTCACAGGAAGACTAGAATGTCCCTTAATCTGCCTATTTTTCTATGCCTGCAGTAATACTGTGGAGAATGTACATCACAAGCCTTGTAATTCTACCCTCTGCTTGCTTCTGATCTTATTTTTAAACTGTTCAGTGTTCTTTTCCAATAAGAATAAGCACTGCCATGTGTTGCATGTGTGTTAACAAATGCCTTCAATACATACAAGCTGTTGCTTGAACAATAAGAGCTAATAAAACTGTTTTCTCTTGATTTGCCTCCCATGTTTCCTGTACCCAGACCAGTCTTAGACCCAAATGATTGGACAGGCATGCACTGCTAAGCTGTCGGGTAGGTGCAGCATCCCTCCCTTTCTTTCAGCAGTCTCCAGCTGCGGTTTTTATGAAGCTGTTCGGAATGTAACACCCAAGACCTCTGCTGCTTTGTCACGTGTAATCATGGTTGGCCAGGTTCAAAAGCCGTTACAGAGGACTGGCAGACATTGTGATCCTATAAGCCTTGTTTCCATAAGGAACCCAGGCTAAAATTACCTTCCCATATTACGTGATATTGTATCACATTACTTAATGTGTGCCTTCAGGAAATGATAAATGCCAGGCAGCTTTCATTACCTGCAGCACTAAGTGCACTCATAGTCCTTGTTACTGTGATAGTGCTGTGAATTCCTAACGTTTCCTGCTTTTTGGAGAGAACTATATACCCTCCTGTGCTGTACAGCTCTGCTTTGTCAGAAAGCTCACTTCTTTTCCTTTTAAGTTCACTTTCCTCTTCTGTTCTCTCTTGCCAGGGGACCATTAATTCTGTCTTAACAGGACACTTATTTGTCACCACCTCCCAGCTGGTTTTCAGAGAGGAGCAGGTCTCTGTTTGCTGAGGGAGGCAGGGAGGGCAGGGGGGAGTGGAAGTGGTGCAAAGGCCTTCTGCAGTTGACTTGCTCTTCCCTTTTGCTACTGTGCAGAGAATTCTCCATGCTGGCTTCTTTCCTCTGACTGCTTTATCACCTTCAGCAGCCAGCCTTACCTAATCCGAGCCGGTGTCAAAGATCCCTCTCTTGCATTTATATCTTTCCTTACTTTCAACTTTTCACTGTTCAACACCTTCTTGTGTCTCTCCTGACAAGTGCTTTTGAACAGATGCCACGCTGCACCTTGTCAGATCTGTTCAGAAATATGCATCTGGATGACTTCTGCATGCAAGAAAAAGAATTGGCATCCTTATTTAGTCTTTTATGTATATATGAAATAATGGATTCTAAGTAGTTTAAGTTGGAACTGAGTAGGTGTGATCCTTGTGAGACTCTGATTACTTTTCATGGTATACAGTACTGCTGTTCATAGTGAAATGATAATCACTTCAATATTTTCATAGAATTACTTTTACAGCAAATGTAACATTGTGAAACTGAGGCATAGTGCCCACCATTCCTGAAAGGCTGCATGTCTAAAGATGATGATAGGTAGGTCCCTTTCAGTGATAACAAATGTTTGAATTCATAGTAACTGACCCACAGCTGCTTGTTGAGTTGTAGGGTTGATTGTTCTGTTGATATCTCCCCACCCCAATTGTATGTGCGCTCTGTAATTTGTTTAATTTCCTTTTTGATTTTGACCAAGTCCTCTTGCTAGACTTTGATTGTGAAGTAAAACAGAGGAGACACACAGATATTAACATGAGTTTAGCCTGAATACCTTTACATAGAAAAGCAAATGAATAGACACCACCTTCTCCCACTTCCCTTCAATTTTTATCCCTTGCTATCTACTCTATCGATGATGGGTTTTTCTGACTGTTCACACCGCACCCCCAATCTTTCCTCCTTTGGTAGCATCTTTTCCTGGGTTTTACAGGTGTGTCTAAATCTTAGTGGTGTTAGCATCAGACCAACTCCAGCTACTGAGTTCCTTTAATACCACAGTTTGAGAGCAGGATGAATGAATCCCTTCATCTAAAATAGTTCACGTTTTAACATTGTTCATCTCTGGCAGATTGCTGCCTACCAGTATAAAGGTGGCTGGATTGCTGTATGTGAAAACAGCAGGCTATGGAGCATGTGAAGTTTCATCAGCCTGTTCTGCACGTAGGTCATACAAGGTGCTTAAAGGCTTTGTGTACATTTAAATAATTTTCATTATCTTGTCACGGTTGATTCTTGGTCTCAAATATACTTTAGCTTTCCTCACCTCTAAAGCTGTCCTTATAACAATGTTCTTGAGGGTAACAAAGGTGAATCCAGTTTTCTATTGTTCATCCCTCTTGTAATTTTTGTGTTGGTCTTTTATAGAATGACTCATCATGGAAAAGAAAATAGCTGTTGGCAAGCTGTTTTAAAAAAAAAAAAAGACAAACCCAAACAAAAAAAA
>WEKW01016952.1:133157-198898 GCA_013389905.1 Sula dactylatra
CCCCCCGGGTTTGTCAGGTAAATAGAATGAACTAATATGGTCAGCTAACTGGCGAGCTGTTTACCTTGTTTAGTCTTTGACTTCTGAGTCTGGAGGTCAGACTTTCTGGGGGCATTTTACTGCCTTGACACATGCTTATGTGACCAGTCCTTCTCCTGACATGGGGGAAAAGTAAACCTTGCACGCAGTACCAGGTGGTGTATGTTAAGCTTATTCTATGTGGTCCTGTTCATTTTGAGTCTTTTGTGTTCTTTTATGTGAGGTTATTTGTCCATTACCATTCAAATATCTGTCTTGAACTAATCGGTCCCTGACGGCAGATACCTAAATATCAGAACAATCTTAATATCTTACCTGCTGTTTTATGGGTTGTGTTCTGGACCTCCTGTGCTGGCAAAGACTGACATTTGTTCAGCGCATTCTGCTCTGGGATGGTGGTTTTTCACGGCACATTTTGAACTGTTTTAGTATGGTTTTTCTTGTTTTATGTTGGTATAGGTGAATTACACTTCATAGCAGAACTAAACTACCACCTTAAATTGAATGCAGAAAGTTGTTGCTGTCCCTTTTTAATGATTTAATTTGGGACATATTTGAGAGAGTGTATTTTATAAAAGCCTCACCAGCCTAAGTTTCCCTTAAGCACAAACAGCAGCGTGATGCATTGTGCTTTCTTACTGTGATAGTTGCAAGATATCAGAAGTAATCAGCACGCAGGAGGAGGCATCAGATGAGAACCACCACCTTAGAGCACTAAGTTTGCAGTCTGTATTCCAGTGCATTACAAACTGATACATGGACCAACTTTGGGTCTTTTGAGTAGCTGAGACTACACTTTGGAATTGTTCCAATGTTCACAAAGCCGTTAATAATTTTTGATTAAATGCAATAATGCAGGGTAAGAGTCATCCTTCATAACAAGAGTTATGTTTGTAAGTCTGCACAGAACTGAAGTCGCCATGAATGATTCCCTGTGTAACTGAAACCAGGAAGAGGGCTACAATTTGCTTCAACGGATGACTAGACTGGGGTATAAAATACAGGCTGTAGTGGGAAGTTTGGCTTGATTGTCTGATTCTGGACATAAAGGAAGGAGAAAATAATTAGAAGGGATTTGGCTGGAGAGCAGAGGTGTTCTGAGGCATGGTCTTGGAGGTATTGAAGTCTATAAAAAGATATAAGCTTCATCAGTGTTTGACCTTTTTTGAGTGGAACTTAGAAAAACCTTCAGAGTCTAGAATCCCTTATGGAAAACACTTTTCCATGAGATATTTTTTCCTAAAATTACTGTTGTACCAGACATGAGCATTCTAACTGTGCTGACAGACAGAATGGCTAAGCCTCTGCACCTAGAGTGGCTTGTTGGTAGTCTAGTGATTGAGTTCATTCTGCTGTAATATCTGATTGTTTTCAAAATAAGGGGGGTTTTATCGTTATTTTTTGTGCTTTTTTTTAGAAAAACAAATGTGAGCTTTAAATGCAAAATCTTGGATTCAGCTTTGGAAACTGAGCACATGGCTCTTGTGTGGAGCCCAGTTTAAGGCAACAGGGTTATTTGTTCGTGTCCATTTGCATGGAACAGCATTCAAGATTGGGCATCAGTGTAGTCCACTAATCCATTAATATCTGTTGCAGATAAATTCTCAGGTANGTGGTTATGAGCACTGCCCTTGAAGGCAGACAGCAGACAATCTGATTGCTTTTCAAATTGAATGCCTCACCTGCTGTTTGTAAACGTGTTCTTCTCTCATTTACCCTGTTACTGAACAAACAGTCATTGATTTCTGTTGCACGTGTTTTTCAAAGCAGCAACATCCAAGATTGGACACAAATGCGGAGCCTGTCTGCTTAGTGAGGTATCCAGCTTAAAATTGCAAACNGTGAATTTGAAAATTCAGTGTGAATTGCATTTGACTTGAATATAGGTGAAGGATAGCTTTACAGCAGAAAACTGCTAAGACTGAACGTATATATGCCACATCTTGCATTAGAACAGAATAAATTGCAAACCTACTGATGCCAGTGTTGTGGCAGAGGACAAAGTTTGTTCATTGTTCTGGAACAGAATCTGTGTTTTCAGTAAGAAAAAGACATGGTGAATTTATCAAACGCAGGCTTTGTGTTTTGTAGGGATTGTGTATATCCTTAACGGTATGTGTTTATTTTTTTTTATTTTGCTTGTTGTCCGTCATTTTTACAGAATGTCTTCGTTATATTGGTTCAATTCTCATGTGCATACCTGATCAGTTTTCCTGCTGCTGCAACTTTGATTTTTGTAATAGTACTGGGAAGCGTCTAGTTCATCCTACCTGTTGTGTTAGGTATTGTGCAAATATATAATGGAATATAGGCTTAGTTTCCATGTAATATCATTGCTGACACACAAGACAGTGTGGGTAAAGGAGATATAACCAACAACAAAAAGAAAGAAAAGCAGAGACTTAAGTTGTGATTTTCTAAGGAGGTCAATCTCCTTTTTATTATTATTTTTTTCATTTTTGAAAGTATCCCTAGTAATTGAAATAGGAGTACAAAGTAAAAATCTGCTTCAGGATGGGATTAACTGAAGTGCAGAAGTTAGGTCTAGTTTGCCTTCAGATTTCAGAAATTGAAATTCACTTAGCATTCTGGTCTGAACTGTTACCTAATGTAGGTGCCCAAAATTTCCCTGTGGCTCTCCACTGACTATGTAAGCTGTCTAGAACTGGCTAATGTAATTATTACCTAGAATCAAATGTAAGACTTGAGCTCATGTAGTAATGAGACGATGCTTTAATTTATAAACAACAAGATGCTGGCATGAGACAGAGCAGTATGACAACATGTTTAATTTCAGTATTAAAGGATTACTTGATTATGCTGTTCTGTAGTTAGTTGCCAAGTATTTGCTACTCTTCATGCGAATACTTATCTCCATATCTTTCTGGGAGCAAAGTGGCTTCACAGGTGTGTCTAAGGAGCCTTATATTAACTATTCCACATGTTAAAGGATAAAGAATACTATAGCATTTTCAATGACTTGCCTGGGGCCATAAGCCACATTCATTTCTTCACAGTAGAGCTACTCAGTGCTACTGATGTGACAATATATAATTAAGGCATGTGGAGTTACAAGCAGTTTTACCAAAGAGATTATACAATGGCATTGTGTGGCTTCATTAAAAGGTGGGCCACATTCTTCCTTATACAGAGAAGAGATCAGTGTTTGGTGATTAATCACTTGCATTCAGAGGAAGGGTCTTAGGCTTCTAGGGCCAAAATTTTTACGGTCTTAAATGTGTGGAAATCCATTGATGACAATAAAACCAGGCTGATTTACAGCACCAAAGAATGAATTGCAGTTTTTCTCTACTTCGGACGGTATTGCATATTATTGATTATATATCCTCATTCTAATGTATGTAGAGTATTCCAGCAGCTCTCGTTGCCAATGTGCTGACTAAACTGTTTACCCTTTGTATATGATTCTGACTTCATCAACTTTTTCCCTGCTGGATTGTTCACCAGAGTGTACTTTACTGCACAAATCTGTGGGCAGAGTAATTTGCCTTGAAAGATTGTGCCCAGGTGGCATGATGCTTTTCAGGCCAGCTGTTTTTACACAGAAAATCCAGGCATGCCAGCCGTGGTCCTTACTATGGGTTGTATCTAGATACGAACTGTTTAACTGGTGAGAGCCAGCGTCTGTACAGATTCACAAGCCTTATGCAAACATTGCAATTCTAAGTACTTCAAAACAGTATATTCACTCATAGCTGTATCCTTTGTAATTAATTCTGTTATGGAATTCTTCATGTTTTGGACTGATATTTACAGCACCGTTAGAAAGGATGAGGAAACCCTGGTTTGGATCATAAGACGGACTATAGAAATCTGAAATAAAACCTTAAAGGAAATCATGCAGTTTTATTATAAGGCTTTCTGAAACTTACTACTGAAAAATGGCAAAACAAGCATCACTTCCCTAAGCCTTGCACAAAGATTAAGACAACAAAAAAAAGGGCAGCAGGTCTGTTAAAGCAGCAGGACAGAGTGAGTTTGGGCTCGTCTTCCAGGTCTAGCGCTGCTCAACCATCACAAATTGTTGCTGTCACAATGTTAAGTATCACTTGAGATTGTGTGTCTCTTGTTCCTTAGCAATAAAATGCTGAAGTTTGTTATGTACGTCCTTTAGACATCATCTATAGCTGCCACTGGTCCTGTTAGAGATACTAATTATGTCAGTGAAATTCAGTATGCATGCTCGCAGGGGAACAAGTCAGCTGATGAGACATCTGCATGTATATTTACCTTCTCGGCCAAGCATTTAATTGAACCTAAAATCAATTTTCAATTAGTGGTGGTTTGGTACCTCATATTAGCTGTTAGAATTGTGAATAAAGGTAAAGAGAAAAGCATGCAAATTATAAGTACTTTTACCTTAATGAAATGAACATTAGCAGCATTAGGAAGAGATGTGCTGAGTGCTTAAGAAAGGGTTCAGAAGGATAGTCAACACTGATGTGTCTAGAGATGCTAACCTTTACCAGGCTGGCGATGCGCTTGCTATTACTGCATTTATCAAGGCCAGGACAGCTAGATAGAAATTTTAACTGCTGTTTGAGAAACAATGCATCCCTACATAATGGCCCTGTGTTTTATGTTATTTTTCTGTCTTGAAATGGAAAGGAAAACTCATGGTAGGTCAGTCAACACTTAGGTCTTAAACCAGCCCTGCTGCTGGAGAAAAAGTAACTGGAAGCCTCAAACTGAATTTCTGTCAGTGAGAGATTTGACAGGTCTGATATAGACAAAAATGATTTAAAAACGTATGTATGGCATGTATGTCTGAATGCCCTGGAGAATATAAAAACTACAAGTGGAGTTTCCATTACTAGTTGTTTTAAAAGTTTCTAAGAAGATCTTGTCTGTGGTTTTTCAGTTGGTGGAGGATATTTGTCTTCTAGTGCAAGACACCTAGCCCCTTTCCTATCGGTGCGTCTACATCACCTCATAGCTGAGATCTGGTCAATAATTTTGCATTCAATTCCATACTGCAAGTCTATTCCAGAGCTACCATTATTTTGCAACCATTGCTTTTTAGGCTATTTGTTTTAAATTGTTGCAACATAAAATCAATACAACGCAGCAGGGCTCAAATGGGAAACACTGAAAATGGGAATGCTGTTTCTTCTGCTAACCCTTCCACATGTGTTTTCATTATTTTTAGCATGGGGATTGTGTGTTTCTCTTCCCCAATTTCCAACAAGTTTTATGGTTCTGTAAACAGCCTAGGTGATTTTTCTCTCAAGTATTTCAGTAGGAATTCTGTCCAGGTCTTTCACAGGCTTTTTGGGATATGTTTAATGACAAACAGTGGAGAAGCAGGTGGAAAGTTGTAAGGACAAAGCAGGTGGTCTTCATCTTTTGTTACTTTCCTGCACTACATAGAATCATAGACTGGTTTGGGTTGGGAGGGACCTTTAGAGGTCATCTAGTCCAATGCCCCTGCAGGGAGCAGGGACACTTTCAACTTGATCAGGTTGCTCAGAGCCCCGTCCAACCTGACCTTGAACGTTTCCAGGGATGGGGCATCCACAGCCTCTCCGGGCAATCTGTTCCAGTGTTTCACCACCCTCATTGTAAGAAATATCTTCTTTATATATAGTCTGAATCTACCTTCTTCTAGTTTAAAACCATTATGCCTTGTCCTATTGTATCAGGCCCTGCTAACAAGTCTGTCCCCATCGTTCTTATAAGCCCCCTTTAAGTACTGAAAGGCCGCAATAAGGTCTCCCCACAGCCTTCTCTTCTCCAGGCTGAACAACCCCAACTCTTTCGGCCTTTCCTCATAGGAGAGGTGCTCCAGCCCTTGGATCATTTTTGTGGCCCTCCTTTGGACCCTCTCCAACAGGTCCAGGTCTATCCTCTGCTGAGGACTCCAGAGCTGGATGCAGTCCTCCATGTGGGTTCTCAATGGACTGTCCCATTAAAGGACAAATGGGCAGCATTAAAAAAAAAAAACAAAGCCATGCAAATCCAGACAAACCAAACAAAAAAACTCCCATGCAACCATGCAATTCCCATTAGTAAATCACAAGTTATGGAACTAACTCAATAATGCACGTGTACTATCTGAAGTATGAATTAGTAAAATCTTTTCACTTTGAACAGCATTGTGTGACAGCTGTAGTTTTTTTAATATTCACCACAAACTCCTAACTACATTAGCGAGAGAATCCCTAATGATATCTGAATATAGGATCTTGCTACTGAGCACCTACTTATATGCCTCTTCCTTAGCTGTATTTTAAAAACACAGGGATGGCATGGAGCACTGGCTGATCATCTTATTGCTCTGTGCATTTCTGAAACTGTGATATTATATTTCTTGATGACAGACTGTTGTATTTTGCTTAGGCTTGTTAATCTTATGGCTGCCATGATTCTACTTCTAGCAGGAGTACTCCTGTGCTACTGCTGGACTTGAAAGCGTGCGTCCCATCCTGCAGCAAACGCAGATCAAATGCATTTGCAGTAAGCAGGGTTTTCTCTTTGCTCTCCTGACAGTTCTAACAACATCTGATTTCTGACCTGCTCCCTGGTGAGTCTTAGAGTAGCCCCAGAGCTATACTGATTTAGTCTGATGACTCAAGGCTCCTGGGGCTGTTCCTTGAGCAAGGGTTGGACAAGTCACTGGAGATTCCCCCCATCGTACTTGCTCTTCCTTGGTTGTTCCTTTCATGTAGACTGGCACCATATCGATTCTTTGCTACTGGGATGGTCCCTGGAGAATGGACTGGTGCTGTTAGCATGCTGATATATCAGTGTCCTTTGCAGTTCTTCCTACTGCAAGTCAAATATAGGTGGCAAAGAAAAAGTTGGAAGAAAGTTTGAGTGCTCCTGTGGATTTTCTTTGCTGTCTTAATGCTGTTATCATTGGCTGGCTAATACGTACGGCTTTCTTCAAGTATACTGTGGCTACAAATGACCTTGATTTAGCATTCAAGCTTAAATCTCTTCCAGTTATGTCAAAGTTCAGTTCTAAGGCTGGATCTTAGTTTTCTGTCTCAGCCTCATTTTTACTATTTACAGTAATAATTACAGTAATTCATAGCAAAAAGGCCATTTGTTGTGCTGCAGTTAAAATTGATTTCCTGCAAACAGTCCCATGTATATATTGATCAGTATATTTTTATGTGGGTTGTTTTATAAATTGAGTATTTTTAAAGAATTTTTTAGGTATGTGTGACAGTTCTAAGGAGCAAAGAGCATTTCTTTTTATTACGGTTTCTTTTTTAAGCTTAGCAGTTACGGCAGTTTGAAGGCAAGAGAATTCCTTTGAAGTCAGTAGTTTTTTTACTACTGCATTGCTCAATAAGCTTGCTGGGGGAAAAGAGGGAAAATAGGTGCCTATTGATCTTCTATATTAATTTGAGTAGTTAGTGCTATGTTTTCTTTCCCTTCTCTACTCCATAGACCCGTAAGACACTGTGGTCTTGAATTAACTGTTGAGAAGCAGTCCTGTTTGTACAACCAAAAGGATGTTTGATGGCCCCATCCTATTGGCTTTGACAGAATCTGGGTGAAGAAGACCTTAGCGTTGCAGTGAGTGAGTAACCTGTGTTAAGAGAGGTAGCAATGGTAACAGGACGCTCTTGTTGAAACAGCACGTAAAATACGTGGTGACAAAGATTAGCAAGAATGCAGTATGTCTAGGGAAAGGCAGCTACTGTGAAGGTGCAGCCTTCACTGTACAGAAGATTTCAGTACAGTTTTATAGGCAGATGCCTGACCAACCAATCTCCTTGAAAACACTGGTCATGAGATGTATTTCTTGCATTTTTTGTAGTGCGTCTTAATAAGGAGCAACACAGAAGAGCCAGCTCTTCTATGTTGGTGCTGCGGGTCTTCAAAGGGAAAAAAGAATGCCAGTCAATAAATACTTAACACTGGTATGAATTATGTAAGATAGAATATGCAATTGTTCCCCCCCATAACACAGAGATTAATAGATCTGGGTATGGAACGCCATAAAAACCAAAATGCCCTGAATCTTTAAAAGCAAAACAGCATTAGCTGTGGAAAAAAAATGAATGTTTGCAATTGTTCCTACAAATTTCTGGATGTTTAGCGAAATGTTAAATGGGCTTCTGTGTGAGAAGCCATTGGCAACTGTAATTAAATTTTTCCCTAGACATATATAATTTATGGCACACTTATTCTCTGTAATAAGTAAGACTTTAAAGGCTTAAGGAGCTTCAGATGTACTGCAGCAATGTCTTAATAAGCTTCTGCATCTTACTGAGTACTTCAGCTATCTTTAATGACTTTTACTGTTGTTCTAAAAGTTTATTTAGCAGTTTCTGTTTACGTTAATTAGTATAGTTATTTCAAAATCAAAACGTTTACAAGCACTTTAGCTCAAGATATCTTATTCTTGTCTCACTTTATAAAACTCCAGAATTTGTTTTATGCCAGTATTGGCTGCTGCAAGTCAAAATAAAAATGTGTATGACTTCTGTCCCTGAGCTAAATAAAAGGAGCTGTATGTAATGCCGTGGAGAAAAATCACCAAAAGGAAACCATTGCAAAGAACCCTCCATCATCTCTTTCAAACTTGTATTCAGCGAGTGATGGTAGATTAATAAAGTTTGTGGTATACCAATGAAAAGGCTGGTGCTGGGCACACTAGAAAACTAGAGCATATAGCAAGGTTGTGCTTTTCATGCTGACTCAGTTAACAGCAGTTTTTGGGTGAGACCAGTGCGCTCTCAGCATGGTCTTTGTCTCATTTATCAGCACCAAGGTAACACCAGGGTTTCCAACATAATTTTACAGAGGAATAGCTGATGTGAATTATGCCTCTCTTTTTTCAGCGAATACGAAGATGAAGTAGGGAGTGGTCTGCTGTTTCTTGCACCTGGAATATTTATTTATGTATGCAGAAAATCTTCCCAGAAGACGTTGCCAGAGTGCTGGGAGCTTTGTGTAACTGAAATTCCTTATTTCACGATGTCACTTAATCCATATTGCATAGCTGTTTTTTTCCTTCAACACTTTCATTGACCGAGAATTGTTCTTCTCAGAACCTTCAACTGCCCGTGGTAACTCCACTGAAGAATAATCGGTCTGGGAATTTTGTAACTAGGCATAATTTGCAACACTTCTTCTCAGCTCTGTGCATTGATTGTTGCTGCTTAACATTTAAAGATAAATTAATGCTGTAACACACAAGAATCGGCATAATAAATAGGAAGATTGCCAACCCATTCTTTAGGTTCAAAAAGAACTAGCCTGTGTGCACTAGGGCAAATGCTGCAATTTTTGCAGCGTTGTCCAATACAGATATTACTCTGCAAATACAGAATAGGCATCTTTATTACTGTTCTGGTGACTTCAATATTTTTAAAATTGATATTCACTGGAGACAGCATGTCTTGGATCATCTAATTCTACTTTTGAACCTGACAGTCCTTTACAAACAAGGACAGCTCGGCAGTGAATATTAAATTGTAAAAATAAGGAAGAGTTCTTTCAAAGGGCAGAATACATTAGTTATGTCATGTGTTATAACCTGTAAACTGTACCTGTATAAATACTTGAAAGGCTGTCAGGCTTCTTAAATAAAAACTTGATGTCTCCAGCAAATAAGTTTTTTTTAAAATGTTGACCCTCTGTTTTTCTTGAGCTGGTTCAGCTATGGAGAAATCGTCATGATCAGGCATGCTCCATCAAGCTGTTATTTTCTGTCATAACAGGTGTTTGTCAAACTTCTCTTATGGCTTTTGCCTGGACATGGAAATACACGGTGGTGCATAGGAAGGGAGAGTGAAAGCACTGGAATGCTGCTAGTCATCTTTGCAATTGTTTGAACAAGCATCTATCTGCTTTTTTTAGTGCTTTCAATTATCGTTATTTCTAAGGACAATTCATGGTTCTGCATAGAAAGCGATGTTTTGGGTGTTTTTGGTAAAAGATAAATGTCCTTTACTTTGTTCCACTTTAAAACACATTGTATGCATTTCAGGAGTTATTCTTTTCAAGCTATCCAGGCAGATTAATGTTGCAATTACCAGCCATGGCAACTAGACAATATTGGTGATATGATGAATCACAGTATCGATAACAAACTAACTCTAGCTAATTGCTAACTTTAACTGATGTTAAACTAAGCCTAAACACATGGTTAGTAAATGGCTTCTGGACACTGTAGCTAGACTTAAGTTTGGGTCTTTACTCTTTTTCCAAGAATTCGTCCAATGAATATTCTGCATCTACAGTGTCCTGTGGTGAAGAGTTCCAGGGCTTACCCATCTCTTCTGTGGAGGGGAAAAAGCACCTCCTTTGCTTTCAGTCTGCGTCTACTAGTTTGTTTTGATGCCTCCCCCTTACCCGTGTAGCAGTTACTTTTCCT
Source organism: Sula dactylatra (assembly GCA_013389905.1). Lineage (NCBI taxonomy): Eukaryota > Metazoa > Chordata > Aves > Suliformes > Sulidae > Sula > Sula dactylatra. The sequence continues at coordinate 143,554 of WEKW01016952.1, forward strand.
TTTGTGATCCTACCAAAGGTTTTCTGCCACCTTGGGCAGGCCTGATGTTAAGTACTATTAAGAACTTCTGTCTATTGCGTGGCTTAGGACTCCTTGATTTCTGAGGAAAGACGGAATAGGCATTTCCATCTTTCAGGCAAAACGCTATCAAGGAGGCCCTTACACTTGGCCTCTGTGAGGAGCATAAGGGAATGGTGCTTATCCGAAGAAGATTTAAGCAGACGAGAAAGCGTCTTTGTTACAGCACTTTGACTTCGCACACAGGGCCTGCACTGCGGCTATGAGATGTGATGCACTTTAGTCATCCAGAGCTGTCGGCTCTTTCATCAGGTGATACAACTCGAAGTACCCCAAAGGATTCTCTAACTGGGCTCTGCTCTTTCAGAAGGCAAATACGGAGTAGTAAACAGTATACGTATATACGCACAGTTTTCCCTGTGTCAGTTAGCTGAGCTACTGTGGGGACCTCTTGCCATTCTGACTAATATTTTATTGTTTCTCTCTGCTCCCTTTTCAGCTTTCTTGTATCTGCCTCTTGGCTACCTTACGTTGCACAGAACAGTCAAAGCTCTCTGGGTCAAAAATCTTTAGTTAAGTGCCTGAACAGCACCAGAAATAACCAGTGCAGTGCTCTTGTCTTGCTATTTGTAATGTACTTCAAAGCCTGCAAGCAAAACCAGCTCATGAAATCACATTTCACGTACGGAGTATATAGGTTTTGGCTGGGACTTTTAAATTATTTAACATTATTTTATCTCTTCCTGTTTTGCATAGTAGATTAGTTGAATCTTGGCATACCAAACCAAACAATGCTGATCCAGGGAAAGCAGTAAGAAGATACTCCAGAATTTCTCACACGATACACCTCATGCTTACTCAGCTGCAGAGGAAGGTTTCACAAAAGATTCTTCAATAAATTCCCACTCTGAAAGTGGTTTGTTTGGGCCATGGTGTCTGGCTGCTGTGGCTGCTTTTGACTTGTTTAGTCATCGCCTGGCAGGATGTGCTTAGTGACCTACAAAATAAAAGGGTTGAGAAATTCTTTCCTTTGAAGAATGAGATAACTAGTACCCTTCAGGCACATACTGTAAAAGGACAGGACTAATGCTGCCAATATTATCCTTGTTTTTGTGTTATAGAGAAATTTAACTTTGAAAATGGTGTTATTTTTAGCTGCCTTTTTAGGCTGGCATGGATATGTCGCCACAGTCTTCAGGGCAAACTTTCAGCAGTGGCTGGAAGACTCTACTGTGTAGCTCAGAAAAGTGGCTTTGAGTCATCTTTATTTTTCCCTTGGACAAAGTTGGAGGTGCTGAATTTACTCTCCTTAAAGCTGTTTTAATGAGCTCCAGTGGTAGCCAAATGGCCAGCAATTGGCTCTTGCAGAGTCTTGGCCACGTCCTTTTCTCTGATCACAGGCACCCCTGACCACAGCAGTGCCTACAGAGCTGGTCATTGCCTTGGTACGGCAGGACGACGCTTCTTAACTGCTAGTCTGGATAGTGTTGGCTGACAACGTTCACTTCTGCCCGGAAATTGAGTTTTAAACAAATAATTTTCAGATAACAGTTGTTGTGCATACAAGGTGTCGATGTGAATGAAGAAACACATAAACCAAAGCCTTTCTGACAAACACGAATTGGGAAAACTTCAGCGAAGTGAAGTGTTGATACTTGGTTCCCATGTTATGTTCTTCCCTAGGCATCTGCTGTGCAGATTTAGCAGCTGAATAGGAAACCTGGCAATGTCTGGGCAAACAGATTGTGACAGAGTGCCTACCTGAGACGAACAGGTTGGGACTGCTTTGGCTGGCTAGTGAAGGAAGCTGGTTTATGTAGCTGCCATGGGAGGAGAAAGTAGTGAACGTACTTTAAATTTGTGAAACGTGGGCGTCATTTTCTAGCTTTTTTGGTAGGATACCGGACAAGGTGCTTCAGACAGTTTCCTTCATTTTCCACATAGGTGACTGTGAAGCCTGGTTTACCAAACCACTTAAGACCCCACTGTAAGCAAAACGTATGTGCTTGAATGCAGGGTGTGCCGCAAAACATGGAATGTAAAGGCAGCCTAAGTCTAAGGGATCTCGGCTGGTGCTCAGCACTGGTTAATAGAGTTGAATAGTGGCTCAGAAATTGAGCACCAGGCAATATTTGTGCTGAGTTGGTTAAAGTAATACGTGTCCTCTGTCTCTTCAAAAGGCTGTAATGTAGCAGGGCCATGCAACGGGGCTGAATTATGGTTGCTTAAGTCAGCTCACTTTTGGCTTTTTCTGACCTTAGGGCAGTGCTTGCCTTTGCAGCCTTGCAGCTATTTAAACAAGGGATATTTGCGTATTGTTTTTTTACGGGAGGTTCAATGGATAATGGTGACTAGGTTTGGGATTTTTTGTTCGTTTAATTTTGGACACAGTTAAAGGAATATATTCCAAGAAAGCTTCCCTAAATTATTCTTGTAACTCTCTTTGGCTTTAATTGGTAAATTACTTCTTGCAAGTCTGTGAGATGGAGAGTCTCATTTCCTGGAGTGATTTGATTGGCAATTTAGAGATGATTTGTTAAACTGAAAGAGCGTATTTTATAAGATTAAATATGAAATTGCAGAACTGCTCAAGGGCATAATTGCCCTGCTTTCTCCTAGAAACATTATTGTGCTGGAAATGTATACACCAAACATGTTTTTGCAACACTGGTGTTGAAAAAGAAACACACTGTTAAGTTCCTTGGAGCTGGGAGTCAAGTATCCACTCAATCCTTAAACCTATTCTCTGCTGCCAACCCCCAAAATTTTGCTGTAAATAAACAAACCTTGAACTGTAATCACTTCAGATTGGCAAGTGATTGGTCTCTGTTGCACCCTTTAAGGTTTTTTATCTAGTTAATGTTAATGCTTTTTGGTTTCTTAGCTTGTAAGCTCATCTGTTTTTATGTGCACAGGAATTTACTTTGACTTTTCTGACTAGCAGATATCCAGGTCTAGTTGAGGGATTCTAAGACATCTTTAGCTTCAGGGATAGCTATGGCAATGAGTTCCGCTCTCTATTTATATTGTCTAATTTGTTATGCTTTAATGTAACTTGAAATCCTCTTACACTTAGAATATATTTCTTCAATTGACTGGTGAGAAATTACTACTTTTGTTTGTTTGCCCTTGGTCAGATTTGTGGTTTTTTTCCCTTCCCCTAGACAATGAAGCATACTGCTACAGCCCAGTTATATCCTTATGATTTTTTTTTCCCCTTCTGTTTGAGTCGACTTTACTGTAATATTGGGGGTTTTATGGGTGGTTGTTCTGTGGTTTGTGTTTTTTCTTCCAAATAGTGCAGGCATACAGTGCAGATACAGTTTGGCCTTGCTGTAGTCATTTCACATAGGTCACTGATTCTGATTTTCCCATCCTGTTTGGCACCAACCTGGGAGAAAGGAGGGCTGAGACAGGTAAATATCATGTTAACATGGATATGTTTTTATTACTAGGAGATCAAGAAGCAAGTTGTTAGTTTAATCTTCAGTTTTAGTTTTAAAATTGCTTTCCTCGTGTCCCTTCAAAAAAAAGTGTCACACCCAGTCTGCCAGATGTGAAGCTAGAAAGGCAGGCTTGCCATTAACCACTGGGGGAAATCCATGCCTTTAATACCAAGGATTTCACCGGTTCTGATACTTATTGTTGCTTTTCTTTTACTACACAAAGAATAGAATGGGATCTCTGGTGAGCAAGGAGCCTACCTTTTAGACACTCAAGCCTGAGAACAGTGACCTATAGTTATGAAGGGAGATATCCAAAGCCAAATTAAGTCTAGATCAAACTCCACAACGCAGTAAGCAGATTAATTTTAAAAAGAACTACTCATATTGGTGATTTTTAGATTAGCTTACAGAGCAGGAGGAGCTGACTGCCATTCCTGCTGCTCAAAGTTCATAAGGAGAAGCTTTTACAGCAAAGGCCACTGTAAACCACCAATTACATCACCATAGCTGTCTGGTTTTATTTCTAAGAGAAAATCTCAGACTTCATTATTTTTCCACATATGCTCTAGCAGAAAGACTTTTTTGGTTGGATTTCTGTGGTTTTTGGGGTGGGTGGAAGTGGTGTTGGTTTGGGTTGGGGGTTTTTGTTTTGGGGTTGGCTCTTTTTTTTGTGTGTGGTTTTTTTTGGTTTTGCTTTTCCTCATTTGAACTTCCACCAATGAGTTTCTGTACTTCAAAAAAAAATTTGACCTGAGAAAGACAACTGCAGGCTGTGTAATGTTAATCCTCAAGGAGTGGGCACAACAATTGGGTTCTCCCATTGCTGGGAGCACAAATGGGGCAGGAACCAATATGGTGGAACAAAAATTCTACTTTTAATAACTACCCTATGAAGAGACTCTATAAGAACTCCTCCATATACAGAGGAAACTCTAAAGTAAGCTGGCAGGGGTCAGGGCACACAACTGATCAGAGATGATGTGGTAGCTAGGACAGGGCATGGACCTTGTGTCTTTTATTTAAAATAACTGATGCAGAAAGGCTGCAAATCACTTAAGGCAAAAGATTAATAAAGGCCAGGGTGTCTGTAATGCTTTATGCTATAACTAGTTATTAATAAACTATGTTTAATCCCTCTTACTTGACCTGATGGAGTCATTCACAAATTAAGGGTCTGTTAAATGAACTACCCATTCAGTCTTTGGGAAGCCTGAGCACAGCATCTCTACTGATCTGTTACCACTTATTGCTTGGGACCTTAATGGGCTTTATCTTGTGTTTCAGTAATAGCTTAAATATTGGTGTGGTGGAGCACTGTAGCTGTCCCTGACTAGCCAGTTAGATAAATCATTGATTTTCTTTTTCTTAAAAACTTTTGGCATGCTTTATGTACACAGCTCAGAAGCTTGTCATTACTTAACCCTTGCTTGTTATAGTGAGACCTTCATCAAAGCGGTCTGTTTTTATCGACAGTAATGAAAGCAATGTATCACTGTTCATTGCTCTCGCAAAAGCCTCAAGTATTTGATATGCTGTCATCCCCTGTTAGACTCTAGTCCTAAAATCCACTACCGTTCTGAAGTCTGTCAAGAACAGTGCACGTTCCCTTTTGCATAGATATTAGTGTTTAATTCTATAGGGAACAGTGTCTTTTTTTCTGTGTTCTAGACCGTTATAATGATTAACAAGTTTGTATTTTAACTGAAAGAAGAGTACTAATGGAAAAAATAATGTATTTCTAGCATGGCTAGTGTGCTGAGGCTGCTTTTGTTAAGGCAATGAAGCAGTGCAGGACTTCTGATAAATCCTGCATTTTGCCGTGAATTAAACCAATGGGTTCTCCTTGTATTGTGTGTCAGATCTATGGAATTTGATAAGAGAACTCCCATTCAGGTTTTTACACCTCCCTGCAGGATCTCTGCAGCACTGCCAGAATCTCTGTGGAACTCTACAGCGTGCACTTAGAAGTGCACAATAAATGCAGCACTTGCTATTGCATGCCGCAGACCTCTTCTGCAAGGGATTTTGTCTAGAAACATGTTGCATTCCGGTCTGTGATGAATCAGCAAAGTGGCTGTGATAATGGCTTTAGGGGGGAAAAAAAAAAGCCTGTTTGTTGCAGCTGTGTTCAGCAGCAGCTGTAGCACTGTGGAATACTTATTCTAAAATGATCTGTTTTATTTCATGTGGCTTTAGAAGACGGTAAGGTAAGCATGCATTCTTGCAGAGGCAGGCAAAAGTTTGCTGAGGGGGCTTTTAATAGCTGGCTTTGCTATGGTATTAGCAACCACTCTGTAGACCCAGACGTAAGCTATGGCAAGATGTGCCTGAGGCAGTTTTCCTGGGTTTCTGCAGCTCCAGTTCTTAAGTGTATCTAGCTTTTCTTAAACCAGTGGGAGTTAGGTAGTCAAACACTTCTGGCATGTTCTCAGTAATTTAGAAGTTTCTCGATAATTTGACCCTGAGGCCAAAACAATATTTGTGTGTCACTGAGTGGTATTTTTTTCCCTAGCAAGGGTATACACCATTCTATTTACAAAATTATCCAGTGCTAATATATGCTGTTTATGGCTCTGGGTTTTTTGAACTGATTGTGCTGAATCTCTGAACCTGTCAGATTTCCAAGCAGGGAGAGCTAAAGATTTGCCAAATAACGATGACGTCTTTCAGTTCCCAAAGGAAGAAATTTCACATGGAAAATTGTAACTTTGTCTGGACTACTTTCCTGTTAACCAGTTGGAAATGCAGAAAGCTTCATTAAAAGCTTGTAAAGAAATGGACACAGAAATGAAGAAGAAATAAAACTGGATTAAGGTAAGGGGCAGAAATGAGGCTGGGCTGGTTTCAGCGATGGGATGGGAGTTGCAGGAGTTACTTTTCAACATTAGGATTCGATGTTGTCAGCCATGGCATTTGATCCGCTGAATCCCTGGTCTCCAAAGCCACAGTCATTGTCTCCATCAAAGAAATTCTTCCTTCTTAACACAATATTACTGTCTGCCAAGCGTGTTAATAGATATTCTTCACGTAGTTTGATGTCAGACATTTTTCCCCTGCAAGCTCTATCTATGGTGAGCCATGCAGCCTGTGTCACTCACTCTTTCAGCCCTTGCTCTCCCTTCTGCTGCGAGGCCTGAAGTTCATTTCTTACCAAATAGTTTTGGAGGCAAAATATTGTTTAATTGTGGCCAGAAAAGCCCCTTGAAACATCTCTGAAGGAGTAAGAAATAATTCTATTTTCTTTGTCTTGGCAAGCATGACCAAAATCTGCCTTCCCACCCTGTCCATATATTACCTCTGCTTCACATCTTCGTGTCATCTGGGCGCTCTTGCCCCAGGCTGTGGTGGGACTCTCAGTTGGAAGGGGCCATTCAGGCACTGTCAAAACTTCTCTTGTGGATGTTTTGCAATGTGCATGTTCTTGTATTGAGTGATAATACCTCGTATTCACACTGAGACCGGGAGAGGGGTTGGTTGTGTTTAGTAAAAGTAAATCTCATGGCAGGAGAGAAATCCATGTATTTTAAAATGGCTGATTATATCTCTTAAAAGTGCGGAGGCCAGTAAGATGGAGTTGGAAATGGAACAGATGGCCAAGTCTAAGGCTCACTTCAAGTATAGATTAAAATGAAGTATTTGTATGGTTTAGTGTTCTTTGTTCATATGCTGCTATTGTCAAAAAAATCTCAGACCACCCTAGTCAACTGTATTTCTCAGATAAAGTCAACCAAATAGGGCTCATTCTAGTCTTTTTAATGTCTTGGTAGGGTCAATGTACCACCTGAACAATGTAGCTGGGAGTAAGACAGTGTGTTCCAATTTCCAAATTCCTGCGTTTAACAACTGGGGAATGCTGGAGGACACCCTGGGAAGTATGGATTTTTATTGTGTGGGTCCCATGTACTGCTGGACTTCAGAGCTGACATGACAGTAATTCTCTTTAGGTTATGCAACTCAGTGGTTTGGGGGTTTTTTGGGGGGGTTTTTTGGTTGTTTGTTTTGTTTGTTTTTTTTTTTAAAAAATTCAGGATGGGATTCACATGGATGCTGGGTTTTTTTGGTGGGTTCCCCTTCACCCCAGCCAGGTTCCCGATTAGAATTCTTAATGTATAAAAGCTCTCAAATGAGATGAGAAAAGTTTGTTCCCTCAATACACAGAACAGGAATTGCACTTTTCTGTGCTGTGGAACTGTTTATGGATATTTGCTGTAGACAACCTGTTGACTAATGGTATTGTTTATACCTGAAGGTTGCTCAAAGCTAGCAGAGCAGTGCCTAAGAGACTTTGGTAAGAACGCATGTCTCACGTAGGGGTTGTATAGATAAGAGTCCTAATTCACCACTGAGACTGTTTTCTATGTTACTGCAACCAGACCGAAATAGAAGAATACAAGGGGGAATCTGGCATGCTATCCTGAATCTTTTAAAAGCCGTCTTGTTCCCAGTACTAAAGTTTCTCTCTATTGAATTGTTTTTCCCTGCAAAAATGTTGAGCTCTGCTAAAATTTTGGAGAAGGAAATATCAAGTATTTTGTCCAGCATGCATAAATTGGATCACTTCTGGAGATGAACTTACTTTATTTCTAACGTGTTGTCTCAGATGCTGTATGTGTGAGGATTCTCATGGAGCTGAACGTAACAAGATAGTAGAAAGGTATTGCAGATGGTTGGAAATAAAGCTCTGAGGGCTTAACTAGCTTGGCACTTAAGGAGAAGGCAATGTCATCCTCTTGCCTTTAGCACTGGATTTCTCATTGTGTATGGGATGATTTCAGTAAGTGCCAACAAAGAGCTGTTAAATCTTAGCTCACTCAAGGGCTTGGCTGTTTTGTAGGGACTCCAAAAGAAAATGGAAAATGAGGTATGAACAGAAAACTTTTTATGTGTTATGGGATCTCATTTTGGCCCAGAAGCCACAAATCTCATTGCACTTACTGCTGAAGTCCCTGTGGATCTGATAAATAATTGATTTAAGAGGACTGTTCTTAGAGCAAAGGGGAATGGAACAGCAAAGAGGTCAGTGGCAGGTTTGTACAAATACATGAGTAGTGACACCTTTAGTGTTGTATTGATCAGTACTGGTGAAAGGGAGAGATTTGTGTGGGAGCAGGAATTACATTATGGAGGACATAAAATCCTCCTTGGCTTTAGTCCTGTGAGATATGGAAGGAAAACAAGTGATTAGGTTTGAGGAATGACCAGTACTTGGGGAAATGTGGACCTTGGCATTGTACCCAGAAGAGAATGCGTTTTGTTATGCTATGTGGTAAAGGGGAGGAACGAGGATTAAGGGGTTTAAAAAGCAGCTATGAAGCTACTTAACTGAGTGAAAAAGCAGCTGTTGAAGCCTGAGCCATTGTAGTCCTTTTGCCTTGTAGTCTACGTATATTTGTCTGCTGCTGACCCGTGTACAATATTCAAAGGAGCCTACAGGGTGGCAGCCAGCTGCTCAACTCTCAATGGAGTGAGTGCCAAAATAAAATCTCATTGAAAAATCTGGCTTTAAATTATGTTGTTAGCTTAGATATTGGTGTTATCTATAACACGATTTTCTTCTCTCTGTGGGTGAAAAACATACAAGCTAAGACAAGCAAGTGGTCTGAATATTTGGAAGCTAGAAGCTTTGGGAGTTATTCTAGTAAGAGCCCAAGTATTAACATTGAACACTTTCTAGCATTGCCCAGCATCTCTCTTTTTTGCTGTTGGAGATGCATGCTGTCTGGTTGCACTGTGCTTTCATAGTGCGAGAACAGAAGAAGAAGCTCTAATGGGCAACATTTGTTTGCTTTAGGTTTATTATAGGTAATCGTAGCTATTTGTTCTGTAAGGGAATCTGCAAGTTCATGCAGCAAGTAATCTTAGGTGGTCAGAAGTCTTGTTTGGATGATCGCCCAGAAGCCTGGAGCACCTATGGAGCTTACCAGGCAGGCGGAGGAATCACGCAGTCCAATTTCTTTCATGACATCTTGGCAGTTTGATTGGATTCCCCACCCCCCAGCTAAAATAAGGAATTATGGATGAAACTCAGACAGGGATGGAATTTATCAAAGCTTGGAGTTATGAAAGGTTCATTTGAAACCTAATTTGAGGCAACTGCTCAAAGACTTTGCAGTGCTGGTTAAAAATTTAAAGTTAAGACAATTTCATACTCAAGTTTTTGACAAAAATGATACTAATTTTCATGTAGTTCTGAGAATTCTGAAAACACTGATGTACACCCAGAGAGGGCAAGAGCTGAATCAGAGAAAGAAAACCATAATAGTAATATATAAACTAGCACAGTGTAGCTGCACAAAGTATTACTGTAATATCAATGGTATACTGGCAGTCAGTATCCTTCACTCAGTCCAGGACTGTGCAGAATAAGTCGTCCTCCTTCACTGCAGGAGCATTGGGATCTGTGCGTTAATTCCCTTCTCCTTGGATGAACTTGACAAGAAAACTGGAGAGAATTGAAACTAATAAGCAGGGACCCTCTTGGTGCTTAGAAACCTCCTTGCAGTTTTGTCTGAATTTTCTCTGTCCCTATGCTACACTGTCTTGCACACAATCTCCCTCTCTGTTCGTGCCTTGTGTCCTGCAATATGTAGGACGAGAAGTCTTCCCTCTCCTTAGCTTATATGCTCCTAGTAACCATTCACTTTTCTTGAGAACCAAAAAAGTAGCAGGTATTATGACACTTGTTAGGGTATTTTTTCTGTGTGTTTTGCTACTTCGAGCCCGGGTTGTGTCTCTGCACTGTAGTTTATAGCCACCTTTGGTCAGGGACTCGCACAGCTCTGCACGTACAGTGCCTGACACAATTTGCCATCATTCTGGCTTGGTCTTTAGGTGCTACATAAGAAATATGAGTAATAATGGTAATATGAAAGGAAGCTTCTTATCAGTTTTGAAGTTATCCAGAGCATCAACTTCAATAAGAAGTGGCATGAAGTTTCTAGTTTATGAACTTTATCTGAACTGAACAGCTAGGGATAGATAATCCAAAAAAAATCACGTACTGTAACATCAGAATGTTTTTGAACCTGAAACTGGGACTGTGCAATTAATCTGGTTTCCCAGAAGCTAGCAGATACTTCCAAATGTGAAATTATTCCTCTTCTGCAGAAATGAAAGGATTTAAAAAATCAGCCTCAGCAGTTTCTGCTGGGACTGTGCCCAGGGTATGTCATTTATTTTGTAATTTTTTTCAATTAGATTATTTTTTCTTTCTCAAAAGAGAGGATGTCCGACTACTTAATCTAATCTAGTTCACTTATTGTTTTTATCATGCTGAGCCCCTCACAGTAAATCCAATAGTGCTAGCATAGCACAGACCTTGGTAGACCTTCTGGAAGCTTTGCGCTCCTTTTCCAGTGGCAAAGCTTGCCAGGGTCTGGATCGTTGTTTCAGTTGTAAAATACAGAATATTTCTATCCGTCTCTTATTAGTCGGGAAGAATTTGGGTGCAAGACAGCGTAAGAACTGTAGATATACATTTCAAAACTGAGGAGCATTTTAGAGAATTTCTTGAAAGGAGGTCATCTTCATCTGTTCTCTCTAGCCGTTCATTCCATAGCCAGGTGGTTGGTGCGGTCTGCTTGCGGGAATACCGCATGTCCAGGTTTGCTGTAACCATGTGGTTTGGTGTTCAGCTGCTTTAGGGATCCTCATACAGCAATGGTAAATATGTCTTAAAGACTACGTAGTATTGGTATAGCTGAATACGCACCGGCAAAAGATACATCATTGAGTACTCTCTGCTTTTGATGTTTAATGAAATCGTTAAAACGACAGCATACTGTTGTCGTCTTTCGCTGTGTGTTGTATCAAACAAGTAAACTGAGGATAAGTCCAGACCTTGGGGAAATAAGTTGAAAGATTCCCATTAGCTTCTGTGAGAAGTGGATGGGTTTTTTGTGAGAAGCTGTAACAGCTATTGAAAACAAGATTGACCTCCAGATCAGAGTATAACTTAAATGTTCTGTGTAACTTCATCACCATCTGCTTTGAGTTCTGTTCACGCTGCAGAAGGTCATGTACAGAAACTTACAGTAGACTTCAGAGGTGCCCTGCTGTCCTCTAAAGGAAAACGTGAGGCATGGAATAGAAAAGGTGCTTGTCTTGCCAACTGGGTGCTGATATCACTTGGGGAGTGAGGTACCAAGAAAGCGTTAGCTATACTCTTGGAGCTGCCAAAGAGAATTTTTTTTTATAGTCACCCTACTTGGATATCTGTATTCTTTTTCTTGTGGTTATTTTAGAAGCAAATGATTCCCGGTTCTGATTAGACGAACAGTGAAACATGCAATAAATATATACTGAAATTAGACAGATATCATCATCTTACCAGTTTGGGAATTACCAGTGCAATAAGCAGTAACATTGTTTACTGCTCGCTGATTGTCAGAATGTTTAGTACATGAAGATCACTGTTTAAACCATAAGCTATCACATAGATTTGGCCTGATGCTCGCAGACCACATGAAAAATTACAGTTAAACTTTGCAATACATTGTAAGTTAGGAAAAGGCTTATGATGCTTATGTCGCAGATCAGGGAGATGCAGACTCCTCTTGAGTGGGTTACTCTGAGATACAAATCTTGGGTAGGGGGAGCACTTGATTCCTCAGCAATCCGCTAGCATGCATGTTTGGGGTGCTGACAATAAAAAATTCTATAAAAGCTAATGCAATTAAATGACCAAAGTAGATATATCAGCAGTGTGAACACCATCTTCATTCCTTTTTTTTTTTTTGTCACAGGGGAGGTGACTTCAGTGTTCTTAAAATTGTTACATTAATGAAAATCTTATTGTTAGCAATTGCTGATCATGTATTGCAGTGGCCCTGCAGAGTAAATCTGAAACCCAATGTCTGCTGGTATTTCAGTGGCAGAAACCCGTGTTTTCCTTATAGCCCTAGTGATCTGCAATTCTATTCTGTTGTTCTGCCCAGGAATCGTTCAGTGCTACAGTATGGGGATTGGTAACTTCTATAGTTTTATAGAGGAAGGCTTTATGTATTTTAGGTTATGTACAAAGACTGTCAGGAAAATAAGTAGCAGGAAATATTGTCTCCTTTCTGTACCAATCAGAAAGGAAAATAATCTTTATTTTTTGCATTTTTTTAAGCATTTCTATTGCCATGTCGAGGTGTCAAATTAAGGACAAAAAGGCAAGGAAAATAACATTGTGCTAGTCTAAAACTGAGATATTAATTCAGAAATCTGCATCTTTTTTGGGAGGGAACAGGTGCAAAATGTTCCTTTTGTGCCATTTCTTTCCTTTTTGCTTCTCTTCCTGTCATTTTTCTGAGCAGGTTTCCCATAAATAGAACATGAATGGAGTTGCCTCCTTTACTGCAGATGGGAGGATACAGAGCTGGTGTAATTTTAATGTGAAAGATACATTAGCTTTCAATTATGTAAATATGCATGTTCTTCACTGAATAAGTGAAGACAAACTGGGAGGCATAGATGATAATTGTATATGGAAGGTGTGAGCCCTTGGAATTAATACACGCACAAGCTTTTCAATTTTGAACAGCTTAACGTGGCAGATGAATCGCTGACCTGATCTTGCAAACAATTACCCATGTGCTTAGTTTTACGTACTTATGTAGTACTGTTGCATACAGTAGGTTAATCGAAATTTGGAGGAAGTGTACAATCGATAGATCTGACAGGAATGAAATTTTATGCTTGCGAACAATTTCCCTATTACTGTGTATATTTGAATTCAGCTATTTTAGGCCATTTCATGAAGTTGCTCCAATTATTGCAGAAGTTTGTCCCCCTCCAGGTAATGGTGTCATTAGAGCAGGCAGAAAAAAAGCATCCTTGAGAATAAATTTACCCTAGAAAATGAATCAAAACTTCCCCAAAGCATTGAGCCTCTGGAGTAATTTCTTCTGGTGCCGACCGAGTCCAAACTGAGCCAAATGGATGGCTCTGACAACTATAAATTGTGTGGTGTAGCATTTACCGACCATGGAGTAGAGACTGAAGCTTTACAGAGGGCAATGAAAATGATTTTGAAAGAGTCAAAGCAGTGCACTGCTGTAACAGGCTTGAATTATTATGAAGTAAAATATGATACGTGAGCTGTGAAGGGACTCAGGCTCCATTTTGAAGAGCAAGTCTGGCTGTTGTGAGGGCTTGGGGAGAGCTGCGCACAGGTGCGTGTATTCAAGTTCCTCATTAGAGAAATAAAATGTTCTCCCTTATTTTTAGCTTGTCTATTTTTATTTTTCAGAACAATGCTATTCCCTAAAGAGAACTAATTTTAGGGAGTAAAATGTGACTTGGTCTGCATGTCAGCAGTAGTAACTCCTTTTCGTTTCTCAGCTAGCTGGGCCAGCAATAATGAACGTTGTGTGTTTCCATGGCCCAAAAATGCTAGAAAATAGAGTGATTAATCGAAATGAAAGGGAATGTATGTTGTTTCCTTTTAACCAGTTGTCTCATACTTGCATAAAAGACAACGTTTGTTACCTGTGATGAACCTGAGAACAACTACAATTTTACTAGCTGTGAGGATCTTGATTTTTCCTCCTTTACTGATTATATAAGAAGGGAAAAAAAAATTGAAATATTACTTCTGGCTTAATCGGCTTTTAGATATTGATGTGTCCTCTTTGGTACATACAGATATATACATATAAATACCCTCAGAACCGATGGTGATAATGCAGAGATGGTCATTTATGACAGGAATTTCTTTGGAAGTAGACCAGGTTTACTGATTCCGGCACATTGAGAAGCAGACGTGATATCGCCCTACAAAGATTCTACAAAAATCATGATATTGTCTTTCATTACAATATTTATTAGGAAAACGATATTTTGTCTTCAAAAATAGGATGTTTGGAATTAAGAAGTCACTCAGCAGCAGCAGAAAATAACAATTGGAAAGTTTTTCCTACACAGTGTTTTTCAAAATACAACATTTAGCGTATGCGGTATCTGCATGCAACTTAAAATGAGAGACTTATTAAACAATTACAGTATGTCAAAGACCAATATCACTGCATTCACTTTATTTTAAAATTTAGTTGTTCAATTAGAAATTGCCTCCTGAATGTGTCTGGAAACTTTTATATCTCTAGTCACTTTGTTATTAATAGTTTTTTAAACAGTTACAGCATACGATTAGCAAACATCCGAAAACATTATGCATATTTTATATGGCATATATAGTCACCCATTTATAATTTATAACATATGTTACTAAAACATTTATTAAACATTGATAGCTGGTTTCATGTTGCTACTCCTGTGTATTATAAATACAATAAAATCACTCAAATGTTCCCACAACCTTTCTATCAACATTCATTTATTGTTAATATTTTTGCAAACTATGGCAGCATAAAAAGGGCCATAATGTATCATAAATGATTTATGAAGTCGTTTCCACCTGCCCATTCATCATTTAAGCCATACATCACAAACCGTTGCTAAACCTGTATGTAAAATATACCAATCTGCATGTATCGGAGAATTAACTGTACCTCAAGGAAATACTGGGGGTTTCAAAGAAAGCTTATGGTAACCAAGTCAGTTACTGAGCTGCAATGACCCGGGCTTCCCTCTTTTAGCAGGACAGTCTGTTCAGCAAACAAGCCTCGTACTTTTCTTGCCCTTGCCCTCAAGGGCTTTCTGTGTTCTTTAAAACCTTATCACTTTGCAACTGCAGCTTTTCTCCAGCCGCTTTTCTGTATGGTATTGCTCTTTCATTTCCTGCTTTAGTTGTGTTATTATCACATTAGTCTCCTCCATGTAAGTGTAAGGAAAAAATGCGGTGGGAGAGCAATCTGGTGGAGACATGGCCTTGTACCCAGGTAAGCGGAGTACTCTTGGGAGAACCCGAAGAGGAACAGACTGCTATTCTCTTCCTACCACTACTTAGGTGAAAAACCCCTTTACTATAAAAGGCTTACGCAGTTCTTGAAGCAGGAGATAGAGTTTGGGGACTCACCCTTCTCAGGTGCGTGGACAGTCACTCTTGCCTCCATCTCCTTGTTAATGTGAATCAGAATCGCATGCACTTCTCTAGCCTGGCATATGCAAGATTAATGATCTTCCTTGCTTCTCAAATTCCTTCAAATCTCTCCTTTAGATAGTGCAGTCTAGATTGATTTGTAGCCTTTGCCCGTGTCCATACATCTTGATTCTGACAGACAGTTTTTATGAGCTCTACTTTAATGTGCCTTTGCAAGTTTAAGTTGTTTTGCTGCACTTTTGATTTTATACCTGCAGAGAAGAGAGTGCTTCTGAGGCCTGTGTAGGCAATTGGTAAATGCTGTACAATATGCCTTAGTTAACTTACAGCAGAACTCTTCCCACGTTGCCTCGGCATCCAGTTCTTTCATTACTGCTAGATCACCTGCTGTAATATCTTTGTAATGGTGAATGGGTATCTTGCAAATGCGGTCCCTGGACCATTGGATGTATACTGCTCCCTTTTGAATATTTAAACTGCGCGCCTGAATTGGTACTAGGCATTTTGTGATAATTCAAAGTAGTATGCTGGAATTCTTTGAGATACCAACAGCGCGTTATTTTAATAGTGTTTTGTCGATGCATTGACTGCTGTTGAATATAACGCTATGACTACGTACAACTTAATCTCTTCCATTCTATGTGGTCCTAATCCAGTAAACTTCACTGTCTGTCTGAGAAAGACTTTGTAGCCCTTACAGGCTTAATAGAGCTGGAATTTAATGAAAATTATATGCTTTCTGAGAGATCACTGTGGAAATGTATGAATTAGTCTATTTTTGGTACTGCAATGATAACTAGAATTAGTAAGGGCCCCAAGTGGTGTTTCAGATTCTAAGGAAATAACTTTGGTGCTGTGGATTCTCCCTAGCTAAGTGTAAATTAATTGTTCCATTGCTTGCATCTAGCTTGCGATCTGTAATTTGCCATTCTGAGGGATTTTTTTTAATAAAGGAGGAAACTTTGAAATCTTGTGTAAGACATGGTAAATCCAGGCAAGACACGAGATGAATTTTTGGAAGTAGGAGTTCCTGTGCTTCGTTTTTGTGTAGAGAACAGAATCTACAAAGCCATTGATTCCTTGAACAGCTAGCATCTGCAGCACACTGCAAATCAACGTACCGAGTTTCTCCAGTGCTATACTGGAGATAGCTCGAAGGACTGGTGCAGTGATGTTTAGTTTATTCTGTAAGCATTAACTTTTTTCTCTCTGCTGCTTGCCTGATGAGTAGGGATGCCAATAACTGTGTACGGCTGTACTGGCTGATGCTACCAGACTTCACTTCTTCGTTGTTACCCTGTGTAACTAGGTTACAAATGAAAGTAATGCTGTTACTACACTGGCCTTAAGCACAGAAATCAGTGTATGTGACTTGAGTTTGCACACATAAATTATAAATAAATCTGTTCCAAGAGTAAGGAGATAGGATTCTTAGAAGTTTTAAAGAGAAGAATCATAAAGGCTTTTAAAATTCAGTTTCTACCAAGTTCCTTTAGAGAATCTTAAGGCTGAGGCAAGTGATGAAAAATCCATAAAAACAAAACTTCAGAACCAGAGTGTGGTGCGATGCAAACATCCAGAGGCAGTGTTCAGTCTGAAGTAGTCTCGTTTAAAGTATTTGGAGTTTTCCCAGTGCATTCAGATATGTAGTTTGTGCCACCTTTCACCTATTTGATGGAGTTTTACGTGCTGACACGATACTCCTCCTAGAAGGAGATCATTGCCAATGAAGTTTTTTAATGTTAACTTTCAAACTGCTTTTCTCATATGAGAGAAGATAAATCAAAAGATGACCTAGCAAGGTCTGTGCAGATCTGATATGAATTGCCCACCCTAAAGAGCAGACAACTTAAACAAGTTCTTAATAGGAACCTAGGAACCTTAGAGGTATTCAGAAGTTCTCTGGACGTGGTCTGGCTGCTTGCTTTAGGTGACCCAGCTTGAGCAGGGGTGTTGGACAAGGTGACCTCTAGAGATGTCTTCCAACATTAAAAATACTGTCATGTTTTATTAATCCAGTCCCTGATCTAGCTATCAAATCAATGCTTGATTCCAGCCTTATTTAATGAAGCATTTGTTTAATTAGGTGCACTGAAAAATCAAGGTCCATTGCAGAATCAAGACTTTCCTCTTTGCATCTTTTTAAGCAAAGCAAATGAAAGTGGAGAATTTTGCCATGGTGGTAAATAAATAGAATACGGGTGACATCGGCTTCAAATCCTATAGGAGAAAAATGTTTTGCGTGCCTCATGAATGGTAATTGTGGGAGCAGGCATTTCTGAACCTGTAATAATGAACTCTGAATACACATAGGATACTCTGGGGAAGGGGAAGGGGGGAAGAGGGCATGCATGTGTGATTGCATTTGCTTTGTTGATAATGAGCTGGGAAATTAGTGCAAGGAATGATCAAGAAGTTTGGGTGTTGCTTTATGACCGCTATTGCTGTTCTTATCACCTCTTTAGCATATTAGAAACCTAAGTCCAAATAGAAGTGCAATATCAAACAGCATCTCCAGCAAATCAGAGAACGAAAACCCAGAAACACTATTGGCAGGCCTCTGTGGTGGCCTTCAGTCACCTTTTCTTCCAGTTTGCTCTTCACTTTCAAAAAGGTTTTGCTACTTTTCCGGGGAGGGGATAGCGTTCAGGTGCATGTCTTCACTTAGGAAGGACAGCACTAACTCATGTAAAGCATTTTTTGGGGGTGGTTTTGGGGTGGTTTTTGGTTTTTGGGGGTTTGTTGTTGTTTTGGGGGTTGGTTTTGTTTAGTGTTGGTGTTTTTGAGCACATCTGGGTAATAATGTGAGGCTTTATAAAGCAGCACCCTTGAGCCCAAGTTCTCTTCATAACTGTAACAGCACTCCACTTAAGCTGGTAGGAACCGCTGCAGTTAAAACGGCAGCAGCCCACTTGAAGAAACCCCTAGATTCAAGGCTGAGCAGCCGTTTTGTAGGGTGAAAACTGGCAGTTTTTTCCAAAGGATATCTGGGGTATGTGTCTGTCTGTCATGATGGAGAATTTACTGCAGCTTTGGTGTGCCTCAGGTTGACTTCTTAGCATGCACAAATTGCCTCACTGTACATATTTAGCATGTTTTCTCCAGCCCTGTTGTTACAATGATTTCTTGCTGTGTAAATGTTTTTCTAAAGCAATAGCGAATTCTGATTTTAAAACAAAACAAAAGCAGAGCAGTTCCAGGAGGGGATGGCAGGCATGTGTTCTTTGTGTGTGGAAGTTGTTAAATGGAGTACTCTTGCTCTTCAGGGATTTTCCCTTAGTGTTGAGTGCATCTCTAAGAAGGCTTCCCAGCTTTTGGGCAACTTAACTTTTTCACATGCTGAAACTGTAAACTAATTTACTGGTGTATTGCCTCTTTCAGCAAAGCGCTTTGGCATGAGCTGAAGTGCAAGCATGTGTGTTTAGTGCTGAGGACAGTGCAACCATCACCGTATTCAAAACAAAGCATCTCATCAGTGATGTATGGGACCAGTAGCAAAGCTCAAGGATAGAGAATGCAATACAAGTCAGCGTCCCCATACTGTCTCACACTTATTTCTAATAAAAGCTCTGACTAAGAGATTTGGTCTTCCATAAAAATGCATATTTTTCAAAGATCTGGTCACCAGTACTTCGTAGTATGGTTTTAGGCTGTTGTCGGACTTCCAGTAACAGTACAGTGACATTTGTTTTGCAATGCTGGATCAAAGTAGTTTTGTGCTGTTGGAGCTGAATCAATCCCCTCAATCTTAATGGATGTATTTCAAAACATGTTAGTGAGTTGTTGACCAAACTGTGGGCAATTGCTTTCCAAAGCTGAAAGGAATAATTCAGTTTGCTAAATAATATTGCTGGATAAGTCCAAGTTATGGTCTCTTCTAATTTAGGATATTTTTCTTCTGAAAATGCTAATGGTAAAACAGAAGCTTACAAAACCTTATATTCTTCTGTATCATACTTTGCTTGTTTTGTTAATTAGGTGGTTTTTAAATAATATATCTTGCTGTTTTCTTGGTGTTTGAATCTCAGATTTCATTTTGAGAGGATATAAGGACTTCTTTGTAGGCAGTTCTATAATTATAGATTTCCTTGTTTGTTATTTGATGATATACATTTTCTATTATGACTGTTCTGTAAATTAAAGAGGTAAAGAACCTGACTTACATATATGAAGTAATGAGAGATTTATTTAAGTAAGATAGAAGCAGTAGTGAGATGTGATCTATAACAGACAATGTAGTACTTGAATAGTGAATTTTCTTTATAAGGGTTAGGGAAAGTTCATTTAGCCCAGCCTTCTAATTTGCTGAAAATCCCTAAGTACTTTGTAATGACTCTGCTCATGTTGGTACAAATTTAGAATTAAAAGAAGACATACACAAGTGCCAATTTACTGAGAATCTCCCAGATAGCAGTACCGAAGAGTCCTCTGTTGGAGCTGTCCTCTTCCAAAACACCACCACGGGCTCTGCCTCTGTTACGGTGCTGAGCTGAGGACTTGCAGAGCTATTGCTGTGGCAGGTGAGGTTCACTGTAGGGGAAGCCAGAAGAGTCCTTGCTGAAGGAATACAGACCGTGTTCATGTACGAGACATGAGCTATGCACCTGGAGAATGTTTTGGTTTGTTGTGGTGTTTTACTTTTTTTAGCTGGGTTAATTGAAACATCTGGGATTAAATCTCAAAGTTCCTGGTCAGAAGTCTCATATGTACTGAGGGTGGATGAATTCTGGGTTATAGCATAGAGCCCCAAACCTACTAAAAGCTCTAATGTTGCTGTAACAGTCGGTGTCAGAGGTCTCTCCTCTTTGTGCTGCATCTGGTTTTTCCCGTTGTGCTGCAGTAACACACAGAAGAAAAAACCCCTCTTAAAGAGCATCACTTCATGAAACCCGTGGTACTCTCGAATGAACTTTTGTTTCTAATGTGCTGATGATTATGTGGGCAAGCATCCTGAATTGGTGTGTTGTGAAACGTGATGGATCCATAGCATGGAGGCTGCTAAACTAAAAGAGGTGCAACACTCCTTCTCCAGTTATGGGACTACAAGAGGCAAATTAGGTCTCGTGGATGCCATGGATGTTTTGCAGCAGAACAAATGTGTTTTACTGGCTGTGGCAGACAGAAAGCAAGATGCTAATTTGGCCTCTGAAATGGGGAAAATGAGTGCCAGGGAACTGTGCAAAAAACACCAGGAGGGGGCAGAATATAATGAAGGTGGTGTAGTAAGAATGTAGCCCTCCTAGGTGCGAAGACCGTAACACACTGGAGAGCTGAGCAGGGCTGACCACGAGAAGTTCTTGACTATCAAAGGGGTATTCAGAGATGGCTGTGACCTGTCAGCATGAATAATGTGGCACTGTCCTGCTGGGTGGACCGGATGTTGTAATTTTTTTTTTTTATTAGAGCTGGCTGTTGGAAAGTTTCCAAATGCTGCATTTTTGTGTGCAGCCACTTTTAAGGCCATTTGTTGTTAATCGTATTTGGCTGGCATGTTGGTCACTCACTTAGCTGTGGAAGGTGTGGGGGGAGCTAGGCTGCACTGATGTGATGTTAAATCCTTTCATCTGTGGGAGCTCCTGATGGTTTTGACTTTGTGACTGTGGCCTTGAACATCTGTTCTCTCCACCTTTGCAAAGCCAATGCTCAAAGGGAGCTGCTGGCTCCTGTACTAAGAGGCTTTGTGTACTGGAGTAGTTCCTTACTCCTACCACTCTTCCACAAATATAGACATCCTTGGGAGGCAGAGTACTTTTAAATAATCACCACTGAGTTGTAAATGTTTATTTGTTTTGTCATTTTTTTTGACAGGTTATCTGTGATAATTTTGTTAATTGCCACTTGCAAGGAAGGATCCCACTTAACTCTTTTCTCTATGCTTATCACACACGTATGAAGAATGTCATTTAGCTTTATACACATTTGCATGAAACGCTACTGTTGCTTTGTAGGAGGATTAGCTCGAACTGCTTGACAGGAGAGTGTGTGTTTATATAATGTGTAGTATTCATGACTATAAATACATCTAAAACGTCAGAGCTGGGTTGCTGATAATGCAGAGCTATTGTCAGGATTCAGCAGGCTGCTCTACCGCTTGTAGGTTGGATGTGAGCGACAGCGCGCTCGAGCCATCTGGAACCGGCACCTTTGGGGACCTTTGCTGCGAGTGGGTAGCGTGGCAGCGTGCCTCTGGAGGATGCGGTTCCCTGCTGTGTTCTCCCAGGTTTTTCACTAGTGTAAGGCAGTCGTGTTGGCAAAAGCTGGAGGGATGGGGGTCTTGGACCTAGCACCTCCTCTCTTCTTTCCCCCACAGTACTAGGTAGAGAAGTGGAGACAGTAAGCAATGCATATACAATTAACCTACTGCCTTTTTATCTTGAGGGAGCTTAGAGTTGACAGCAACATGAAAAAGTGCAATTGTAAGCTTATTTACTACGTTTGTTAACCATCTGGGATATAAAGCCTCTAAAGTGAAGGAGCTGTCAGATTTCATTCTAGTTAACCCTGTGGAAGCAAAAGACTTGATTTTAATTTCGTTCATCAGCTATTCAGTTTAATAACAACGTTGAACAAAAAGCAGTACTGATGTAATTTTTTTTTATGATTATTCTTTTGGTATATCCACATTGTCATAGGAGCTGATTATTGACAGAGGTCATCAGTGGTCAGCAGGGCTCCTGCTGGAGGATGGGGAGGAGGTTGTCGAAGGGTGAAAAGCTCTCTCTCGACTCAAGCTGTCAGATGCTGTGAAAGGTGATGGATCCATAGCATGGAGGCTGCTAAACTAGCAGAGATGCAACGCTCTCTTTTTCCAGTTATGGGACTACAGGAGACAAATTAGGTCTGGTGGGTGATATGGATGTTTTGCAGCAGAACAAATGTGTTTTACTGGCTGTGGCAGACAGAAAGCAAGATGCTAATTTGGCCTCTGAAATGGGGAAAATGAATGCCAGAGAACTCAGCAAAGACACCAGGAGGGGGCAGAACATAATGAAGATGCTGTAGTATGCCCTGCAGAGTGTTGTGAGCTCTTCTTGAGTTTTCAGAGAGGGAACAGTCAGGATTCATCCTTGAGTTTTCCTGAATAAGAATGCAAGAAAAAACACAATGCAAGAGCAACCAGCACAAATTGTGGCAGTTTAAGGTACTAGAAATGTAACAATGAATAATGTAATGGGTATGGTAAGCTTTCCTGTATAGTATTGAAAAAACTTGCTTTGCTTTTGGTTTGTAACTGTGGAAACTGGGCTGTGTTCTTGGGTGGGTTTTTTATTTCACAGTTTAGAGCTATGCTAGCAAGGTTGAGAATTGGTGCTGCTTTCCCCCCTGAAAGCCAGTGAACAAAAGTAACGAAATTAAGGAAGAGAAATGACTTGAAGAGGGTAAAACCAAATAAGAACAGCATCTCTCAGCAAGGAGTCAAATTTTACAGTGGAGCAACATTGGCTCCAATGGAGCAAATCCAGTTCAGAGGAGGAAAGTATGTGTCCCTGGAATCTGAAGGAAGTGGGGAGAAAGATGCTCCAGTACAGATCAGAGGGGGGAAAGAAAGCCAGTATCAAGGATGGGACGGACAATGTGTGAATTACAGAAAGCAGCTGTAGGAATTCCTTGTGAAGCAGGTCCACTACCTTAGTGGGAATCTCTTTTTTTTGATGTACACAGGCTTGAGCTCTGGCCTTGAGATACGACTGTTAGGTGTTGAATTCTTCTCTGGAATGTGTATGAGTTAGAAAGAGGTGTGGTTGCCCCTAGGAAAAATGAATATTGGAAACTGTAGCCCCTTGCAATGTGGGAGTTAAGTGTTCAGCACTACTGAGAATCAGGTTGCTTTGGTGCAAAAATATGGATTTAGTTGCTTAAAATTAAGTCTGCCTGTGTCCCAGTTTCCCCATCTGTAAAATGTATTACAGCAATTTCAGCTAATCCTATTAAATTGTAGTACTAGTGTTTCACTATTAATATATCTACAAGGACATGCATCATGGTAGCTTTATCCCATGGTGACTAAAATGTCTGCAGTAGCACAGTATAAAATAATCAGAGCCTCTGGGACTCTGGAGCTCTCCTTTTTTTTTTTTTAATTGGTTGACTAGAAAGAAATTATGCCGATTTTCGCCAAGCAAAGATCTGGTCTACCCTCTCCATGAGGGAGGGGAAGCAACCTCTTTTTCAGACTATAAGATTTTTCTATTTCCTCTCAACCCTGCTGTTTTAGGGTAAGAAGCAAGCAGGATTTGATGAGAAAGCTTTGTCTTTCCCTTGCACGTTGAACTTGTGAATTTTTTTTGTTTGTTTTATCTAAGATCCTTCAAGGAAGAACTTGGATGCCTTCAAAATGTAAAGACTGTGTGTAATGAAAAGACTTCCTGCTAGGCAAGGAAAAAGCTTCAGAGGTAATTGTAGCTCTGTTTCTTCAGCATTTTGTTCCATTTAGTGTTTTATTAAACCTCTCACCTGATCTTTGGTGTGTGTATGATAAAAGGAAGTTTGTAGTACAGCCACCTCTGATAGATGATATAATCCCTTTAGCAGGCAGGATGTAAAATAGGTCTCATAACGCATCAGGATTTCCTCAGAAATCTCTGGCAAGGCTAATTATTTTTTTTCCTAGCCACTGAGCAATCACTAACTCTCCCACAGTTACGAAGTGCTTCTGACTTTTGATATTTTGTCTACACTTGTGCAGAGATTACGCCTGGAGTCCCTCAAGGACACGGCACCTGGGTTATTGTTTCAAAACACAGCTCCCCATGAAGGACAGTTTTTTTTGACTGATGCAGCTTCTGCTTGCTTGGTGCATCTTCTGATTGACAGTAGCATAACTTCTCACATTGCCATAAGAAAAAATAACAAGTCTGTGTTCTATGGAGTCCGTTATATTAATAGAAATCATTAATACCCTGTTGATTGCAGTGGCAATGCAGTAATTACTGTATATCTAAAAGGTCACTTGGAAGGATTGTAGAGGAAGGTTATGGCACAAGTTCGAAAGTAGCTGCTTGGAAGCATGCTGCTTGAATAAATCCGTAGACAAAGGGGAGGTAGTGTGACCTAGAGACCTAGGTCCCAAATCCCGGCTGAACATCCCAGACGGGTACTGAAACCCCAGTAAAAGACTGCAGCCTACCTCCTTCATAATGTTTCTAACCTGAACTTGGGAACTTGATGATCTGTCAGTGGTCCATGTCCACAGAAAGGCTGGGAAAAATGAGGTGGGGGTGGGGGGGTGTCAAGCAGGCAGCGAGACCCTGGAGTTTGGTGTCTGGTTCTGCTGGTGAGCCTGGGCAAGCCTTCTTGCCGTGTTCTGCCTCTTCTGCACAGCCACAGCTCCTTTGTGTAGGAGCTAAGGTGTAGTTAGGGTAAGGCTTTCAAGTGTCCACCAATATCTGTTAACTTTTTGGATATCCACACTTTTCCCAAATATCCCAAATGTGTTCAGCTCTTCTGACTGCTTATGGGTACTTAGTGATGCTGAAGATTAGTCTTAAGGTCTCCAGAAACATTTGAAATCAGAACTCGCTTTCAAAAATGTGAGGCTTAACCTTCTTGAAGTATTCATTGTTTAACAAAATTAATTTGCGTTTAGATATCTTTGCTGTAATTACTTTAAATTATGTACAAGGGCTGGAATCTTAATGCGATGGGCAGGTGCTGAGAGCTTAAGACTCAGGTCATGTGTAATTTAGAAATGAATATTCTACTTATTAACAATACGAAGTTAAATGTTACCTGTTGTAGTACTTTGTTTCAAATCAGTTTCACCGCAGGCAAGTTCAAAACCATTCACTACCGCTCCCCTGAACGAGGAGTTCCTGCAACTTGAAGCTTGCTCTCTCTGTTTAATCCTCTACTTCAGACACTGATTGCTACCAGCTTCGCTCTTCTGTCTCAGCATCTCCAGAAGACAGGCAATGGCCTAGAGCAAAACAGTCGGGGTTCCCAGCACCGCACGTAGGTCTGGGAACCCCAGGGTTCCTCGTGAACGGGAAGCCGAGACTTAAAATAAACCACGTTCCTTGCTGGTGTAGGCACATTATCTTTTGAAACGTTATTAAGTGTCTGACTGTACCATTTAAATAAATAATCACTAGAGCCACATTTCCATTCAGTTGACAGCCAGTCTCTTATCTCAGTAATTTTTATGGTTCCCCAAACAGAGCTCAATATACCACATATACAAAATAATTACAATGAAGCAAAGTGGTGTTCTGCTTTGAGGAATACATTTTTCAAATATTCCCTAGGAGAGGGGCTTTTACCCAACCCGGGAACTTTCAACGCTGTTCTAGCTGTAACTGAAACTGTAATGATGCAATTAAATATTAAATCAGTAATCTCTGCTGTTTAGATCAGGAACACCCAAATTAAAGGGGAAAAAAACCAAAAGCAAAATGCACGACAGGTCAATGCACGTCTTTTATGGTTTGAGGGACTAAAAGTGGAAGAGGCCTCGAGTGAGTTTACTGCCACCAAACATGTGACTGTAATAAGAAGCCATTGAGGAACTGTAGGGAGAATACAAAATCATCAGTAACATAGAGTGCCTAGCACAATATGGTCCTCTGCCATAAGTGAAGGCTGTAAGTGCTTCCTTGTCTCACACAAATAATACGTGCTTTTTATAAAACCCATTTTTGGTGCAGGGTAGAACAACATTACAGGGAAGCTGCAGCACAGGCAGTAAAGGACTTGCTGAGAGTTGTACAGGAAACTCGAGCACAACTGGGACTCAAACCCAGGTCTCGTAACTTGTAGAGGTTTTCTAGAACCTAATGGATTGTCTTTCTGTTATGCTAATTATAATAGTTAGGCTTTTTTGGTATCACATATTATTGATGCTCCTGAAAACTGTTCCAAAGGCATGTCTGGGATCCCTGCTAAAATGATACTATATTATTGATACAGTAAATGGCCAAAATATATTTCCTGTCACGCTGCGAGACAGCTGGTTCGTGTAGTGAAGATATTCTATGTGTTCTGGAATACCTCCTACTTATAACTTGGGGTTTTTTTGCTAATTGGGAGAAAGTAAAGCTGGAGGAGATTCTCCAAAGTATGACACCATTCCTTACTACTTTTAAGGCCTTTGTATTGCTGGAATAGCACAGTAAAGCTCCTGCATAATGAAAACCTGAGTCACTCAAACTATCATATTACTTCTACCAAAGGTAATTTTTACAAGTGCAGATATACTCGGTAGGGCATGATCCTTGTAGCTAATGAGATCTTTCCCTTTCTTTGCATTTACCTGGAGTTTTGCATTTCCAAGGCACTCCGACAACCTCTCTGTAGAGACTTGCTTTATAAGCTTTGAAACTAGAGACACGTACAGTCTCTGGTCTACCCCTGTTTCTCTGACAAAAACTTGCTTTCATTATTATTTGTGGTGTGTTTTCTTTTCAAGTAATTCCTGGACTGAAAGTCCATGGTCTGCTCTCTTCGTAGCAATTTAACTGTTGTGAGCTGAAAATTTGTCCTCTTTGTCTTATTTTTGTTAGTGCTTGAGCTCCCATTGCATTAGAAATGAGGTAGAATGAATGAAGGCTTACTTTTTTCCATCCCCTTGCTCTTGTATAGTTTATATACGATAACTGCTTGCAGCTGGATACTCCAGGACTTGCTGCATTTCAGAGGTTCTCAGGCTCCTATTTATAACTGAGAAGTCAGCATTTTGCTGTAACCCCAGGAAAGTGTATCTATTGTGTGTGCCCACTGCATGTGCTAGAAGGTGCAGGCATCCTGTACATTCTTTCTCTACAACAGAGCATGTTTCTGTTTACTTCTGTCACATTGTGACTCCATTCTTTTGAAATATCAGCATTTGATTGATGGGGGGGGGGTAGGTATTACTGCTTTCAGGGTCATTGAAGGCTAGACTAGATCATTCCCATGTATCTTAGCATAGTTTTGTTGAAGTCAAAAGCGCAGTGACAAATTAAATAAATGACGATCTGGCCTTAAAAAGTGAATCAGCCTGTTGGAGTGTTCTGGCTGATAACCAGGAATGATGTGTTTTGTTTTCCTACTTTGTAGACTCAGAGCAAAGCAGGCTCTGCAGGGATGCTGAAATTGCTTGCAGGAATATTTTCTGTAATATGAATCCAAATAAGCGAACAGACAAAGCTTTCCGTAAGGGTAACCGGCTCACAGGGGAAGAATCCCATTCTTGGACACCTTAGATACATTTTCACAGCAGGGAAGTTCCTGGGGAAAAGCAAAGAAGCCGAGTGGCACAGTCTCCAGGTCTGTCATGGTCTCGTTTAGAGTCCACGTGGGCAGGTTAAAGCCTGCTGCACTAATGGCTTCTCCACTGCCAAATCCCAGCAAATGGTGTCCAGTGACAGCAATTTCCACAGAGGTACCTGGCAGAGGGAAGATGTGGGTAACTAAAGCACAGCACTTTACACAGTGATGCAGCATAGGCTTTTTCTGTATTTCCTATATATAGGCTATAGCCTGCATTTCTTCAGCAGTGTGACCGGGGAGCAAAGCCTCTAAGCATTATGTTGCAAAGACTTAAATCTGTGTCTTATAAGCATTTGTCTAGCTTGCTCTTCTGAGTGCTTTAGTTGGTTACATATGCAGCTAACTCCAAACCCTGGGGAATTTAAGAGTACTTTCATGGGCCAAATCAATGTAAGTTAATATTGCCAATTATTCAAAATTCCTTTTCTTTCCCAGTGACAACCTTCTTATACATCAGTGCAATATGTGACTATGTGCCTGAGGTGGATCCTCTGCTGGCTGGATCTAGACTTTGTTACAGAGGTAACTAAGAAATAGTGGTAAATAGACCTCACCATAAACGAAAACAGTTTCTTCTCTGAACATTCTCACAAACTGCTCTGTCTTCAGACTGGAGCACCAGGTTACGGTCACTGAGAACGAACTGCAGGGGTTAAAGAAATTGGAAGCTCATAAGGAAGAGGAAATGGTCTCTCCATATAGTTTCAGCACCTACTGGTGTCAAAAACCAGTTCTTCTCATCATCTTTCAGGGCAAAGGGCAAGTAGCTCTCCTGAGCCTCTCTACTAATTTTGGGCTCCTTCAGTTAAGAGCGAGGTGTCAGCAGGAGATTATATTTCCTCAGTTGTGTGCCAGGTGTTGTATCCTTCTTTAGTCTTTGTTCTCGCAGCTGGTAAAATTGGATAACTATTTGTTGCTCACTTCATTGGGTAACCTAGGACAGATAGCTTAAAACAAGTGCCATTGAGCAAAGATAGTAATAATGCATAGCATTTTTCTGGCATGCTTTTATCTTAAATGCTTTACAAGCAGTAATTAAAAGTAGCAAGTGAACGGACAGGAGTATCACAAATATTCTGATTAGTCCTATGCAAACTGCCAGGTAAGTGGTTGCATCATGGCTGGCTGTGTAACAGTGTCGACAGGTGTCAGCCAAGTGCCACCAAATGAGCTATCCAGAGCAAAGCTGCAGGTGCACTTTTTTCACCTCCCTTGCAAGGCAGAAGGGGATTATTTCGGGTGGAGAAAACGTCAGCTTTCTGGATATTAATTGAGCTTGATAGCCGGGCTTCACTGACATAAAATTGAGAGGTGTAGAAAATCTGAGTAGTGCTGTGCAAATTACTGCAAATGGTGTTAGGGCAGGCTACCCGGGAGTGTGTTAGCGCAAGCTGAGCCAGGACGCGTTACCACCCTTCTCGAAGCGTGTTTGCAGTTTTGCCTTGACAACTAACATAATGAGGATGGATTTTTTTCCCAGGCAAGGGACTCACTTTCCACAGCCTTAGGTATAAGGCAACACTAATACCGATGTCTGATAGTATATGTGCTTCCATGACTAACTGGCTTCCAGTAATCAAGCTGCCGTAGTGATCAGTGTGTTGTTTTGAGCATGGCAGGCATCTCCTTGGGCTTCCGTATGCATGAAGCTAGGATCAGGTCTCTGTTACATCAGCCTAGTCTCAGACTGTAACAGATATGAGGATATTATCTGTGCAATCAGATGGAGGAAATAATGGGATTAAACTCTGCCTATATCTTATAGACTTCATGTCATGAAGTTTGATTCAAGCGGCTTGAAAGGCCAGTGCATGTCTCGGCATGATAATTTTGACATGCATTACATCTCTGGGGAGAGAGTGCATCTGTTAGCTGCTTCTTTCATGCTGACCCTGTCATAATCAATAAGAATAGCTCATCGTGTAGAAATTATTTGTACAAAGGACAGGGATATCTATTTCTTGTAAAATAACCCCAAAGCATTAAAATAATTTTCTTAAGTATTATGATCAAGCATGATATAACAATGTGTGTAAAAAAAAAAAAAAAAAAAGACCCAAGCACAAAACCAAAACAAAAAAAACCCCAACCACAAACCAAACACAAAAACCCACAAACAAACCCACAATAAGGACAATAAACCCAAGCCCTGAATAGTTTTTATCGCTGCTGGGTGGGGGTAGAGTGTTTGGGTTGGGTTTTTTAATAGTTTAATCATGTGTAAAACAATTTTAAACCCTTTCACAAATGGTTTTTAGAACATAGGTGCAAATGATCAGTTAAGTTATACATACAGATAGTAAGAGGAAGATTAGGAAGGTAATGGAAGTAAAACTCAGACTTTTGAGTGAGACTATAAAAATGTTCTATAGAAATGTGTAATTCTGAGCTGCAGTAGAACATTCCTTTGCAGTCTTCAGTTATTCAAATCCCCAATTAGGATTTTTCTATCTAATGTTCATTTTTTATGCCAAAAATCTGAAGACAGACCTTTTATATTTCCATTTGCAGAACAAATGCACACACCACACCCCCAAACTATTGATTCTGTGCCTTGCTCCAGCTAGCAGGACCACTCCCTTCCTGGAGCACTTAGCGAGTAATTCTCTCAATGTATCTCAGTAATGGACCATTATTCTGAGACCTTCAGCACTGGAAAAGAAATACATCCTTGTGCAGTGGGCTAGCTCAAGATTGATGTGCCTCTTAAATTCTGAAAATAGGTCTCAAGTGTGCTATCCTTCTGTCCAGCAGGGAATTTCAATTCCCAAAGCACAAACTCCTCCTATTTGATACACGGGTGTTACTGGAAAGCATAACTCTATCCTACTTGTGGCTCTTCTGTTGCATTTATCACTGCTTAGGCTAACGGCTTATCCAAGCCCCTAATTAAGGTCTGAACTTGGATGCTGTTTCGCAGTCAACCTATGATCATATGGCTACAGATCCCATATGTGCTAGGGTGAAGGTGGGTCACAGAGCTCAAAGTAACTCCTGAAATAGTTTGTGTTGGCTGACTTTGGGTTTCACACTAACTGGGATAGTCCTTGGAGAATCATTTGGGGCAAAAGAAAAAAAAAAACCCAAGCCCAAAAATCTGTCACATTGTTCTTCCGTACTGTCTCATGGGACAGCCTGTCATCTGCATTCGAATTTATTTGTGAACAAAATGATGTAGTTTGTTCCGGGCTGGAGCACATGCACGTGTTCATGTGCAAGTTGGACAACTGGGGGACCTGAGCACTGGAGTGAAGAAAGGAGAGAGCAGCTGTATGGACGTGCAAAGATACTTTTGGAGCTGTGACGAAGTATTGAGTAGAGTTTATGGCTAACAACTGCAGTATGTTAAGATCACCCACACTTATCTTTTTATGCACGCGATACCATTTATACTTTCCAGTCTAAGTCTAGGAATCTCATAGTTATTAAGGAAAATTAGACAGCAGAACATTCAACTCAATTTGTCATGTTTGTTAATGGCAGCAAACTAAAAGGTATGTATTTAGGCTTGATCAGGATTCAGTGTTATTGAGCTTGTCTGTCTCTCGTTAAACACTGGTTAAAAAGCAGGTTAAAAACCTGCTAGAAGAGAATCTGTCAGTTTGTGACTGTTTGGTAGTTGTATTGTTCATACTGTGACATTCTTGAAAAGCATTTCTTTTGAAATTACCCCGTAATGACCTCCTGTTGAAGTAATAACATGTTTGGGCATCAGAATATTTTGAAATATCTCCCTGAATTGTAGCATAACACTTTTTAAATATTGTAAAAGGAATATTAGCATAGGCTGAGGCTACCAGTTTCTGTTACGGTTGAACAACCTGAGACGTTGCTGCTGAATCAAGATTCCCAGGAGGTGAGGGCTAGATTTGCCTCTGTTGATGTGCTGCAGTCTCTTAAAAGTCTGCAACTAATTTCCTTTGGTACTTTATTGCTACAGGTATCTTCCTGAACAGAAACAGTTGCAACAAATTCTATGGCCTTTGTTCAGAAGTTGTTCTGCCTTTGCATAACTCAATTTTTGTTTCATACATTTCCGTGTGCATTCAGAGTAATAATTTCAATTTAGAATTCCTCCAGAAGTAGTACAAGCATAATCTTTATGAAACAATCCCATTGCAAATGGATTGATTATTCCTATTTCCTAACGGTTGCTGAATCTACAACCCTTTGCTGGCTCAGCAATATTGGTACAGTGATACTGTCAAAATGCAGCTGCTGTGGATCAGCTATATACAATGCCTTCTGTCCTGCCATTCCGTTTCCTTTCCAGCCTCCAGTCCAAAAAAAAAAAAAAGCTAAATTAAGCTAGTGAATTAAACTGGGAGGACTGGTGCTGGTTTGTGTTGCTGTTGCTTTCAAAAAGAAGCAATTTCTTTTTACTTTCCTGTATCTCTGGGGAGGTGGAACTTCCCTATTGCTCTGGAAAGGCTTGCCTTGCCAAACCGTTCTGTCGGAGGGCTCATGCGGCCATCGGTGTTTTTATTCTGCAGATCTTTGGCAGGGGCCTCATTAATGCCAGGAGACTCCTCAGATAGTCTGTCTCCATGATACAGACTAGCAGAATGGCTCTCCATTTTCAGACCATACAGGGTTCAGTAAGCAGTGTCCCTCAGTGGACATCTGCCCATAAAGTGGCAGAAACAATTTATGGGGAGCTCATTTGCAAATGAACTACACGTTTTGATCAGCTGTCCCTCGTGTAATCATATGACATGGGTTTTGCACTGGATGTAAGAGACGCATCAGCTGTTCGAATGGCATACTACAATTGTCTTAAACAGGCCTGCTAACAAGTGCTAATGTTCTGTCTTCTGGCTATGTAGCTATCTAGGCTCTGAGAGAGCCAATATATCTCAATATTATAGCTCTATACTGCTCTGAAACTGTTGTGTGACACAATTCAGTTCCTTGTCAAAGTGCCTGAAAAGAAGAGGGAGAGAAGAATGAAGACTTGACATAGCTTCATAGCTGAGAAAATACAGACTGAGACTTTTCATTGATTTTTTTTCATTTAGTTTATACTGGTTTTTATTTTTCGTTTATATTTGATATGGTGTTTTTGTTTTAATAGGATGTTTAGTCTACACTATGGTGTTCAAAACCTTAACCTTATGCTGTGTGGCTCGCGTTCAGCAGCATAATACTCTTCCTGGCTGAATAAGTATTAGACCAGTAACTCAGTTACCTTTTCCCCAGGCTTTAGCTCCTGTATCTTAAAATATACTTTTAGAAAGTTGTAGAGTGTCTAAACTTTATGCACTTTTTGGCATACGGGTAGTGCAAAAAATGAAAATATGAAGTGATCACACATCATGGTGGAAAGGTTGGAGGCAAGCAATCGTGAACGACGTAAGTGTTTAAAGACCGGAATGATTTCTAGTGAGAAGTGCTTCATGGTAGTTGGGCTCTACAAAGTGCTGGGGGGCCTAGTCATGCTGTTCTGGCAAAATGTGATAAAGGACTTTGATTATTTTTGCATTCAGTATGGGAATAATCATAATAAAACTCTAGAAAGCATTTTGCAAATATTAAATTAGAAATTATCAAAATACTCTTTTCAGGAAGGGAAGTATTGCCGCCTCAAGAAATTGTGAGGTTTAACTTGTCTAAAGTCAATGAAAAAACCAAGGGTCAGACCAGATTTATTATTGCAAAATGAAAAAGCAAATGATGTTGAGAGTTGTAGTGGAGTTCATAGCCCTGAACTCCTGTTCTGTCCAGAAGGCTTTGGGTTTGATGGTAGCTTTGTCCACAGGGGACACGTCTTCAGGAAAGGTCATAAAGACAACATCAGCTCAGTTGTCAGGGGAATGGAACTGCTGGTGCAAAGCACAATATGCTGCAGTGTTGTTTCATGGCAAGGCAACTGATCTGAGCAAAAAATTTTAATGGAAACAAAGCACTAGGGTAGACTTCACCATACCAAAGCTAGATGGGCTCGACCCCATTTCTGCAATCCAGCTCCAATAGCTGCATTGTGGTGCAGATTGCAGAACTGCTTCCCTATTAGGATTTACAGCACGAGATCTAGTGAGAGTTACCCGGAGGGATTTGACTTTTTTGGCAGTAAAGTTACAGGGAGGCTTTTCTGTCTCTTGGGGAGGCTTGGCCGTAGCAGTGGGTATAAATTAGTAGGTTATGCGAGTCTGTTACAAAGCTGTCCGACGTTAATCTCTTTGGATGTATCTGTATTTAGAATTAATTGTGTTTCTGCTGATACAGGCTCACATAGGAACTATGTTTGTGTACCTACTCATTTGCATGTTAATGGGGTTCTCCAGGGTTTTTCCTTGATCTTTAACAATAGGAAAGCCTGGCTAATTGAAATTTATTTGAAAAGGGTTTATTTGCCTCTTGGGCTAGGGACAATAGACTGTAACAGCTGAGGAAGGTTGCAGTGCTCATATTATCGAGTTAGGGTTTAATACTGAAGCACACCCAGACTGGTAGGATAAATTAACAAAGGAGGTGAATAGTTTACGCTGATCTGTCTTGTGCTAACACCCCACATTGGTTTTGGTCCAGCCTCTTCAGGTGGTGACTGCTTCACAGCAGCTGAGGTGGGAGCTCTTGACTTTGTAGTGGAACAAAGGACCTGCATGTAAAGTTTTCCATGTGACATAGTTGTATGCTTCTGTGCTGGTTTTGGCCGGGATAGAGTTAATTTTCTTCACAGTGGCCAGTATGGGGCTGTGTTTTGGATTTATGCTGAAAACAGTTTCTAACAGATGAATCTGGCTCAAGAATGTAGGGATGACAGTGCACAAAGATCTGTCCCAGTTACCACCACTAGCAGTCATAACAAAAAAATTGAACATCTGAACTGTCCTTAAATGCCGTACGTTGAATCCTGGCTTTGTTTATTCTAATGTTTTTGATACACTAAACTCTTTATTCCACTGCCACTGGTGCAAGACTTCTCTACCTCACATCTTTGTGGAGTCTCGCGTACAGCCCCTTGCTCTCAACATGACTCCTGTCCAGAATCGTTGGTCATGGTGAAGCATGACAATTGCTGTAGCAGATCAGCGTACGCTGAGAATTACCTCTAGGCTGGGAATATTGTGATG
The DNA here is from genome assembly GCA_013389905.1 of Sula dactylatra. NCBI lineage: Eukaryota > Metazoa > Chordata > Aves > Suliformes > Sulidae > Sula > Sula dactylatra. The sequence continues at coordinate 178,320 of WEKW01016952.1, forward strand.
GCTCAATTTATCAGCTGCCCCCTTTGCCAGCACCATCAGTCAAACTGGAGCTGGAGATCAGGATTTCAGTGTGGAAATAACATTTTTGGGTGAATGATGATGATTATTTGTTGGGGGGGAAGGGCTGTGTATTTTTAGTACTTATCTTCTGTGCCCTGTGTTTTCAGCTAACTCCATGAGAGCTGTCCTGTGTGCACCTTCTGGGGTTCCTTTGTTTGTAACCCAAATATTGTGGTTTCTTTCTGTCTAGTTAGTCACCAAAAACACTGCAGGGTCTGATTAACACTCCACTAATCTCTGTATTTTAGAAACTGCCTATGATTTGGTGGTCTCAGTCCATCTCTTTGCAAGTATTTAACTGCTGGGTCTTATATTGAGGTTTTTGATTATGAAGAGTTCATTGTATGACAGACAGCACATTTCCTAGTACAGGACAGAGTATAATTACAGCTGAAGCACAGCTGTCAAAATAAAATGAACACGAAGTGCAGCTATTGCTTTAATTGTGTTTATATATTCGTTAACTCTGAAAACTTCAGTCCCCAGTGGTTCTTCCCGCTGATAGTGCGGTAAGCAATGGGCTACCCCACTTCTATAACCAGAGTCCAACTGAATTTTGTCTTTCTGGCCTGAGACAGAGCTGATTAATGCTTCAAAGGGAGTGTGGAGTTCCCTGTGTTCTCCCAAGGCAGGGAAAAGTAAATGTGACAAACAGAATACATCAAGGATAAGACCGTCATCCTGTCAAAGGAGACAGTGGTCCGGCGGTATGGCTGTGGATGCTGGATGTCAGGTGGTCTAAGGGTGCGCGGGATTGTCCCAGTGGCAGTTTGCTGAGTGTCACTGGTGGAACAGGTGAGGTCTGTTTTGGGGTGGGCTCAAGGCAGCGGTTGCATTCAGAACTGATAAGCCATTATCAACAAGCCCTCACAGATACAAACACATTGTGGAACTAGCTCTGTGTGTGCCAGCTGAGCACCTCTTCTGAGCCTTACCCTAGCATCCTCTTGTTCTTGAATACCGTGATAATTCATGGGAGGATTGGGTCTTGATAACCTCCTGTCTTTTGTATTCCTCCCTACCCCGAGGCTGTTATTCACTGATGTTATTTCTGTAGGAGAGGTAAAGATGTAAAGGCCCTTCAACAGTGCACAGCTGTACAATTTTCTGGAGCTTTTTGTGAAAGCAGTGGGGAGCCATAAAGGACTGGGAGACACTTGGTTGGCCACATGTCTCTTGAAAGGAAAAATGAGACTGACAGAACATGTTTCTTGTGCCTACAGACGTGGGTGTAAATGGTGCATTACTGCAAATTGCTCTGTCATCTATTGGTGATTTTGTGGGCTTTTTATAATCTCCCCTTTTCATTGTCCTTGAACACGAGCCTTCATATCAAATCTTAACTTATTAACCTTTAACCTGCTTAGAGTAAATGATGTCTCGTAATTGACCTTTCCCTTCTGCTACTATGCTTGATGTTTCTTCTTCCTATCTACAAATAACAAACTATTTTAGTGCATGTATGTTCCCATGTATATAAAGGGGTTTCTCATTGTCTATTTCTTATTTTTGCCTTAGATTTCAGAAGTTTTCTTCTGTACAAAGTTCCATAAAGGTAACCATGTATGTTTATAGCATCAAATGCAGCAAGTGCTGTTTAGGGAAAACTCTGGAAATTCCTTAATAATTGTTTCCATTTGTAATCTGGAGTTGTGCATTGTAGATGCACAGCTCCTCCTGTATCTTTTACAGAATATTATTTCACAGGTAATGTTATATTGGGGAAGAGAGAGTTTAAAATAAAGAAGGGGGGGGGGGAGGAACTGTAGAGATAGTGGTATGAAAGCCAAAAGCAGAGAATTAAATTATAACTCAAGAATACTCAGTTTGAACTTGCAAATTCAGAATTACTGCTCATGACTAATGATCAGTCAGGGTAATCAGTCTGAGAGAAGCTGAATTGTTACTTGGGAAAATACTGGACGGAACATTGTGTGGGTTTTGGATTTTTCTCTAAATGTTTGTGGTATAAAGACCAAAGAAGGAATTAGCATCTGGTATGGCACCATCCGTGCCTCATACTGAGCTAATTAGGGAGTGAGCGACTCAAGTGCTCTTTCTAATATGAGAGCCTGGGTTTCTAAAAGACACTGCGTAAAGAGGCATGAGAATTGCATGGCTAATAAGAACTCGCAGCTGTAGTTGAAATTAGTAAGAATTGCCAGGTACCAGGAATCTCAAAAATCTGTAGGTCCTACGACAGGAAGCAACCGACTGGATCATTGACTGTTGTAGCTCTTGGGTGTAAGATGTGCTGAAGTTGACATCAACAAGCAAATTGCAAAACTGATCCCCGGTCTCTTGTGCATCACAGAACAAACCCTACACTGCATAGAGCATGGCCAAGGGTTGTGCTTGAGGCAGAATGGGCTGTAGTCACCAAAAAAATGTTGCTCTGCTGTCCTGTTTCTTCTCTGTGTTTGATGAAATGATGAATAAGCAGGCAAGAGAGCAAATTCCCACTGACAAATGGTGACCAGACTTATTTGGCTGTAGTGAGTTTATTGGCACCTGCCTCTGAGGGCAGCTCTTTTCAACCAAAGTACATAGTGGTCCTTGTACAAGGACAGGAGGAAAAAAAAAAAAAAAAAAAAAACAAAAACAAAAAAACACAAAAAACCAAGAAGAGCAACAACAACAACAAAAAAAAACTAAAAAAAAAAAAAAGGCAGCAGGTGCTGAGGTTGTCCAGACTGCCTGCGGACTTCAGCCTCAGTGCTTCATTCATTCATTTATTTTGGCAATATATCACTGCAAATGTTCAGTCCATCTTTGTTAAAAAACAATGGAGGAGGCTCAGTTTGATGTAACTGACAGCAGCAATAGCAAAGTAAAGTACAAGAGAAAGTCTTAAATGCTCTTCAGCTGTAAATCCACTGTACCATGTAAGCAAAGACAACTGTCCTGTAAGGAAATGCAAATAATGTTCTGAGATTAATTTTTAGGTTGGTTTTTTTTGCTCATTTCCACATCTGTTTGGCTGGTGTTTTTGCAGTTAACTAGAAACGCTGTTAAAGTAAGCAGCAGATGTGCATCCTGAAATATACTGAGATACTTTTAAATCAATCTCTGTTCTCAAAGTCTTTTGGAAAGTTGAGAGGGAGAAATAGAATATTAATAGCAAATTGGTTGGTAAACTCTGCAAGCACTTTGGAAGTACCCTTCAAAGAAAGGATGCGGTAAACTTTAAATTGGCCCTAAGGGAGCTACACAGGACCATCATCAAATAGACCATTTAAATGAAAATGTTTCAGGAATATTTTTTTCCACCAGCTGGAGCTTGGAAGCATGAAAGGCTTCAAAATGAGCAGGTCTTGCTGCATAGAACTGTACTGTATACTGCAACTTCTTGTCTTCGTTATTATCTCTGTGGTTTTAAGCTGATTGCCTCTGTGTGCTGGAGCTTAACGTTCATGGCTCCTAAAGGGTCATTCTGAGAGCATTTTAATGGTTGCAGTGGTGAGTTACCACACATTACCCTGGAAAGCCCTGCTTGCCTAGCATCTCCCATACATGATTTCAGGTTTTTACTCCCATCTTGCCCCTTAAAGCCAGGTTATGTTTACTCACCTTCCACCTTGTCAGGTTTTCATTCAAGTGCTTTTTTATTTCTTTGCATGTTGCCCTTTCATGCTTTACAAGTTTATCACAAATTTTCAGAGCTTTCTCAGAACTCCCCAAATTCTTTCTTGAAATCTGTTGCTACAAAGTTTTATAAAACCTCACACTTAGGAAGCCACTAGACTGTATCAATACCGTATCCATCACGCTGGCTAGGGATTTGTCTGCCCTGCACGGGGGAGCATGGTATAGAGACTTCCAAGCCTCTGTTAATGCAAGTAGCTGTGTATGTTCACACGAAGAGTAGCATCATCCAGAGAAATGAGTTTAGGTCCAGTCACCATCTGGCTGCTGTGTCTTAACTAGTGGGCCCTAGCTTTCTGCTGGATGCTGATATTTCTTGGAGTAGCAGCTCTAGTATGGGATCTAGATCTGTTGCTGTTTGGTTTTTTTGGGGTTTTTTTGTTTTTGATTTCTTGACTTACATGAAAAGCTTTTGCTCTGTTTGTTCGGTGCATAACAGAAAATTTGATCCTGCTTAACGACTGGAGGTTTCGGGGGTGGATGTAAGAAGCAAAACTAGTGGAGGGGCTCTTTCGCTTCCCTGCCAACCCTGGCTCAGGTTCTGGACATCGGAAGCTACTGAAGTGGAGTGTCAGTGAGATCCAATGCAGGCACGAGGATTAACTTCAGCATTTAGTTAATCATATGCTTTTGGATGTTTATTCCTATTTAAAAAGAGGAAGAATAAAACAGGGTTAATATTGCAGAGAATAGTTCCCTTTACCACAGAATTTTAATGAAATAGTTGGGGGGAAGAAAACGACAGACTAAACTGATTCTGCTTGCCTAGAGTAATGGATCTGGAAGCTGAAATGAGTCTATTTTTTCTTTTCTTGGTGTATTAAGAACAAATAGAGGATTGAAAGCAACAAGAGTCCTTCACACAAGCATTTCAAAAGCCTCATAAGGGAATTTTCAGAGGCATATATGCTGCTACAAATTTTACCTTAAGTGTTTGTGCATCTATTCCAACAGTTGATTTTTAACGTATGTTAGAGTTCATCTATTAAGCAATGGTTATTATGTATATTTGCACATGGCAGACAGTGAAAAAGAAAGTTTGACAGGCTTGCTGTGACTGATTAAATTCTTTTTCCACTTCCATAAGAGTTCTCAATCTCACCTTGAAAATCTCATCCCACACCCTTGATGTGATTTTTAAATGGCATTTATAGTGTGCATATGAAACACAGTAACTTCTGTAAGCTCTGTATTTAATAATGAGACTGGGAAAATACTTGCCGGTAGTTCCTAGAAAATGATAATGAAATTCCCAGCGGAAGCATCTTTCACTGTCAGGGATTCATGGTGGTGGGTCTACTCGCTTCTCTGCATACATGTGAGAAGCAAACCGTGCTATTTCAGCAGGATGGCAAAATGGAAAAGACACCTTTTTCAAAGCCATTTCCTGGCCGTGTATGCATGGATCAGCCCTTCTGGTTTGAGCTCTTAGAATCTGATTTCGAGAATACTGTCAAGCTGCAGTGCTTCTTTGGTGGTACTTGCTATTGGGGTGCTTGTTCCTGCAGTGATGTCTGATGGGGAATCTGCACTGGGAGAGCCAGGGTTAAATCTAAGAGGAGAGGTAGGAACTTGCTGGGTGACAGTGGCAGTTCCCAGGCTTCTGACCTGCCCTCTGCATTCATCACCTCCTTCTTTAGCTATCATCTCTGTTAAAAGACTGCCCCAGTAGTACCAGGCAACTGAGGCCTATTGGAATGAACAATGATTTATTCAACTTAACGTTGTACTGAAAAACTATCTTGGAAGACAACTTTAAATGAAATGACTTTTTCCTATGTCTATTTGAAAATTAGCTGTATTTATATAGTACCAAGATGAATGCACTTCACCAGAAGTTCTGTAACCCCAATGCTGGGATGTCATTAATGGTACTGAAGCATGTGCGTCAATCCTGGACTGATTCCTGGATTTTGGAGTGTTCGTCTTCAGGATCTTAGGGACTGATATTTGCAGAAGACAGTCTAAATCATGAAGGTACTTTTTAATGGAAATGTCTGTAGAGCAAAATACACTGCTCTGGCAATTCTGCAGTAGTTTACAAATTCATATCAGTTTTTCTTAATGGTTCCTTTGGAAATGTGCCCCTTTTAGATAATCTCCCCCAAATCAGAATGTTTTCTTGTTCATGTTGCGATTTTCCTTTTTACCTTGAAGCAACTTTTTTGTCTTGAAATATCCATTCAGGTTTTTTGATTACAAAGTGCCATTATTTTCAACTCTTCAATTTACATTTCTCCCATGTTTTCAGCATACCCACAATTTAAATTTATTTCAGACTGCAACCGATTGAGGGTGGGGAGGAAGCAAAAGTAAGAATTCAAAGAACCTGTTATTCACCCAAGTTTGCCTGCAACTCCACTCAAAATCAACGTGTAAATCTGAGACACATCACAGGAAATGATGGGACACCCACAAAGCAAGGTATCTCTGGGGAAACACTGGAAAGAACATGCCAGCGGCTTTACGCGCACATGGCGACACTCATCCTTAGTTAACAGGTGAAGCTCCACCGATTTTCCAGAATCTGGCCAGGTACGTGCCTCTGAGCTGAGTGGCTATGGCAGGCAACGTGCACGTAAAGAGAGTCAGTGTCCTCAGCCCCCCCGTCTCTCTCTCCCTAAAGGCACCCACTCACATTTTAATTTTAATTAGAACATAATTGGAGCACATGAGAGCCACTGTGTTTTCAGATGTTGCAAGCTCCTCATGTAGAAGAGATGGGCTTGTTCCATTTCTCAGTAAAGGCTAGGTGCAGTGGGTCAAAAGCTATTTTCAGATATTTTTTTTTTTAAATACAGAAATTCTCTCTGTCTCCAAATGACCTGTGAAGGTAGCTGTAGTGTGCTTAACCATCACAATATCCAAGTAGCAGATGATGTCAGGATTTGGCTGTGTTCTTATTGGAACAAAAGCTGTAGAATCCAGAGGAAAGAACTAGAAATACATTTTCTTCTCATTTTGCAGCCAAGTATTGCAGATAAAAAAAAAAAAAATCTCCAGTAGGTCTTCAGAAGAGGGGGGGAAAGGTCGATTTTTCTAACTGAAACACTGCATCTCATGGTTTCAGGCTTGACTTTTGTATATTTAGCTGGTTTTGACAAGACTTTTGTTACTGATTTAAAGGTCAGTTGTTCCTCCCCTCTCCCCTGACAACAAGTTTGAATAAAATGTAAACCTCTGCTAGCTGTAAAATTTGAAGTGGAAGAAAATGCAGATGTTGTGTTTGTTCCCAGTAGTTTTTAACTCTTGTGTAGGGAGACAGGCAGACACAGCAGTGTGCAAAAATGTGCCTAAAGCTATAGTTCTTTCATTTCCCTGCACAGTGCCCATAAGAAGAATTATTAAACATGATTTTCACAAGGCAGGCATTTGTTTTTTAAATCAGGGTTGGAAGATATGCTGGGGCTTAAGAGATTTATATGCTATTGCCTCTTTTATAATTGTTTCTGTAAATGGATGTGAGAGTTGAATCACTTAACATCATTTGCTTTGCTGGAAAAAGGCAACGGATTTTAAACTGAGTTTATTTTCATAGCTAGGCAAGCGATCTCTTATTCCTGAGAACACCTTGGTGTTAGGGTTTATTGCTGCATGTATATTGCTACCTTTTCCATGTGAAAGAGGGAATAAAAAATATACAAATAGTAGCTCATGCTGTCAAAACTCTAGGATGTCTAAATGCCTCTGAAAATGTGCGTTCTCCGTACCCGAAAAAGATTTATATTCACAAAGGCTGTTCAGGTCCTCAGTTCTTACTAATTTTGCCAGCTCAGTTGATTTCACTGGTGCCAATTTACCTGGCACCAACAGGGAAAATCAGGATCCTGGATTTTGTACTCTTAAAGAACCTCTGACCGAACTATTCTGTACTCAAACGTGTCTCTGTGTGTGTGTGTGTGTATATATATTTATATATATATACGTACTCATTATGAAAGTCTGCAGCTCTCACCCATTTTTGTATGTACATTATTTATTATTTACATTATTTACTATTATGTATCTATGTCTATCAGCATGTATGTATATGTGCATATCCATGCGTATGTATACATAAATTAAAAACCAAACTTCTGGAAAAGAGACAAGTACTGAAAACTAGTACTTCCACCACTGATCAAAGCAATGCTGTTCTACATCAGTTAAAACTTTGTCCGGAAATGGGCTTGTGAATGAGAACTTCTGCTTTCAGGAGGAGTTTGAATTAAGGCCAACCGAGACCTCATGAAATCTGCATCCCAGTTCAAAGTGTGTGTTTGCGTTAGTGCATTTTCCCCATATAACAGTCCTGAGGAGCGGCGCACAGGAAATCCCACAATTACAGGTGCAGATTACCTGGCAATGCCAGATTTCCCTCTTTGCCAGCTTTGTAGAAGCAGCGATCTGTTTCACATCCCCACCCTGGAAGGCGAGTAGGCGAGGAGAGCAGGCTGGAGCTCATTTACCCTCAGTTCGTCTGTGTAAGGAGCAATGTGCAGGAATGCTGCTCCCCTCGTATCACTGCTGCAGATGACGATGGAGCTGATCCTTGCGAGGGCACAGCACTAAAACAGCAGTATAAATTAGATGCACAGCACAGTATGCTGAGCATCGAGTCGCGTCATTTGTATGTCAGTCTGTCGCTACAAGAAGAACGAACCCGATTTTCAGATGGATCTTTTTTTGGTGTTTGTGAATATTTACTAGTGTGAAACATGGTTTTTTGCAATGAGAAGATCTATTGGATTGTGTGCGTTTTACATTGTTCATCATCTGGACAAACACACGTGGAATGGCACTGTGGTTTCACTTAGGAAGAAGGTTGAACACATTTTTTCAGTCAGACCCATTAAATTAATAACTTTTGTCTTATCTAAATATTTAAAATGGAAATTAAAGGTGCAATTTTACTTCCAATACAGAGTTAAACCTTACGTTAGGGACACCTAATGCAGTCAATGCCATTATTTTTGCCTGTAAAGATAAATAGGAATTTTAAATAATTAATGGGATTTATTCACATTTCTCGCTATGAAAGAGAACTAGTTTGTGAGATGGGGAAAAATACATTATTCATTATTTTCTTAGAAATAAGAGAATTGATATGAGGATATTTGGTATGGACTATAAAATGTCATTAGCAGCAGTGTTCTGAGTCAGTCTAAGCAGAGAAATACATTTAGTTAGACCGGATTAATACATGGTAGGTGCCACAAAGTAAGCTATGTCCTCCTGATTGTTTTTGTGAGACTTCAAGTTATTAGTTACATTTCCTCTCAAAATGAGTATTTAGTGAACAGAGTTCCAGAATAAGTCCTGCAAAAACTGGTTTGTAAACATATGCCACTGAGTAAGCAGAAGTCTTTCTGTATTAGCTTTTGCTCAGATGTTGTTCCAAACATGACTGAGAATACCGTGGCCTGAAGTATTGGCCAGCCGATAAACCGTTATGTTGCATGCAGTTCTGAGTCTCAACGGGTTTTTCTCCACAAACTTTTTGGAGAAATTTTTTGTCCTGTGTCCTGGGGAAAGCTACTTGTATTGCCTGCAGATATGCAATGTTTGTAATGTTGAGGTTGCTCTTCTTGGAGCCTGCAGGTACTTCCCTGGCAGAAAGATAATGAAGACATTAAGAATGCAGCATTAAAGTACGCTTGTAATCTCTCAGTAAAATAATTAACTCTGCTAGTTCGGCAGTCTGATACAGAGCAAAAGGTCTGCTTGAAGAATATGGTGTCACTAATTACTTTTTGTGAAGGTATGTATTGATATTCCAGTACAGAGTCAGAAGACGGTCATCTGTCAATGAACTGTGGTGTTGGCAGACTCCTAGGGTGAAATCTCAGGCCCATGGAAGTCTGCAGTAAAAAGCCCCTTTACTTCCACAAGCCCAGAATTAATGCGCTTGGACAATTGCAGTGTCTCTTTCGGCAGAAGTCTGTTGCTCTGGAGCTGGACAAATCACGAGGCTCTGAACTAATAAAAAGCACTGGTAGTCCTAGGTAATAACTGGGAGAACAGAAGGAAGGCAGTTGATATTAAAAATGAGGTTTAAGTGAACAATAATAGACATTCATAGCTGAGGCTAAGGTAACCCTTGGCCCTTTACCTCACTGGCTTTTCACAGCAATGTAAAACGGTATGTTTTCAAAACATGCTTTTAATACTGGTTTAACATGAGCACTTTCACTAACATTCATGTTCTTTAAATTCCCCTGCAAAATGTGCAATGATAGTGTCATTGAGGACACCTGTAGTTCAGCAGGAATTGCTCTGTTGCTGTCTGAACTTGTTTTGACCTCTCTGAGTGCAGTATTGCATAAGGCAGATAACTGCCTAATGAAATACTAAATTTTTTTTGCTTATTTTTAGCTGTATCTTGCTCCAGAGGCTTGTTTTCCGAGGTCAAGCAGCCTCTTGGCTTTGCACAGCACTGACAGGATGACCACAAGTTCATACAGCATCACAAAAAGCATTTAAAAGGCTTCATTTTCATAAAAACTACCTTCAGAAGTTGTTTATGTATTATTCTCATTTAAAACACTAGTGTGAGACTACTCAAAATTAGATAACTGCTATTTATTTTTTTGCAACAGACTCTTAGCTTACTCTTAGGTCTTTCTGTAGTGTGGGGCTTATTTGAAGCTGGCTGTTTGTGTGGTACCCAGGGCAGCAGTGATGTGTTCCTGACAAGCTCTCTTAGAGATACTGTTTTAAAATAAACCCCACTCTCGCCCAAACCCAATACGTAAACGCTACTCTTACTTCATATGTTACAATCTTGACCATTTTTTCCGCTTATACTGAGTCCTTCTCTCTTTCTTCTTGTGTACTTCTTGTAACCTCTTATAACAGGTTTCATGTAATGGTTGTTAACCTCAGCAAGAGATGCTACAGGTAAACGTGATAGTGTACTTTTAAAAATAACATGGCTTTTTAAAAACGGAAGGAAGAATTCATCAGCCTCGTTGGGCTAAAGACTGAGGAGGAACCATCTCAATTTGGTAGATGTACTTTCATTCCAGTGATGTATAGGACCAATTAAATGTGTTCTCTATAGCACAGCAGGCATATTATGTATTTTATTAAACTTGCAGCATCTAGCTTAAATGTTTTAAAGAACCAATTTTAAGATCCAGAAGTCTCCAAACAGGATAAGTTCAAATTATTGGAAGAGATGCCTCAGATGTGATTCAGGTTAGATGTACTCTTCCTAAGCCCTTCTCTAGATCTGCAGAATAGTAGTTTTGACTCAAATGCTTTGTACAGGTCAGGTTGCTTCACAATTGTAAATGTTAGATGAAGGATTTTCATTGTTAGGTGCAAGGATTGTATTAGATTGTAGTTGTCAGCAGACCGACAGCAGCATCGTAGAAGGGAGAAACTAAAGATTCTTCAGCACATTTGGAAAAGCACAGAGTGAGCTTTGTCTGCAGAAAAGGATCCAAGAGACTGTTAGGTGATGTTGTGTGGCTTGGAAATGTCAGCAAAGAGGGGAAATAAAGTTTTAGGGGAAAAAGCAATTGCATATTCCTCGACAGGGCTCCATAAAGATAATCTGATTCCTTATCATTTTAGCCTAGCGATGTTGATTAAAAAAGAGATAATAACCTATATACGCACACATATAGACAGATCCAGCTGGAAAATCAGTCCTGAAATTTATATGTGAAATTCAAAGAAAAGTATATATGGTGTCTCTTGCTGGACAATGGGTTATCTGAAATGTTTTGTACTTAAAAATTTTGACAGCTTCTCTTTCTTTCTCTCTGAGAGAAACAGAAATGCCAGAAACAAGAATACTGTAGGTACTAAAAAAGAAAATACAAAAAGAAAACTAAAAGGTTGGGATGGTCAAAAGAACTTTCTCTGTCTAGAGAAGTCTGTAATTTGGGGAGAATCCACAGGTAGCTGGTTAAGGCTGCTTTGTGCTTCTGGGCAGTCCTGAGAGTATGATCCATTATTACTGCCATAGAAATCTGAGCCTTATATTTAAAGTTTGGTTTTGGTTTTTTTTTTGTTTGGGTTTTTTTTTTTTTTTGGTAGATGTAGGCACCAGTATCATTATTCAATCCTCCTTATTTTTAAACAGAGGGAACTATTTCATGGGGTGGTTTTTTTCCTTGCTGATTTAGTATTTATAGCCTGTTAAAATTTGCATGTAATTGACAGTGAAATGCAAGGCTGTCTAAACCAAAATAATCATTTAGATAAGCTGTGTCCTCAAAACATTTTCCCCCCTTCTGTTAAGAAAGCAGTTATTTGAATATTGCTGTGTTCCTGCCTGACACATCCCTTTCAGCAGCTTGTTCAGAAGCACTGTAGACACAACACAGTAAAAGCAGAACAGCTATTTTGCCACTTTTTATCATTGACAACGTAGCTAAACCTTCCATGAAAGCTCTGTTTCTGGAAGAACAGGTGCCTGACAGAGAAACTGCTCCCGATTGAAATGAATGGAATTGCTTTTTCAGAGCTGTGGACTTTTATTAGGACAAAAATTCAATTTCCAGATGTTTGCCAAGGGATCCTTCGTAGCCCTTTCACTGCTTGGTGGCCATAAAGAAGCCTGTAGTGATAGGTAAAAGCAATGCTTATGACTGACAACTACCCATAAGCCTTCCTTTAAATTTAGGATGCACAATGCTGGAATATGATTCCTGTATGTACTGTTGCTTAAGAGCTCTTCTTTCAAAATGAAGGACTTATAACACCGTAAAATGGAAGAATTTCTTTTGTAGCTATAGCATCCCAGGTACATTTTATGAGCCAATGGAGGTAAACGGGAGAAAGGTGCCTAAGTCATATTCTGCTCTTTGAATGTGGAAGAGTTTTCCTTGCTTTTAAGGAACAGAAGCACGTGTTGGGGCTGAGATTGGAATGGGACAAAAATGAGAAGCCATAGGCTTACACAGCGAGCGTACAGTGTGTACGAGGCATATCGACTACCAGTGTTTACAGAAGATTCAACATAATTTCAAGGGTTAGAAATTTATTTTCTCCCAAAATGCAGGGTCAAAATTGATCATTGTGTAATTCTGTAAGGTTTAGAGAAGTCACTTTGCTGGTACGTTTGATCAGTCCCCAGGCTTGTAATCTTAATGTATTAGCTGTGACAGAGGAAGGGGAAAAAAACTGTACTAACACAAATCTGGTGGAAGAAATACCTGCGCTGTCATTCATGAGCATGAGGCTGGGGTCTCCTTAGCAGTAAGCATGCTCAGCATCTTTCAAGAGCAGACCCTTTTAGTGTCATCAGAGTTTATAGGACTTGCCCAATTGAATTACATAAATAGCTACAAGTTATAGCCCTGTAAAATGCTAAATGTCCTTCTCGGGTTGCTGAAGGCTCTCAGTTCCCATTGACCTCCAGCTGAACTAAATAAAAGCTGATGTCAAAGGGAGTTAAATGCACTCAAAACGTTTCCTTCTTTTTGGGAAATTTTTGAGCAATCAGACAAGCTCTTATATCGGATATCTAGTCTGGATTTTCTTTACTACTTGTGCTCATTTCTGTTTGTATATGAATCTATGTATATACAGATAAAATAGGAGAGAAAGAATGAGCACCAGAAAAATGAATACATGTGGGAAAATCCTAGTTGACAAAAAGTCCCTATTTTCATAGGGAAATGACTCGTTGCAAATTAGATACTCAACTAGGAGAATGTTTAAATTAACTACTGTGTAGAGCAGTTAATTTTTTTTCCTCATGAGTTGCAGAACTATACTTTAGGTGGTTTTCTTAACACAGCAAGATCTTTGTGTTCAGTAGTGTTATTTGGTTATGATTTTGCGTGACTATGTATGTATAGACTTCCCCTAGGAAGTATGAAGACACCCTCCTACGTGCTGCTGAACTGGGAGCCCGTTGTTGTAGGCTGGGTCTATGCTGCTGCTGACTGTTCTCTGTGACTTGCTGCCCAGCCTGACCGCAGGCAGTGTCCTTGAGTATGTGTGTGCACCAGCCTGTGGTCTGGTACGTTCTGATGGGGAACGATTGTCTGTATCAGATAGCAGCCGTAATGGGTAATGTGTACAAACCCACTGAGATTAGCTTTGAGAAAGATACGCGCTTGTCAGGGTTTATAAGATTAAGTTCTCAAGAGGTGACCTCAAGCTATGGTTAGCACCCGAATGTTGAAAGCAAGCAGACTTCGATTAATGAACCTCGCTGTGTGTCTGCTTCTCTGTCAGTTTTGTTCTAACACCTGGACAGGCTTGTTTTCTGAACCAAGCAATCCTGAGGTATAGAGATACAGATGCTCAGGAACTCGCTCCGTATGGCCTGATGTGTTAAGGTGGACAATTGCTGTGGAAATCTCTCGAGCAGCTTGTCACGCAATATTTTTGATGTGGTGTAAGCTTCCCGCTACCACCCTTAGCATTACTCAATTTGAGGGGACTAGCTGTATGCAAGAAAGCATTTCCTCACTGAGGACTGGTTTGGGGCTTTTGGTTGACTCATGAGGGTCTTGAATCATGTACAAAATGACTGCCCTTTCCGTTGATGCTGTCTAGGTGCTGGGATTAGCAGTGGTCTGAGACACATCTGTGTACGCAGCAGGTGCCTAAGGCTGCTCTAAGAACCACCATAACATCAGATCGTGCCCTTGGCGGTATGGTCAGCTGTCCACAGAGTCCTGGTCTGATATGATCAACTCCCTTCACACAGCACACGTATTACTTTAATTTCTAACACCAAATTCTTTTCCTTTCTTTGAATGTTGGGGATTTCCCTGTGTGTTTCTGCTTCTGCGTCGTAGTCGTTTATGGTAGTTTCATTGTTATGCCAATTCAAAGGTCATATTGCTTTTATTATACCTTATTAACACTAATTTCTTCAACTCATGTGGCATTTCTAATTGCTGGTCCACAAGCCCTGGTTACTCAGATTACCCAGTGATTTAGTCTTTTCTGCTTGCAGTATGTGGGTTGGGTTTTTTTGGCTCAGTCCCATATAATTATCACCCTACCCACATTACAAAGAGTACATTTTGCAGTTCGCAATTCCAGAACATGTCACCACCACCAAAAGTCTGTGAAGCAGCGAGAATATTGAAATATGCTTTTGCTTGGAAAAATGTAATCTGCCTCCCACGATGTAGACCACAATACAATTACAGCTGGGGACAATGCTGTGGTAGAGCTAGACAGATGCTCCCAGTAGTCTCTTCAGTGTCTGCAACCATAAATGCAAAACAAAAGGCACAAAAATATCAGAAGTTAATGGGGACTAAAAAGAACCATTTCAACCTCGTAGTGCAGAACACAGGATTTGTCAAATGTGCTAAACATAAGATCTGTAGAGGAATCAGGGGTCCTTTTGAATGGATTAGTTGAAGTAGGCTTTTTATTGTCATGTCTGAGTTCTGGAGGTATTTTATTTATTGCCATATCTGAATTCTGCTTGGCTGGAAATACATTCATAAAGTCCAGGAAGCCTTAGGGGGAGGTAAAAAAAGAGAAATAAGAGAGAAAACAGACGGGGGGAAAAAAGTAAATGTATTTCAACTAGTATGTTAAAGGCCCTCTCAATTTTTAAAAATTTTTCTACTCAACACTTTTTACTGTTAATCCACCTGGTGAAAATACATGGATTTTATATATTTTGTAAGGTTGCTCCAGATAATTTTTTTTTATCAGCAGAAATTGCTCAAGGAAATACATCGTAAAGTCTTCCTTCACTTGTTGATAACTGAAGACTTTTAAGGGAATGAGGAATAAGATTATTTGATACAATTGCTCCTTTTTCTCCACTTCAGGCTTTTAAACAAATCGATTAATTAAAAAAAAAAATTATAACCTGCAAGATGTCACTTTTGCAGAATAAGCAATCAATATCTGGGGATATAAGGACATCTTCACTTTCTAGCATGTTTTCAGTTAGGAAGAGAAGTTCATGGACACACACTCTTAAAATCTCTAAGGGATACTGAAATAAATAATTATTCAGAGTGAAGTAAAGCGAAGATATGGTATTTGCATGTCTAGTGAAGTGACTTCTTATATGCCATTAATTATCAGCTTCTGAAAGTAGATGAGGAATGTTTTAGATGCTTAGATTATCTGTCTCGGATGCTCTGGCCCGCAGTACTGGGTTTGATTTATTTCCTATCAGCCAGTTAAAAAAAAAAAAAAAAAATCTCTTTAAGATTAAATGTTAAATTTCCCTGTAAACTCTGTGAAGAAACTGTTACATCCTACATTTCTCCTGTGTCCCTTTCCGTTCTGCAGTGCCTTCCTAAGGTATGACATAAATATTGCTCAGGAACTTCTCTTTCCAGCCATAATTCATTTTAAACGTTTCACTTTGAGCACCTAGCAAAGCAAAAAAAGCACCAAAAGAAAGTGATGTTTCAGAGGTGATTAACAATTAGGAAAGGTGTATGTTGTATAGTGAAGAAATTTTCTTTTGTCACTTCATGCGTGCGATCTTTGCAGCTTTAGAGAGGTACTGCCCTTTTTCTTCTGTTCAAAATTACGTTCCAAGTCCAACCATGCAAAATCAATATATTTCGGTCAATCACATTTAAAGCTTTACTTGATAGCACATGTTCTTCCTATAATATACTGGGTTATCGCCTTCCAAATTTGATAGAGCCAAGGCTTTGGGATGAGATAAGAAAAATTAATGCGGTGTGCAGTTTAAACAAATCAATGTAGCAATCTGCACTGAACGCTAGCAGGGTAAACAGTTGACTCTCATTTGACATGCAGCAGTCCCAGTACTTAGCTTGGCCATGGTTCCTGCAATTTGTTTTCATTTATGTTGAACCACTGAAGTCTTTTGCACTGCCATTAGCACTTTGGAAGCATTAAGGAGGAAAGTGAGATGGATTCAAATCCATATAGGTACAAAATCAAACTAATCTTTTGTAGCTGAAAGTGAAATTCTGAGCTGCTCAGAATTCTTCAAATTCATTTCTCCAAATTCATTGTAGAAATCATCAAAGCACTGTTTTCCTGCTTTATCGTAGCCTGAAAAAAAGTTATTTTTCTTGACAAGGCAGCGTATTTTATATTCCAAATACAATCCAGTGCTTGCTCCAACTGAACTCTTCGTTTAGTTTTCAGAGCTATATATGAGAGAAGAATACATTGTCTACAAAATGACTACATAAAATGGCATCTGTGGGAGAACAGAATGTTGCTAACAAATCTATCATTTGAAATTTACCACTCAAATATCATTAAATATTATTTCTTTAAAATAAACAGGTTTTCTTGGGGTTAGCAGGAAAGCCCACACATTTTTGTCCTGTTTTACTTTCTGTGCGTGTTGTCAAGCTTGGTAAATTTTTTAGCAGCTGTCAAAGTAAATTTATTACAGAAGTGGTCTAAGTTCTTGTGTAATCCAGAAGGGAAAAGCCCTGCTGACTTGGTTTTGCTTCATCTTTTGTCTTTACAACACTTTAAAAGCCTCGTGTAGTTAAGATTCAGGAAAAGCACTAGTTGAACAAAATTTTCCGTCTGCTAAAGAGGAGTGTGTTTGTGTGTAACACGTGCGTGTAGTTACATTTTAAAAATAATTTCCTAATAGCTCACTCTTTAACAAGTCTGTTTTAAGCATGTAATCTGGTAAGAATGTGTTAAACCAATGAAATGGAATTTGAGAGCTGAAAATGAGCACACTGCAAACTGAGCTATTGTCAAACAATGAATTTTTGCTAATGGTTGGCTGAGGGCTCTTGACTTGGGTGAGGGAGGGAAGCTGCCAGATCAATGAATGAAGGACCTAAGGTTATGTATGATGTGCAGGTTGTGTCCCAACAGCGGCGCAGTGAGATGTCACGCTGCATGTCAGCAAGGCAAAGCCGCCTTTTGAAGAACTGTACGTCATATGGCACAAAATGAATAAAATCAAGGAAAAACTATTGCTGTCTCTTGCAATGTATTTAAATTTATTAAATATCCTAAATATACTGGAACTTTTGGTCACAAAAAGCAAGCTAAACTTAATTCGTGAATCTGTTTGCTCTGAGGGAGTCAGGACTGTGGATTACCTCTCGTTCTCCCTTCTGCTCCAGAAAAGCTGTACTACCTTGTTCTGACATGCAACCATCTGGTCTAAGTCTGTTAAGTCAATTCTTTAGTGCTCTGCGAGTCTGGGTCACTGGCAAAGCACTTCTGTGTTGTCACTCTTGAGAAATTGAAGTTAAGCAAGTACCCCTGCACTTCTGAGGGAACAGTCAGAACTATGAATTACAGCAAGTAACAGCAAGAGGCAGAAGGAAATTAGAGAGATTTATTTTTCAATTCATGTCTACAGAAAAGCGCATAACTGCTCCTAACAACTGTCATTTAGATGAGCGCGTCTGTGCCTATCAATTTCCCCTCAAAAAAAAAAGCCTAGAGATCACTTAAATTAAAACAAATATGTTTTGAAAAAACAACAAAACAAGCAAACAACCTCCCAAAAAACCAATAACAAAAACAAACAAACAAAAAAACACCAAAAAGCCCCAAACCCGCAAAACAAAACACCAAGCGTAGAAATGGAGTAATTTGAACTCACGGGAATGATGTTTCTGTGATCTTTGGGGGTTGTACGTGCAGCTGCCCTCATGCTGAGCTCCTGAGCAGGACGTATGAGTAGGTGTGTGTAGTCTATGATCAGTTTTTCAGTGGAGAGTCCTGGAAATTGGCTGACTTTAACTGAAGTCTTTGTTGTTGTGTGATTACTCTTTGAACATCTGGGTTCTCTTTCTTAGCATTATTTACATTTTTTTGATCAGCCTCAGCCTTTCATAACTTGAAACACATGAGAACCCTCCTGCCGCGACGCTCCCCCCACCCCCCCGAATCTGTGTCTGGGATCATCATGCCTGGAGGACCTGACGCTTGCCAATTTAGTTTTACAGCAGGTTTAATTTACCTGAAAGAAGGTCAATACAATCAATCTGCCTCAAAATGATTTTTTTTTTTTCTTGGCAGGAGGCATAAATGAATGGGGGAGGGGAGATTTAATTCAGCATGAAAGGTTGCATGATTTGCTGCCCAGGTCTGCTAATGAGACAATCATTGTTATAATTTTTACGCTATTTACTGTATCAGTTCTTTATGAGGAGTGAATTAATATGGCTTCAGGTTTTAGGAGGCATTGGTGTTACATTTTGGGAAAAATTGTGATTTGCATAATATCTGTATTTCTCTTTTCTTTGCCTGTGTTTTCCATATTTGCCTTCTCCTGCATAACTAATATTACTGCTGTGAAAGATTGACCTATATTTGCTGAAAATATTGCCTTGATATAAGCTTTAGAATATTTTCTGTGTTTGCAAATTATTCAATTTTTTAGGGGACATAAGAACATAAAATTGCCCCTCTTTAGATCTCTTTTAGAGAGAGTACGGAGTCCTTAGGAAAAATATCGTAATATAATTTTCTAATGGTCTCAATAGACTTACACTGTGAATATTTTAATTTTAAAAATTTTTCATGCAGTAAGGTAGGAATTTGTTGAGGACTTCAGTAGTGACCCAACTCTGTTCCCCCTGAAGTCAGTGGAAAACAGGAATTGATTTCAGCAGGAGCAGAGTGAGGCAAACAGCAGGTTATTATGAAAATCACATTCCGGTGGGAGTAGACCTGGGTTAAATGTAGACCTGGGTTAAATGTTGAAAAGTGCCCAAGTGACTTGGGACTGCAAGTGCCATTGATTTGCATTGAGGGGGAATTTCTTTCCTGTAATTCTTCATGCCTGTAGCACAAAGTGTGAAACTGCGTTTTGTTGTTTCTAAGGATTAGGTTGCCTTTCAGATTAGTCTATGAAACTTTTCTGAGAAGAACTAGATTATTTCCTGTTCAGGTTCAGTGTATGACCTGTCCGTGAAGTTAGGTCGTGGTTGCATATGTCCTGCTGATTTAAGAGATCCACACTGATTCTTATCCACACTCAGTTCAGTGGCACTTATCATGCAAGTAAGTGCTGTCTAATATAAGTAAAGGTGTCAGGATAATTAGTATTGCTGATTTTCATAGTGCAGCAATTTGGAACCAGAAGGCAAAGTGGCACATAAAAGGTGATAAAAATAAATTTGTGCATCAGCTGGAACTATAGCCTCAAATCTTTGAATTTTCCAGGCTGAAACCATCAATTTCTTCTCATTCAAAATACCCAGCAAAGTCACTGGGCTTATTTCAGCTCTTGAACAACTCTACTGACTTTGTCATTTTAGATGCTCATATCCAAACAGAAATCTGAGCTAGTAGTTCTGATTGGCATGAAGCCCCTGTTCATGGCCTGAGCGGTTCAAGGGGGTTAGAATAAGGATCCGTAACATCCACATCTACACTCAGATTTTTTTTTTTTGTAAAGGAACGAGAATGAGGAGCAGATGTGAGTAGGAATTGGCACCATTCTGGTCTTAGTATGGCAAGTTTGGGGATTTTGTTCAAATAGCTCCTAGCGTAAATTTTACCTTCTGTTTCAGTTTTGCAGCATCTGACTTAAAGTTCCTGTAGTTTTCTCTGTGACCAGGATCTCTGTATTAAATTTGCAGAACCACTGCTCCTAAGTTTCTCTAAATATTACTGATTTTTGGCTCTGTTCTGACTTCAGCCGTTCCCTTACCCACATTTGTTTCCACTTTTGTATCATCAGCAAACTTTATTCCTCTACCTCATTATCTGTTTTCCAGTTATTAACATATAAATTGTGCAAATGTTGGGGGGTGCCTGATCACTTTGTGGCATCAGTCTGTCAGCTCTGTGAATCGCAAATTGCTTCTATGCCAGGTAACTTTTTTGTAGCAAACTAAAAGAATTTGGAGTGGAAGTTTTCTGAAATTTTTCCTTTTAGAAGGCTTAGTTCCTCCTTAAGTAAGATGTGTGTTTGTGGAATACTTTTTAGCCTCAGGCAGAGGTCCTGTGGACATTAGTTCAGTTGC
>WEKW01016952.1:199466-234058 GCA_013389905.1 Sula dactylatra
AGTGGCAAAACTTGCTCTGCCTTCAAATGCAGCATCATTTCACCTCATATCTATTTATCTGAGAACATCCGGAATGTTTTCAGTCGTTGCCATCATCATCACTCAAATAATCTTATAGTTCCAGTGGGATCAATTTACTGACCATCTTCAGGGAATTGTATTTTGTCCATCTGTGATATTATTTAATGTCATAAAACAAGCCTCATTCTAGATTCACCTCTGTTCTCTATCTAAAAAAAAATTACTATCTGCTATTTCTTTCAGCACACTTAAACCTCGATATCCTGTTAAGCCTTTGATCACTTGGATAGAGGAATACCTTTTTGACAGCATTTTTCCTTCAAGGCCGTATTCTTTGTGTATGCTATCACATATGTTCAGGAAAACTTCTGTTGCCTGAGAGTAAAAAGGAGATACTATGTTTTTTTTAAACCTTAAACATATTTCCTTTTACTTGATATTGGGCTATTCAACATCCAGGATTTATTGTTCAGCTTTCTACTTGTTTTTATATATAATAGAAAGTAGGTATTTCCCCTGATAAACCAAGGCCTCTCAGGAGGAGAATGCATGAGGATTTTAAGAGTGAAGGACCTACCATCTATCCAGGCAGCCTAACAAGCTTATTTTTAACATGACCAGAAACTTAATATCAAATGCTGAAAGAAGGGAGCAGCGCATAGGAAAGAAATTAAGATAGTAAAGCCTCAAAAGAAATACAGAGAGAGGCAGCAAAATGCAGAGACATAGACTGTGGAGACTCCTAGCGACTTCTTTGCTGTGTGTACCAACGTAATCCTTAGTTGGTAGAGAAAGTTACTCTGCTCTTTAGTTTTTTCTTTATTTTTTGGATTAGCTATTTTTATACTAAAGCTTTGTCAGTATTTATAACTTTTTAACTTGCAAATATAGGAAAGTCCTTGATAAAAGTGGAGATCAAAACCACAGCTAAAGACTTCCCAACCTGATAACTGGTTGTACAAAGTTTGCTGCATAATACGATGTTAAAAGCATCATGACACGTATGGAGGAAAACTAGCTTTGTTTTTTTCCTTTTTTGAATTACTACTGCAATTTTACTTGAGTTTTAAGGTGACCACATAAGCTCAAGCTCTGTGATGCTGTGATATGTTAAATGAAGAAGAGAAAAAATTGCAGTTTTAATTGAGAATGCAATTTTTTTTTTAATTTTTCCTGGAAAGAAAGTCTTTAATACCTATTGTATTTAGCCAATGAAGAGAAATGTACAGAAATCCTATTCCACTTACAGAAGTCTATAGGAAGATGTAAAGAATTTAGAGAAATTACTTTATTCTGTGATATTTCAGGAATCTCTACCTATTCCCATTGCAGAAGGTGGGGTTATTTTTGGGTTTTGGTTGTGGTTTCTTTTTTTTTCCCCTGTGGATGTACGAACAATTTGTAAACAGGGAAATAGCAAAATTCATCAAATAAATTATTCACAAAGAAATTATTTACTTGGCTCAAGTATTTCCTTTGAACAAAACTAAAAGCTGTAAACTCATATGCCTTGCTATAAGAATTGAAATTGTTTTATTTAAAAGAGCTCTTTATGACCAAACAGACAGAAGGAAAACCATGCATATGTCAGAACTGCAGACTACAGTGTTTGTCAGCTAGTTGGGGGTATCAACTTTTAGCAAAGTAGAGCAGTACACATAAGCACACCATTCGAGGATTCAAATTCTAATGTCCTTTTTGTGCCTCTTGAGAACACATAGTCACATAAAATTTTTAGAAGTGACTAAATGAGTTAGAAATGTGTGGGTTTTTTGAGAGGTGAGCTCCTTAAATAGCTTTGGTGCATTTCAAAATGATGCTCTCATAGGCTAGGTAACAATCTTGCAATTGAAAGAAATAACCAACATGTCTTTCCGGTAAAGGTTTTCTCTAGCTATAATTCCATAATCTGTGGAAAAAAAGAATAAAATTGTTCATTTAAGGCTTGATCCAAACTCCTTGGAAGTCAATGAGATTTTTTTTGCATGGGCTTCAACAGACTTGACATCAAATAATTATTTTACTTAAAAGCTCTTTACAAAATGTGTTTGCTTTTCAAAATTACCTTCTTTTCAAAAATCTTTTGAATGACTTACTGTAAATTTTATTTTTACCAGTATTCCTAAACTCGTTTGTATGGTGACTCTCTGTCTGAGGTTGGAACTTGGAAGCTAAGTCAAATATTCTTTCTTTCCCTGTAAGCATCTAATAGATGGTGATGACTGGTAAAAGGTTTATTTGATTAAGCCTTTAATTTGTTTCTTTCCTTACAATTAGTCTGTCTTGCTTCTTAACTTTAGAGTTTTCAGGACACAATCATGAGCCATACTTGGACTTGTTCAAAAAGAATTATTGCTTAAAAATCAAAATTTGGGGGAAAAGCACATCAAAGACACGTTGCAAATTACTTATAGGTATCTTTATACTTTCTGTGATAAAACTAGACTTACTTTTGCATGGACTTTTTGACCTATTTTTGGCTAACAGCAAGTCCTTAGCTCTTATTGGCTCATGGAGGGGAAAATACTGAAGTAATTCATCAGCTCATCATTTTGCCTGAGGGTTACTTCAGTATAGTTGCTCAATAATCTGTTTTGTTTATTACCTTTATCATATTCTGAAGCATTTTCCCCTTTTCCATCATTACTTGCACATCAAATTTTTATGTGCAGTGGAATACTGGAGGAAGGTACAGTCTATAAAGACATGCTTTGCAGTATATTGTGAATAATTTCCTGGTATAGGTCATGAATGCTCATACAAACATTAAAGAAAGAAGTAAATATATTGTAAAAGTAGGGAAAATGTATGTGCCTTAATGCTGAAGATATAGGTTGACAGTGTTTCACTAAATTTATTGGCTTAGCAGTCATATATATGTTAAATAAAAAAAAAATCCTAAATCAGAATTTTAATACTGCCCAGCCTACAGATGTCATTACAAGTCAAACATTTACTTCTCTCGAAACAAGAACCTCTGATACTTGTCTGGTAGTGCATCATGTAAAACTGGATTCTGTGTATTTGCCGATATTCCTATTTTATTCCTAAGCAAGTCAGTTTAGTAAGTAATTTCTCACTAAACAGTATTGTCATTTTTTTCCAGTGCATTAAGAATTTTAAAAGAAGAATTTTAGTATTTTTGGTGTAAGGGAAATAAGCTGGGGGAGTGAAATTTCTTTATCTACTCCTATAATGGATAAGTGGTCATCTAAACAACTTTGAGTAAGACTGGGTGGATGATATGTAGAGCTAACTGGAATGAATATATATTTTTTTTTTTTTTTTTTGCTTTACCTTTCCCTACCAGGTTTTCAGTATAAGATTTCAATATCAAACGTTTTTCTACAAAGTAGAAGCACAGCGCAGGTGAAGCTCCCTATGGTGCTGCACAGTGTTTTTATTCAAAGAGTTCTAAGATAAAAAGTTTTTTTTAGAGAAGGAACTTAATGAAAATTTTGAAAACACATATCTGGAAAATCTAAGCAGGAAGCTGTTTTAACAAACATGATACATTAAGAGGTAAACAGTCCTTTTTAATGGCTTGCAAGATGAAAATAAAGTGAGTATTTTTATGATCTTTTGGTTCTTCTGAATTGTAGTACATTTGATTATGGAATTAATGACTCCTTGATTGTGGAATTTCAATTAGTTTTGAAAATACCTTTAAAATAATGAGCTTAGCTATCATAACATGATGCACTGTCCTTGAAATTATAAAGCTCAATTCTGATCCTTTCTTGAGAACATTAGGCATCACACCTGCTACAGTGACACACGTTTGCTTTCTTTCATTGCTGTCGCACTAATGGCTGGGTTTCTCAAGTTAGAACTTGTTTGCTAACAGTATGTGGTGAGGCAAAGCCTTTCAGTGGAGGGAGAAACATTATGTTTCATTAATTTTGCTGAGCACCAACATGTCAGCTGCTGAGGGTAAACCAAGAGCAAGATTATGAGTAGCAAACAGTAGAAACAGCCTGGCATGTGTACGTCACTTCATTTTGGTGGCCGATTCGAGCTTTACCGCTCCAGTTAACTGTAGCCGTTTTTTCCTTTTTTTTTTCTTCTCTGGTTTGTGCATTCTTATTGCCAAATAGTCAACAGATTTATTTCTACAGCCTGTTAGTATTTGCATTCACATATGCCTTTATTAAATAGTTTCTCACCTCAAAGGGTCAGGACAAACAGAATTCCAAAGAATCTCTTTCTGCTTTTATGGAAAAAATGGTTCTATCAAGTTTGGAGTTTTAAGCTGTCTAACTAAGTAGTTTTGCTGTGCATAGTTTTTAGTCTGTAGTACAGCTCGGTCT
The DNA here is from genome assembly GCA_013389905.1 of Sula dactylatra. Classification (NCBI taxonomy): domain Eukaryota; kingdom Metazoa; phylum Chordata; class Aves; order Suliformes; family Sulidae; genus Sula; species Sula dactylatra. Next base: position 203,798 of record WEKW01016952.1, read on the forward strand.
TCCTGATAACCTTATCTTCCATCACAATGGGCCTATGGGAATGTATCACCGAGACAAAAATTAGCCGCTTCGGTAAGCTTAGACAACTCTTTTCTGATATATTTCTGTTGAGATGGATCTGACAGCGAGAGAGTAATATATGTACAGAAAAAGCTGATGGGATATGCTTTTTCTTTTGTAGTTGACCTCTCTTTCTTTCTTGGTGTGGTATAAATATATTAGCTTATAATTAACCTGGCACACAGATCTGAAATAAATTGTTTGTAGGTAGAATGACTAGTCTGATGGTTTTCTCTACAGATCAGAAAGTAATTGTTTTGGAGTATATTCCAGGTGTCCAAACAAAAAAAACAAGCAAACAAACAAAAACCTAACAACAGAAAAAAAAAAAAACAACTAAACACCAACCCCAAACCCTGTTCTTCTACTTGTTGGATAATTCCTATCTGCACTAGTCCTAGTTTTTTATTTAGGCTACTGCCCAGCTGTAGCGGTCGTGGTCATGGAGGTCTAGGTTTCTGGGAATTTCTTTATTACAGATTTCTGCAAACTAATGTTAGTAAAAACCAAATATATGTGCACACTACAAGTCTCTACAAAATTACCACTAGGAAAGCAAGTATATATATGACTAAAGCAAACATACGTATAAGTTCTTACAGAACTCCAGCTAGTAAAGCACGTATATACGTATGAACTGTTACCTGTGCATGCACCTATAAATATATCATGTGAGGTGTTAGCAGTATGACACTTGTGAAACTGCTCCCAGGAGTGGGACTAACTGATGATAGAAAAAGTCTCACTTCAGTGGGCTGGATTCTGCCAGGGTCAGGTGTGTGCAGAGAGCTCCCGTAGAGAGGCTCTGGCAGAGAAGCTCGTTTTTGATAGGTAGCGAGTTACTATTTATGCTTTTTTTGGTAAAGATACATAAGTGGGCATGAGGACATCAGTTCCCGGAGCAGTTGCTGCTGGCTCCTGTTTTCATGGGAAGTCAGTTTGTTATCACGATTTTTGTCCTGCACCCGACCAAGGTTTCTTTGTCCCGCCAACTACTCCCCACCAAGGAAGGGAGCGTATCAGGGATGTCTGGGGACTCTAGCCAAGGAGATATCCTTCTTTGTATGTTTACCTGGCAGCTCCATCACCAGCCAAACTCAGTGAAAACAGTAGACATACCGAACATGACATTCAGTTGTCAGTTCCCATGGGAACTTTGGTTGAGAGGGTCATGGAGTTGATTAAAAGTTAGGTTACCTAATTCAATATTGTTTTATCTCACAGTTCTAGGTGTTGATTGATCATATTATTTAGAGGCTTGAAATTCAGTCCTGCCTTAATTCTTTGTGAAGCGCATGGCCCAGCAAGATAAGATGGGGACACAGTGTGGCCTGGTCCTATAGCTGAAGCAGTATCAAATACTCCAGACATTTTAGTTGCAAGACTATGTTTGAATGAGGGCCATGATGCTTTTCTAGAAGTTGAACAACTTTGACAATACTTACAGATTTTAAGATGAACTCTTTTTGAAGTAGATTAAGAATTGTTAGTTATGGAAATGAGTAAATTAACAGGGAATATTTTTGGTCAAGTATGTGATAGACCCTGGAGGAGGAGAAGCCCAAGTGTATGATAGTTTCATGCTCCTGTATGGAAAGAAGTTACACTAAGTCTAAGAAAGATGTAACTGATTTGACGTGACAGCACTTCAGGGGTCTGGCCCAAGCCCCTGCCCTGGATCAGTGCCACTGGGAACAGAGCTTAAAAAGAAAAAAATGGTGAATTGACTGCCTAACTGTAGAGTGGCCACTAAAGCAGAGGTGAGGACAAGAGTTAATAGCAGGTCACGAAGCGTCTTAGCAGGCACAGAAACTGTAAGTAAACACTCGTGATCTGTAAGCCACCCATGATCTATTGCCCATGCAACTAATTCGTTTTCCCGGAGGCAGAGCGGAAGATATTTGCAGCCTGTGTAAAGCTGTGTCGTCTTGTCAGGATGAGGCATGGAGCGTGATTTCCTCCACTATCTTTAGTGATAGAACAATGTTTTAAAATCACTGGCAGGCTTTTTAAATGCGAAATGGTGAGCTAGATAAAGCTCCAAAAGGGGATGGTATCTGTTAGGTACGTAGTAAAAAAAGGGGATAGAATAATAGGAAGTAATGAGTCCTGCAGGCATCCTTCTCTGTTTGCAAGAGCCGAATCAAGGCTGGCACCAGTGGAGTCATTGCATGGCACAACAGAGCTGTGGGGATTTCATGGATGAGGAAGTATTTCCCCATCAAATGTGATTTTTACTCTGAAAAAGGTAAAACTAAAAAGCGTGCTGTCTTTTGTTTGCTGTACTGCATAGCTTTGCAATTCCTCAGTAGCTCTTCAGTTCAACTAAGCAATTAAACCTAGTTTTGACGCAGCAAAGTCCTTAAGAATCAGAGCCTCTGTATGCCGTTTCTGGCTACAAATTAGTGGTATTTCATGTATTCTCTTTGAGACTTTGGGGTTTTTCGTGCTTGTCAGCTTTGGATCTTTCTACTGTCAAAGGACTTCGTTTGGTTTTTGCAGTTGGATATATCCATACATCCAGGAACACTAGAGAATTTTAAAGTGTGGCTTAAAAGAAAATTACGAAGTTGGCATCTACTTTTTCTTAAAAGGAAGGAAGGGGTTGTCAAAAAGATACTTAAAGAGATTCTGTTTTGACAAAATCCTAAATAGTTTTATGAGTACAGAGACATTTCTGCAACAGAGTATGATTAATTAAAAAGAAAAATTTCTTCCAGAAAAAATGGCTTTGGAAATTAGTTTTACCCTATTTCTGGTTACTTTTGCTTCAGTCTCAGGAAAAGAGATGGTATTTGATTATGTTGTCTCTCTTAATTCCAGATGTTTTATGGTTTTTTTCTTCATGCTTTCTACCCTGCGGTTTCCCCCATCTTAGATTTTTTTTTTAGAATGTAGTATTTTTTCCATCGGGGAATTGTTTCTTCACAGCAGAAGCTGACATTCATATTGCTCTGCTGTACCATTTGTGTCATGTAATAACTCCTGGCTTTCCTTTTTACGTGTTTAACTTGTACATAGCTAGGAATGCCTGTCTTTGAGATTTTTCTAAATACTAGAAGTTAATTTGACTGAAGTATCATTATCCTTTACAGGGAATTTGTATTTTCATAGTTTGTTTGTTCCTTGTGCTTTGGGAAGAAAGCAGTAAACCCCAGTGAAGATGATTGCTGGGTAGACAGTTTGAATTTCTGTGCTTCAAAATCTGGCTTTGTCATATACATAAATGCCTGAATGTATCCACTTGAAACAGAAAGGATCTGCCACCCTACCCTCACTTGTTATCCTAAGAAACAAAACTGAGGAGGATACATTGAGACCGGTAAAGAAACAAGTTCTTTGTTTCATTCTGGAGGCATACTGGTGTGTCATACATTATGAAAGGATGCTAGTGATTAAAATCTTGATAGTATTTTGAATTCGTTTCCGAAACTGTCCGTTCAGACACATTGCTAGAATACCAGCACATACAACTGAATATATAAATTATTCCTTCATCTGAGATTCATTGTTTTCCTTTTTCTTTTTTCTTTTTTGACTTACTCTAATGCATCATTCCTAATTAAAAGGCGTAAAACTGTTCTTTTTTTGAAGTTGTACACAAAAAATACATAGAAACGTCATTAGTGAAAAGTAAAATTTTTATGGACTTCTCTGTGGGATTCATTCCCTCAGCTGATCACAAAAGCATTCACAGATGCAGGATGTAACTATTATATCTAAACCCCCTGCTAATGGATTTTAAATTTTTCTATAGCACCCATCACGATTACATGCAAGTCCTGAATCCAGACTTCCTGAGAACAGCATATTGAGTTTGATGGCTGCTGAATTCCTGATGGGAGACATTTAATGGCTTTTCATACCATACTTACTTTACTACATAAAAATGTTTAATTATATAGAAATACTGCTTTTAGTTTTTCTGATCTTAATGATGCACATCTGTGGAGGCAGATGATACCTGGGAAAATAAAGCAGGCATGTAAAGAAAAGTATCTCATATCTGTTTCTACAGAGTAGGTTAAGCACTTGCTGTTTCTGCTGTGAGGAACTTTCAGCTTATCTGATAGCCCAGGGTTAGAAGAAATATTGTTTACAAAACTTCTTTTTTCCCCCTGTTAATAGAAAAACCGCTGAGCTTTAGACCAGTTGGTCTTATGCATATAAGTGGCATTAAAAGAAAAATTGATCAAAATGTATCATCTATAGAGGTAAAAGAAAGCCTGGATTAAGTGTATGAGGGATATTGCAAGTAGAATACAACAGGGGAAAAAGCATGTGGGTGTAGAGTGGTCCTTTTAGATTTATGCGTCTTTGGCATGGACTTTTGTTTCAGGGGGTTTTTAATGGGATCTATATAGCTTTTTGAGGTTTGGGTTGGTTTTTTTTTTTCCCTCTAGGGTAACTCAGAGATGCTGAAGTGCTCCATTCTGGTCATTGCGTTGTTAGCAAATGCAGCTGTCTCAGGAAATCATTTGTGGTCACATATTTTATCATTCACAGTTTTTAGAGGCTTTAGATATTTTTCTAAGCCACAGAGGTTTCATAGTACCAAACTATAGCGATATTGATGACAGCAATACTCCCTTGTCTTTTCAGTTAGTCCAGCTCAGAGGTGGCCTCTTAGTGCCTTGAAAGTTGCATAAGAATCTTCATTGTCTTTAAATTCAAAATGTATTTTTAGCCCATTAAAGGTATCCAGTTGAGAACTTCTGGAGGCAAAAGAGCTCTACTTCCTATAGATATATATATACACACACATATATATGCCTGTGTTTATAGGCAGCACATCCTAAACCCTGTTTTACCTTTCTGTGGTTTTTTCTGTGTTATGTGGCAGCTAATGCAATATGTGTTACTAGGGTGTGTTGGGAGGGCTGTGTGGGCAGTCAGTGATCTGCAATCAATATTAATTCAGGATCGTTTGCAGGAATTATTGTTCTGTTTTCTCCTGTTTTCAAGATGGTTATACGTATGTCATCTTTTAGTCTATTAGTGAACTTGAGAAGAAAAAAAAAATAGAAACAAACAGTAGAAAATTATGTGGTCAGTTGATCTCCAAGTTTTCCATTTGCTACATTCTTGGGATTTTTAATTTCATCAGCCACCTGACAATTCATGCTCCTGTTGACTTTTCAGGGCCTGTCATTGCTAAGGGTCAACTAAATAATCCATGAAGATCAGTCACCAGACAGCTGCTGTTGTCTTTTAAGTGTTCATATATATATGCCTTGCAATATTAGTTTACAGGGAATGTTTACGGTTTTTGTTTGTTCTTTTAAAAAAATCACAGTTCTGCATGGAAACGTAGTCTGAAAGAGAAGTGCTTGCTCTAATGGAAGTTTATCTAAACCACCTTTTACTTCTGCAGTTGTGCATACCGGTGCTAAGCAATATAAATCCCTGCTGCTTGTGTGAGCAAGTGGAGAATTCTCATTTCCTAGAACTTGCACAAACTAGTTGCAGAGCAAATGAAAATCAATGTTCCAACCTTTGCTCTGATTTAAAGAGGTTTTTTTAAGTTGTTTATACATGTTTATCTGATTGTGAGACTTTGAAGGAAGTGATGTCCTAAACCAGACAAAAATATTCTGGCATAATCACTCGTGTTTTTGTTGCTTTTTAAAATAAACTATGCGGCTTTTCACATTGCAAATGAACCTTGCTTTAAATAGCTTAAAAGGAAGCCTTTGTCACCTAAGAAGCTCCTACAGCTTTGTGCATTGTCTTGAATGAGAAAAGGGGCATGTTGTTTTTATTATGTTCGGCCCTCTACTAGAGGGAAAAGATCCTGTAAGAAATATGCAATGTTGTAAAGACACTCCAGGTTTTGGGAAATAATTTCTTATTTTCCTCCAAACACAAGCAGTACTTTACCAAATAACTCTGTCAAGGGTTATCCATGTTTATAATCTAGCTCTTCATACAGTTATCAAGTGGAACTGAAGTCAGAGATACTTGCCATGAGCCTTGATCATTATCTGTGCTTGTAGATACCACCCTTAAATAAGCCCAGAGTAGTTTGGAGTGCATGGGGGTTCTGGGGTGTCTACGTATCCCTATATGCTGCTACCCGTGGAAGAACTGTTTGTCGTGTCAGTGTTCCCGATTTAGCAGCACAAACCCAGCTTCATTTTTCCCAGAATGGCTGGACAACATCCAAGATCTCGTACGTCTCAAGTATTATGACAGTTTCACACCAGGTCCGGATTCCAGCTGGCAAATGGCATAGCTCTGGTTTCATTGACACCTTAAAGATTCTCAACAAAGCTGTCAGAAGTGAATGAGCTGGTTTCTCCCTCCCTCCCTCTGTAAAAATGTCTGATTAACTGATGCGTACTGACCCTGAAGAGACTGGAAAGGTATTTGAAAGGAGTACTCTTAAGTGTGATCACTGAATGCAATCTTGTCTTTGAATTTCCTTATCAATACTGTGGGATAAAAGGGAGGGGTTTTTTTTTTTCTTTCCCCTTTCTTTCCATAACAGCAATTCTTTGACTTTAGAAAGTGAAGCTCAAACTCATTTTATGCATTGCTTTCATCATCTGTGTAGCAACAGTCATTTTAAATATGCTAGATTTACATCTCATGTAAATGCATAAAAACAGGAGACTAAATCCAAAGCTAGAGATAGAAAATCTATTTCTTACAAATCAAACCATATAGTTTTTTAAAAAAGGTTATACACAAAGTGATTGTGACATTTTTATCTTGGCAATTTAACAAGTTCTCTTTTCCCCGCCCTCTCTGTCACAGTAACCACCTCATTGACTCTCAGGATGTGATTACGCTCAGAGGCAGAGCGCTGGGATTGGGACTGCAGGCACCCGACTTCTCCTCCAGCGAGAGGAATGTCATTAGAAATGATTCAAAGCTTACAGATTTCTACAAGTCAGGAGAGAGAGGGGAATGAGCCATTTAAAAGTTCTTTGCTTAAGGCCTAATCTAAGCCCCAAACTGTGTATGGGGGGGGGGAAAGACTCCGCTTAAGAATCTGCTCACGATAAACATCTGCTCCCTTTGGTGTCAAGCAGAAGAAGTCGTTGCTTTCAGGGGCCTTTGGATCAGGCCCGAAATCCCACAGCAAACGAATTGCAGTTTGTCTGTTTATATCAAAAGGATAAATTCCATCTCGTTAACATTATTTTATTCAGCTAGAGTCCCTGATACATACTAGCTGCTTTGCACCACTCTCCAGGCACCAAGCACCTATAAACCAGGTGAAGTTGGGTTTGTGGCTGCAGGGCATTGGCAGGACAGCACAGAGCATACAGGTAGACGTGACCTGGTGTTTGTTGTGATACAGCAGATCAGAGATGCCTGTGCTTATTCATCTCGCAGACACTTAATGTAGTTTTTGGGAAATCTGCAAAGATAGTTTAAACCTTGAATAGTGCATGTTGGTTTTGAGTAAATTACAGCTTGAATTTGGTACATGTGGTAGTTTAGGAGGGGGAAAAAAAAAACAAACCACCAACAAAGATGACAATAATGGAAATTCAAATTTGGGTTAAATACCAATGCCCCAACTCCCGGTTGTAACTGATGGCTCTTTCTTCGAAGTTATTTTTCTGCCTAAGGATTTACATATGTCAGACATATTTTCTGTGTCCTGCCTGACACAGATATTTTTGGTTTAGCCTTAAATTGAGAAAGACTACATACTTCCTTCCATGATAGATTTCTTATTTTCCAGTATTGGTGCACTAATTATTGGCAAGCTTCTCGTTGGCTTGTGGAGCTCTGGGACATGTTTATTCTCTCTACTGGGAGCTAAAACAAGAGTGTATAAAACTGCTTCAAAACATTATGTAGCCAACTTTATTTGTAATCCAGGAATGGCGATATATCTGCAAGCAGTACAGAGGTCTCGCCTAGCATGTGGGTGTGTAGAAAAGAAATTTCAGAGATTTAAAATTGGTTTTGCTTGCTATTTATACTTTTCTTTTGGTTATCCCATTTTCTGTTCTGTGATCAAGGGTAAAATAACAGGCTTCTCTCTAGATCAAATACTTAAATTTATATTGTCCGTAAGATGGAGGAGGTTGTTCTGCTGGCTTAAGTCTTAAATGCAGAGAAAACTGTTCTAATTCTGAAGATGCTGGAGTCCTGGTGTGGAACATGTTTCTCTAGAAATCAAAATAAAAGCTTCTTGGAAGGCACAGCTTGTTCTTGCTGAGAGAGAAATCGGTTCTTATGTTTGGCCTAATATATTGGCAGATGAGAGACAGGCAGGATAACAGCATGAAGTAGGAAAGATGTGTTATTCATATATGATGTATTGCAGACGACAAGGCTTTGGAAGATTTCCTTCTCACTTTTAAAACTTATGTCTTTATTTTGGCCCATTCTGAAGTTAGTAAGTATATTGACTAACACGGTGAGGATGTACAAAGAGAGATCAGGTAGCTTAATTTTTTTTGTGTCTGTGGTTAAGAGTTAAAAGCATATTTTGGAGCCCCCTGAGAACTCACTTTGTAATGTAATATTGAAGGAACATAAGATCAGCAGGTAATCGTGCAACTCAATTTGGTAAAGAAATAGAACAGAGAATGCAAACTGTCTGTAGACCACATCCTACTGGGTTTAAAACACAGAACTCACAGAGATGGAAAACATGGGCTGGGTAGAATCCCAGTGGATCGTAACATGGGAACTATTTGGGGATTGAGGTAAAGTCACTCGTTCACCGGCCACTCCACAGGTGATGCTAACACCATGCAGATTTTTACAATGTTAGTAATACTTGTAATAACTTCTCTCATCCAGAATGACCTTTTATCAGCAACAAGCCTAATTCTGCTCACCTTTCTCGAACAATGGTCCCATTAATTTATTGTGGAATGTGGAATTATATCTACTATGCCATGTTTAAGAATTGCTGCCTTTTGAGGTAACTCTGCCTCCAACCTAGCAAGGTCTGTGTTTGGGGTCAAAATGCAAAATAAAATGCAAAACAAGAGGGACTGAACACCTAAACAGGAAATATAAAATGCTGAAGGAGTCTATCCTTCTCTGTAAAGAATTCTCCCTAGAGCTGTTTCAAAGATTTCCTCATTGTAGAAATGGGTTTCAAGACAAAGGGGAGGAAGACTCCAGTTGTATGGAAGAGAGGTTTCTCTGTGATTCAGGTTCTGATTCAGACGACCCTTGAAACAAAAGGCAATGTGCCCTGGTGAAATCCGGCTGGTTACGCAGGGGGAGGAGAATTTCTCAGGCATTTGGTATTACAAGAATAATTCACGTCATTTAGAACAACGTTGTAATGTAGCTTAGTAATTGCTGAGGGACCTATCTTACACTTCATATGAAACGTTGTGTGTTAACAGCACCACGCTGTAGACTTACATAGATTAATTTTTTCACAGAGAAACTTACTTCTGGCTTGGGAATAAGGAAAAGAGTTTCTTCTGAATGCAGTTGGTACAAATGTCTGTGTCGGGAGTTTTCTTCCTGGAAATGTCTGTACAGCTGGGAAAGGTCGTTTGCAATGTGAAACGTGTCTCTGCTACGTGTCTGAAATTCTGCACATTGTTTAAAACTTCTGCGGCTTGTGATTTTTATCTGGAAGCTGCATACCTTCTTGGGGAGAAAGAAGCAAATAACTTTTGTGCGGAACATATCCCTTTTGTATTAGATTCCATCATACACTGAAAAGTTTAGACTTGCTTTAGACTAGCAGTCTTGCAAGGAATAGAAATTGTCCAAAAGAGACAGATAGACTGTTCTGATTTAGGTAAAATATGTTGTGTTAAAAGTAATTCTGTTATAAAGTGCTCAATCTGTTTTATTGCAAGTTTCATTTGATCATTGTTTAAACCTTAGTATGTAGCTTTATATATATTTTCTGTCCCAATTTTCACTGAAACAGATGGTATATGTCTGACAATCGATCTGTCCTGAAGTGGCAGAATAAAACACTTTTATTGTAGTAAAAATTATTTAGAAAACTCCTGAGTTCACCCTTTTGTGTACAAAATTGACTTTTGGTGCAAAGCAAGTTTTATCGCTGCTTAAAGTAGTATTGATCAAACTATCAAAAATTGTGTTACGGTTTCAGCGGTTGTTCTGGAAGTACCTAACAGAATAAGATTTTCTGTCTGAATTCTGATATCAGCCCTGGTCCTGTGAAATACCATTTTTTAAAACTAATTTTCAGCTTAGTTACTCTCCTGACCCTTTATAAAATAAAAGGATAATTTTGAAATAGTGTTGTCCTTTTTTTAATTTCCTCCTCTGAAAAATAATTAATTTAAATGTTAAAAGCCTTTCTGCACACCTCCAGGCCAGTTCTAATTTAGGAATTAAAGGTATGGCTTAAAACTCCAATTATTAAGAAAATCCTTAAGAGTAAATTAAGGGTTTGCTTAATTTAAAGCTTTTAGTAAAATGCTCTGTGTGAAATCTAGATGTAGACAAACTTCAGGGTATTGCATATTTTGGAAATGTAATAAAACAAAAGAAGAAAAAAGTATATAACAATCTCAAATATGTCATAGCTTCAGAACTGAACTATTTCAGTCTAGCTTCAGGTCACAGAAAAAGGAACAGTGTATTCCCATTTTAGGAAATAAAACCAAGTTTTTATTTTTTACATTGCTCTTAATGACTTTCTATCTCAACATGTAGATAAGCCCCCCAGGACTTGAATTTCCATTCCCCAAATTAAAGCATGTGCTAGGAAAACTGAACTACACTGAAATTTGGTGAGACTTTGGGCCCTAAATACGTTCATTGATTCTGAAAGCTGCACTCAGACCCCTAGCTGCCTTAAGCCAAGAACAGGAACCTCTTCCGGACTGAGGAGCGCAGCCAAAAAAGCCAGAGCTTCTCTAGCCTTCTGCATCTCACATGGTTTGGGTATGCTTTCAAGTCTATTGCTTGCATAAATGTAGTGGTGGAAACACTCCAGAATTAAAACCCCAAAACCAAGACTGGAACAATCTGTGACCTCAAAACAGTTTGTCACTTGGTCCTGATGAGCGTCAGGAGTTGGTTAGCAGAATGACTCCGGGGCTGTGGCTGGAAGCATTTACTCCTAATGCAGATCCAGACTCTGAATACTTTATCCATGTCAGTGAATGCTTTTTGCAAGAAGACACATCGATTTTAGTGGAACTATCATTGTTGGCTTATGATCAATTAGGTTCACAATCTAGCATGAAAGAAGTAAATGAGGAAAATACATAACGTATAGACCTCTATCCTGTCTGGAAAACCTTGAAGCAGCTCACATATTTTCTAGTACAATGGAAATGATTAAATCATTACATGTGAGTATCTAAAGCTCTGGCTTTTTTGGAGTGAGAAATCCTGCTGCTGATAAGTGTATGTGGTTTTAGTAGAGATTTGGAGAGCTTTTAGGCTTGAATCTCTGAGGTAAGCTCCAGCAAGGCTGATTTCCAACAGGAAGGTGGGTCAGGGAAGAAGAGAGGTATTAATTACAGTTAAAATCTCTGGAGAACTCTTCTCCAAATGGAGGTATAGCAAGGTAAGAAAAAGTAGTGAACTGAAGATGTCCTGATTTACACTCCTTTGGGTTGTAAGGTTGATTTTTATTACATTAATATCATCAGGCAAGTTGACAAAGTAGTAATGTAAACACACTCAGAGCACTGCTGTCAGGATGTGTTCTAAATGACACGTGGATATTGGCATTGTTATCTTTGAGCAATAGTTCACACAGTCCTACCATTGGAAAGATGCACATCTAACCTGTTGCACCTTCTTCTTTGGTAACCTTTAAAGTGCTGTGAAATGTTTTTAGTTGAGTAATGATTTTCTACACATAAATTCGATAATACTTTGGTACATTCTTCATTAAAGTACTATTTCTCATGGTATTTATTGCAAGTGTGTAAGTAAGTCTGTGTAAACAAAAAGGTATCTAAATGAGCGAGTTGATATTTAGTGATTCCCCCCCCCCCCCCCAATACAGTTTCTTCTCTGTTTTTCTGTCATTGTTGCTTGTCTGTCTTATTTGCAAGAAAGGTGGCATTGGCAATCAGCAGAAACAAGTTGCAGTTAGCCTGTGTCTTAATTGTGGAACTGAAACATGAATCTGTACTTTTCCAAACCTGGGGAAGACTGAAAGTACAGCTGTGGTTTTCTAAGGGAATGCCAATGACTGGTGTGCATGGGGGAACACCTATCCAGCTTTGGACTGGCCTCACGCGGGTACTGGTTGCACTGATGTTGCTTCAAAAAATGGGGACCCTGTCTGATGGACCCCTGCTGTGCTCTGCTTTCTTTAGGAGAAGGCTGAGTCCCAGTGGTAAACCCCGAGTTCTTCCATCTATTTTCAAAAAAATGCTTCTTAGGATTGGTAAGATTTTATGATGCAGGAACTGTAGATAATTACTGTGTAAATGTTGGCATACATTAACCAGTGCAATTTTAGCACTTGATTAATGGAGTGAGTAAGCTACTGGGATGTGTTAATGTTTGCAGATGTAGACCTTGAGACAGGAAATGAAATATATATTCTCCAAATAAAATTAGTGGGAGAATTCACATAGGAGAATTGTGTAAAAAGCAGTGGGGAGCTCATGTAGCCTGTATGAGAATTCCCTTTTATTCCTCAAAGCAAATGCAGACACCCAGCTTCTCACATGTGAAGAGCTAAAATAGGAATGCTGCCGAATAGTGTCAGATGGAGATCTGCCCCAGAATTTTTTAGTTCAGGGAACAAATAATTGAACTGAAGACTCATGCTTATTGTTAAGGGGATATGTCTGTGGCTAACGTATCAGACACAACTTTCACCCTCGTGTAAAACTTGATGCAAAAGTTGTGACGAAAGAACCCACGGTGGGTTACCGTGAGTCTCGTACGCAGGGTGTGTTCCACTAAATTTACATTCAAATGACCTAAAACCCCGCTCTCTCTTGTCTGTCTGTGTCTTTTCCCAGATAGGTTTGTAAACTCCAGATTTAGGAAGGGAAATATGCAAACGTTTGAGGGGAACAAATGTGGTCTCTGTTTATTTTCTGTACTAAATTGAATTTGCTGAAGATTTAACAGAGCAAAGCAGCACCTGCTAGTCTAATATTACAGTAATATTAGTCATGCAGAGTGGGGGCCCTACTTAATGACTAGATTGCTGTTTGCCTGTGCTCGGTAATTGAGATGCAATAGTTTTACTCCATGCTTTGCTTCTGGAACACTGTTTTGTTAATCACTACCTCATTATGTGCGGATTGTTATTCAATAAGCTGTTTGATATAGGGTGTGATGGACAAATGGAAGAAGGTTAGCCTGGTAATACATTTGCTCCTAACTTTCGGCTTCTGCAAAATCAACACAAAGAGCAGATATTACCATCTGCTCTGAGGGGAACGCTTTTGCTTCGCTGTTATATTGGCTGATAGGAATACCAGTACGGCACAGCATGGTATGCAGCAGTGTTGTGGGGTGATTTCCCTATAACTGAATAAAATATTTCTTTAAATTGGAGGAGAAATACTGAAGATATCTGATGATGTTTCCTTTTTGTTCTCTGAAAGCGATGGGGGAGCACAGTAAAAAAGAGGTGGTTTTTAAGGTATTCCCAGAGGCTCTGGCTTCTGCTCCTATTTTATAGTGTTCTGTTGCAAATTTCCTTTTAGTCTTCCATTTCTGAGAACAGAAAGTTATATTTTCCTGAGTTAAGTCATCCATAGTTTTAATCGTCGTAGTGCAGGGAATTTCTTCCTTTCTTTGATTGGACAGTGCAAATATAGTTATAACCCTGATCTCAGTTGTAACCTCCAGGTGGTACGGTGGAAGTAACACATGATAAGATACAGACTAACAGAGTACCTGTCAGAAAAGAAGTTAAGATGCAAGTTCTTTGGTAGAATGGTATTAAAAAGATAGAGAAGAAAACTCTAAGTGTTGGAAATAAAATAAAATGGGAAACCCTATAAATTTTACTTGCATTTGGTCTCAAATGATTTATCGTGTATTAGATCTGGATCACAGTGTTTCTGAAAGTCAGTAGCAATGCTACAAAGAGAAGGGACATTGTGAGTGTACTGTCTGTAGAGATGATGCAATAAGAATATTGGTAAATGCTGCAGAAGAAGGGGGTGGGGGAACCCACCCAAAACAAACAAACAAAAAATAGAATCTTCAGATTGACAAGAAACTCCTTCCTGATGAGGAAGAAGCTTGGCAGAGAGCTTAGCAAGTGAGCAGGAGCCTCACATTTCTGAGAAGCGAAATCAAGATGATGCAGTTCTTGTGAAAGATGCAGGACCACCAGAATATGCAGGTGGTGTCACTGGTTTATTAGATGGGAGATCAATGTTCTTTTTTTTTTTGGAGTCTGCTGATATTTCTTCTCAGTTGGTCCCATTTAATTTTTTTCTGTTATGAAACTCCATGCACAAGTTCAGTTTTCTGAAACTACTTCCCTGAAATGAGAACTCTTGGGTACTTTTTTAACAAGACCTGCAACAGTTTAATCATCTAACACATAGTGAGTGATCCCCTTGCAATACTTTGATGGACTGAGATAGAAAGCACTGGGTACTATGGGGTTACTTCCTCCGTGGTATCCTAAATCTGTGATTGGAAAAACATCTGTTTAAGATTAAATGATTGTCTTGTTGGATTTCTGTAGGGCTTGTCAGTTGTTTTTCTGATGCTAACTCTGCTAAGTGCTAGGGCATATGACAGTACAAGTACTATGCCTGTTTACAGGGAAGCTATTGAGCGTTACGAGTTTTCAATAAATTCTTCTAAAGATTGTACTCTGTTGTTAGACAGCAATAAAATTACCTCCTATTCCAGTAAATACAGTTATCTAAGTAAGCAGTTAGGGTGTTCCAGAGTGAAGAAATATTAATTCATCTTATTTTTAAGTACTGTAGTTTTGTTGTCTGGTAGCTTCCTTGTTCATCAAAATGTTCAAATGCAAAGAGCTGTAACACTTCTTCCTACAGTGCGTTAAGGATAGGATTTACTCCTTTGAACTAATTGTCACTCTCAGCCACCATTAGAAGTTATTAAGGATTAAAATAATCTCCTTTTGTACAGATATTAGTGTCATGTAAAATGCTGAAGTCCGTGTCTAACCCAGCTGGTCAACTCTGTAGCAAACTAAACTTTTCTTCCAGTTTATGAACAGTCTAGCTTTTATGTTATACATACACATAAACCACACAGGTTTCAGTGAAACCGTAGTTTTTGTTCAACAATCCTTGCCATAAGAGTTTGTCCTCATGTCAACTTGGGCAAATTCTGTTCCAACCCTGAGAATACTTGGCAACTTCAGTTACGAGGGTATGATTAACAGTATAGGTGGAATACAGTTGTAAGCATTCTTGGTATTCAGTCATCACCAATGGTAGCCTCGTCTGTTGATGCTCTAAAGGGTTTTTTTACTCTTAGACCTCATTAATGTTATGAAGTCCTCTTTTTTTTTTCTTGGGTGGATGTGNTTTTTTGGGGGGGGGGGACATCCCTGACATCAGTGTAATGTAATTAAAATGGAAGTGTGGTACTATTTCATAGCTGGAAAATAAGACCATCGCTGAAGTAATCCCATAATTCTAGTTCTTTGCCTTCTGTGAATAATTCTATTCATTCAGGTGTATGTGTCTTGATCAAAAAATTACATCAGTAATCAAAATGAAGGATGAAGGAGACCCCTGAAACCAGAGCCTTTCTGGATTCTAGTGAAAATTGGTGTTAAAGGATTTTAAAGATTTGCCTTGAGGTTTATCTCCCTCACTACAGCAGAGGGAGGACATGGTTTTGAGGTAAAAATCCTTGACCTTGGAACATTTGGGTTCAATTCCTCTTTCCTTCAGTACATTCGTGTAAAATAGACATTTATAAATAACTGGCCACAAATAACTAGATTTTTAGAAGTATTTAGTGCCTTAATGTAAATATTGTTATTTGTTATCATTTTCAAAAGTTCCCATGCACAAAACTTGTGTTTACTTCCATGCAGATTATGACATTAAATAATCTTGAAAATCCTACTGATTTAATAAGATGTTCCATTCTTAAAGGCTTTTAAAAGTGTTATCTCAAGTTCTAAAGTAGTTTTGGAAACCAATAATTAAGCAGTTTGTCAACAAAACTCCCAAAGGAACTTTCCCCTTTAGCCTTTATTAAAATTTAAGTCTCAGGCACTTCTGAGCTTATGTTTAATTAGCCTCAGCTTCAGATCAGTACATTTAAAAGCGAACAATGAAACAACAGTTTCTTCTCATGCCCTGGGGAAGGGCAGTGTCAGCAATTTTGGATTCCATCCCGCTAAGTTGCAGTCACTGGGGTCTCAAACAGTGTGAAACTGAGATATTCATTTCACTCGAAATGTGATATTAATGGATTATTCCTGCAGGTAAGTCAGTCATATTCTTCAGTGCACTGTTCTTGTGCTATTTTTTTCAAGATTAAACCTTTTTGCATATTAAAGCATTAATCATCAACTGCAGAAGGATTATCAGGGCGGGGTAGGAAGTAAGTTTTCAGCTGAAGATTTTGCTGTTAACACCACCACTTCAGTCTTCAAAAAGCTTTTTAAACAAATCTAACAAAAAACAACCATCAAAACCAAATGAAATCATGCTTCATTTAGCCAGTTCCTCTGGTTTTATGTTGGATTACCAGAAAGGGGGTGATCTTTAAAGCACTTATTTAATTCTCGTCCATTGGAAAGCCCTGAGAAAAGTAAAAGAAACTCTCTAGTCTTGGAATCCAGCCCTTGCAGTGCTGCCTACCAACTGCTGAGGTCCTCGTTCAGGGCTGGATGCTTTCCCAGCCTTGTTGAAGTCATGAAACCCAAAACAAACTTGGTGATTCAAGTATAGGAAAACAAAAAATAAACCCCAAATCCTTAGGAGGAACTAGAGTATATCTCAGTTTTTAATTACCAGTGTGTTAATGAAGACAGCAAAGTAATGAAGAATTGTTTCCAAAGTCTGATTTAAACTACTAAACCTGAATTTCTGAAATGTCAGTTAATAGTAAGAAGTGAATGTCTTGTGCACATTCAAGGACTACAAGTCTATGTATATTTTATTCCTGGATGTATGTTCTAACCCAAACACCGCAGAAATTTCTAGCTCTGCAGCAGAGATGTTGTATATTATAATCCACATCTGAGAGCAATAGCTTCATAGCACTCATTAAATGATAGATCAGACTGTTCCCGTGAGAGAGGTTTAGCTGATTTGTTGAGAGCAACAAGCCATGGAGACTCGGGGAGCCAAAATATCCTTGTTTGTGAATACCAACGGGTACCGATGGATGCAGAAAGACTCTTGAAGTCAGCTGTGCAGGGAAGGTGGTTTCTCAACAGCAGTTGCTATTGTGGCAGGTCAACACATGCAGGTGTTTGCAAACAGTGGCAGAGAAAAGGAGTGAGGGAAGGAGGAAGAACAATCCAAAATATTTATTTACAGATAATGGGAATAATTTATTTTCTTTAAAGTCTGTTCAAATTTAATGAAAATTTAAGTCCTTTCTCTCAGGTCTGGATTACTATGTACTTACAGGCAGTTCTGCTACAAGGAAGGGAATCTCATTTCTATGGAAATTAAAACCAGATCTTCTATCCAGGATTAAAGCAGAAATACATCTTTGTTTCAAAGACCGTTACAGGAAATTGTCCTTGTTTAAAGCTGTATTCCCAACCTTTTATGTTAATTACATTTTTGGGTGACAACACTATGAAAAGAAATTGTATTTTGAAAAAAGATTGCTATAATGTATTTGATTCACTATGAGAATTTACTCTCTGATAATAAAAATTAATCCCTGCCTTTCTCTTCCCCACTTTGATAGCTACTTTGCACTTTTTGTCAATGTTTCTGAGCGTGTTTTCTTTATATTCTCTCTGTAAAATAATTTGAAAGCAATGCAAGTATGATAATTTTGCTCATTCTTAAATTATTTCATTAAGAGTTTATTTTCAACCTGGCATGAAGCTAGGAGATGAAAGAGCCAGTAATTCACCTGTTTCCACTAAACTCTAGGTTTGAGTGAGAAGAAGGGAAGTTTAAGAACTTACAAAAATATAAAATGTGCCTTTTACTGCTGCCCTTAGAGTACTAGGACAAGGAGGAGTTGGGGTTTTTTCATTCTAGACCTTTAGTTTGAAAATATGATCTGCTTAAAAAAAAAAAAGGGCCACTTCCTGACCTCAGACCTAAATGTGTCTCACTGCAAAGGTCACCAGTAAATTCCAAAACTCCCATGGTGTGAGTTGCTTTGAAAACTCCTGCTGGATAACCCAGTCTCCAGTCACTAGGCAATGGTGGTATGACTGTTCCCCTGTGGAGGCCGTTGATCACAACAATATTTCTGGTGACCACATATAGCGGAGCCTCTGGTAGCAGACCTAATGTAAAGCGGAAGCATGGCAGGTGTTGGACAATCTTCTGTTACCAATAGCTTCAGGCTCAAGAAGTTGCACATGCTGTTCTGGCGCTTCAACAGATTAGAAGGATTACATAGGTATAAAAACATATAGTGCAAGAAAAAGCAGCAGGGAAAGCAGAAGAATAAACTTCCTACTCATCAGTGTTACGTCTTGCTCTGAATCAGTCTAAGCCACCTTCTGCAAGGTGCTTGACTTTGCTGAGAGCCCTCAACTTCAGTTACTTCTCAAGAGGCATTTGTTTCTTTACTGGAGCAAACATGTTATGAGAAACCCCAAAGAAACCTTGGTAGAGGGTGAAGAGAGAACTTATTATCAGTGCCTTTGGGGGGCGGAAGGAGAGAGGGTAATTATTTAACTATTAAAGTGTGGAAGTATACAGAACAGAGAACCATAAAGCGTTCAAGGTCTTGCGTTTCTGATCTTTGGAAGATTCCCAGTTGGGCACTGCTGTGCTTTTTAGTACGTTGTCTTAACCTTAAGATGAATACCAATTGCAATTGTTGCCTTAGGTAAGCTTTGACCAGGTCTTTTCAGAACAGTGAAGCAGTTCACTCTCCTAATAGCTAAAGTCTCCTGACAAGCAAAACTTGTAAGTGCGTGCCTTTATAAAATGAACAGAATGTGCTATTGCTGGATGTGTGTGTTTAAACAGCCAATATTGGTGACTACACTATAAAATCAGTAGAAAATGGCCAAGCAAATTCCTTGTATCGTTAATCCTGTGGCACGTTACGTGCATCCTAGTGTCCCGCAGAATAGCTTTTGCTGTGGCTGTGCGGACTCTCAGCTGAGGACTCACTGGGGGATGGAGAGCAAGGCTTGGTGCTACGGGCCTTTTTCATGTGGAGAGCATTATATTTACAATACAGCCTCAGTTATTCATTATGTTGTTGGCTGATCAGATGTGGGTCTGGGTACATTGGCATAAACAGGTGCTGTGCCACCTGTATCTCCTCTTGCAAGCAAAGTGCCATAGTTTGACTCTTTTTCTTCTCTGTGCCAACCTGAACAGCTGAGCTGGCGGTGTGGATAACAACCTACGTCAGGCTCAGAGCAAGTAGGGAGGAGAATGCAATTTCTTCTCTTCACTGTCCCATAGAGAGTGCTGGCAGTAAAACCACAAAATACAGATAGGAAGAAGGACAGATGGTAAAATCTAGTCTCGGTTTCTTCCTTTACTTTTCCCTTTGAGACCTATTAGGGTAGTAACATAAACTCCCCTAACTCTGCTGGGCTGCCCTCTTCAGCCAGGCACAATTAATGACACAGGAAGGTAACAGTAGAAAGCAAACCCCAGACTGCCACCATTTCCATGCCACCTTGGCTGGAAAGGTGGCACCATCTACCATAAGCATAACTTTGACCCTAGGCTTGCAGGCTGCAACAGTTCCAGGTCCAGACAGGGCTGGTAGTTTGCTGTCCTGGCTGCTTGTGCGATTCACCTTGGCCAAAAAAGCTTGAGTTGTAAACATGTTCTTGGTAAAAAGCCTGTTTGGAAATAGTGCAGTTAATTAAACCAGTGCCTGGTTTGTAATCTGAGGATAAGCGTGCCTGCAGAGGAGGGATAGTTCTCTATCTGCTGACGATGTGGAGGATAATACAAAGTTTATGCTCGCTGCTTGCCATCATTTCTGATCACTTACCGTTCTCTAGCCCTGTAGTGATCAGAAGCAAGTGTCTCACAAACATGGTTATATGAGGGGCAGCTGGGCATAATTAAGGGCTGAAGGAAGAGATGGGACAGTATGAGTGTGTGTGATTATATGCAGCCATGTGAGCAGGTGCATTTTGGAGCTGAGACATAATCTATTCAGAACCTTCATTTTCTTGGTTTTTGGCTTCTACTAACTAGATTCTACTAATTTTCTCCTCACCCTTGTACCTTAGTACAACTGTATGAGTAAAGGAGACATGATCTAGCTGCTGAAGGTTTATAGTGATTGACTTAAAGCATTGTTATCTTAGAAAACAGCCTTTCCTCTTCCTTCAATTGCTGCAAATAGTATTCTCTTAGAGCCACTTTATTTTCTGAGAAGGCTAAGATGGTACTTAAGGCGATCATAACGGCAGGATTTTTGGCATCAGACCCTTCAGAAAGTTTGTGTTTTTCTGAATGTTTCCATATGTTTGTTTCTGTGCTAGTTTACGCTGTTAAATAAATCATTGTCCTAACTTTTGTATGTATTCATTGTCACAGTCAATAGCACTACAGTGATAGAGTTGAATTGGCTCTTTCCTAGTTTCTTGTAAAAGCTGCAGTCTACTCTGAAAAAGCAATGAATAGATACAGATTAAGGACAGAATCCTGAAATAGTCCTGTTTTTCAAAATGACAGAAACTGTAATT
This sequence comes from Sula dactylatra, assembly GCA_013389905.1. Lineage (NCBI taxonomy): Eukaryota > Metazoa > Chordata > Aves > Suliformes > Sulidae > Sula > Sula dactylatra. The sequence goes on from WEKW01016952.1 coordinate 224,589, forward strand.
AGACACACTGAAAAATGCTGGACAGAGCACACAGGTAGAGGCATGCTACTGGTGCCTGCTTTTGAAATAGAGTTTTGAAGTTGTGATTAAAGATATTGATGCTTAATGGCTGTGCAGTGCCCTTTCTGCTTAACTTCCTAATGCTATATATTGAGAAATTGCCAATGATGGTCAGAGCAAGGTTTCTTGTTATGACAAGGTTTAGATAAGAAGCTAGTTTCTCCATTATCATTTATTTGTAACTTCTTTCCAAGACTAAATTTTCATCAAGATTTATTGTTGCTGCCTCAAATGGAAGCAGTTGTTTGGTTACAAAAACCCATTCCGATCTATAGGCAGCTGCTGAGGATTCAGTAAATACATGTGATGGGACATGCACGTTTAATGGGAGTGTTCATAGAATAGTTTGAAAATAAGTTTTGCGTTCCTCTTACTGCTGAAATATATTTACAAAGGTCTCCTTGAGCTGAGCTGGTTTTAAATGTTGACCTTGTAAAATAGCTTTCTATTTCTAATGACCTTTCTTTGGCAAGTGTGGCAAGAGGGGAAGAAAATTTATTGGGTATAGGGAATGTTAAAAATAAAATCATTTCGGTTTTCAGCTCTGTCTTTATGGGTTTTGACGTATGAACTTTCCTCAGTAAAACGTAGGGTTTTCTTTGAAGTATTTTTGCTATGGAAGGCAAATGATCCCTGATGAGCTTTATCTCTGAGTATGACTTTTTTTGTCAACAAATTTGTTGACTTATTTAATTGGTCTTGTTGAATCAATTAAAATAAAAATAAAAAGAAAAAAAATGCTGATGGCATGGAAAAATCCAATATGGAAATTGATTTACTGTTCTGTTAAGGATAAAAAATAAACTGTGTAAATCATACCCAAAGTCGTGATAACTTCAGGAATATTTCAGTTTGGAGCCCTGGTTATTCTTCATCAAAACTGACAGCTGAAACATCTTTACTAATGTTCCTTGAATATGATGGACTCTCTTACTGACTTAAAGAAATTTGAATCAATATGGGCTTGCAAATAGATAGATCTCTTATTTAACTCTCTGTTAGTGGATGATCATCTTCTTTCTTATTTCTGGTGTCGTTAAAAAGATGGTTCTATTTTATGTATCTTGTCTTTCTACAGTCTGTCACATAAATGTATGCTGTGACAATATAACTTTATTTGTTACCAGTAGTATCAACCATTTCTTAACCTCTAAAAGCATAGTGTAGGTAACATGTTTGCCTTTGAACCTGTGCTGTACCTGAGGTGCTTGCTTACCATGTTTCTGAACATGGCAATTCTGACTTTTTTAACTAGCAATTAAATAGCAGTTAACAGAAAGCATTGTAACATCTTACCAACTAACATCTTACCAACAGCTTACCAACTAATAGCGATCTTCAGAGAAACTGTCTCTCAAAACAGAAATTGGAATTTGGACTGAGTCTTCCTCTTACAGCATTTCTCTGGCTTCTCTTTTAGGCCTTATGGGAAGCTTTTGTTTTCTCTCTGTAATGTTTTTGTTTTATCTGGAGTTTTGAGGTGACACTTTGTTGTTTGCTTGTGTAAGAAGGATGCTGTGTTTTGCCTGCCAGTAGGAAAACCTGACAATACAAGCACTCACTCTGATGTTACGTAGATGGAAAGGTAACTCCAACCTTGAGTTCCCCAAACATGCTCAAGGTTGGAGTCTCTTAGACTTGGCTACAACTTCTGCATTATCCTGACTGACGGCTCCGAGAAGAGAGTTTCCTAAACTTTTCAATTTTTATCTTGATTCACCTTGTCCATGAGCACTAGGCAGGTTTAATAGTAAACAAAGCAAACATTTAGCAAGACCAGAGGTCAAGGTTTTGTGGGCAAGGTTGGAAACAAAAGATCACAAGTAAACTCAACATAAAACACAATCCTGGTTTATACTTGGCAATATTTCTTCCGGCCTGTTCTTGTATCTCTCATCTAGAATTCTCTGCCACAGCCTCTTCGTGAACACCGAGCTCCCAGGTTCAGAGAGTCATTTTACTTTCCAGAGGACTGAATGCCTTTTCTCCAAAACTAGCCACACTTGCATTTCACTGGAGTTGGAGATGAATACAAATGTAAATGCCCTTGATGGCTTGGTGAAGCAAGGCATCTTGGGTACCCCACGATAATTCCCCCCATGCCTTGGTTCATCTCTGTCATTCATACCAGTACGAACTATAAACGCCGCTGGTTTTCTTCCTAGACCTTCAGTTTCTGTAGGCCTTTGTTCTGAGACAGCTTTGCGCTTGCTGCCAGTCTGAGCAGTTTATCATCTCCCCAGACCTGTTGAGAGTAGCGTTACATTAACGTTAAATCTCAATATTGTTAAATTCATAGTTATATGTACAGTGTGTGAAGCTCATCATCTTTTTTTCTGTTACGAGCTTTCAAAAGAGCCCGTATATAAAATATTTGTCATTATGGTCTGTACATGAAACGTATCTAAGGTCACATAAAAGATCCAGCAATTATTTTTTCTAAATTCTACAAAAATAAAATGCAGGAGAGCTTACATATTTGCTACAGGTTTTCTGAATTTCTGCTTTAGAAACTTTAATGAGCTTTAGTTTGCTAACAAAGTAGCAAGCACTAAGATCAGTATTTGCAAAAGAACAAAGCCTCTAACTTTTCTTCTCTTTGATTTTAAGATAAATATACGCAAGTGGTTTAGACAACTTTATTATCTGTTTGATAACCTTTCAGTAAAAAACAGACTTGAAACTTAAGTATTGCACTTTATTATCTTCTTTTGAACCTTTCGGTCTTCAATTTTTTCCTAGGCACCCAAACCATCATCCTCATTCCAGTAATTAAGTTTCAATAGGAGCCTCTTGGGGTTTTACACAGTATTTTCAGAACCATTTTATGCAGAAATGTGCCAGTCACAGCAGACGTTCCTTGTGCTGAGGAAGCGTAAAGGTGACCTATACACTGAAGGCTGAAGCAGAAATGAAAGCAAATGGAAAATTAAGAACAGTGAAGTCACAAGACGGCTTCATGCAGCATGGCTTTGTGCCTTGTTTTTCTTTAGGATTAGCTCTCTGATAATACCTCCTTGGGTGCAGCCCATAGTGGAAAACAAATTTGCACTGCTGTCATTCTTCCCATTTGTCCCTGCCCTTTTTAATGTATTATTAACTTGGACCGTGAGCTTTCAGAGGCAAGAACTGTTCCCTTGTTGCAAGATTTGTATGCTGTCCCTCAATATGGCTCTTTGCGCTTAATTGCACTGTAAAGAACTGAAAAGAGAAGTCCTGAGCCAAAATAATGAATCAAACTGTGTCATCAGCAGCTTTGGGTTGTGTCCTTGGCCAGCAGAAATGTTTGACCAAATTTTTGCCAGCTGTCTACAAGTTTTCCTTTGAATTCAGCTGGTGTCTCACTGACAGCAAGCTATGGGTGAAGTTCTCTGGCAGCTTAGGCTCATCTAAATTACAGCTGCTCTATTCCTGTTCCGAGTCATGCTCTCGGCATGCTCATCTCTGCCCCTGCTGCCTTCTGGCACTGGTGAGTATGTGGAGAGCTGATTCAGGGAGCTGATTGAGACAAAAAAAAATAACCCCACAAAGGGAAGAGATTAGTGTTTAGCTAAATCAACCCCTGACCATCCCATAATATGCACCTTGCTAGTGGGAATGTGTGGTTGGGGAAGGTGGGACCAAGCTTGCATTGACTTAAGCTGATTTGGATCAGCATCCCAATATGGTAGGCATGGAGGTGGAAGGACCTGACTATTCACTAACTGATTAATGATGTCTCAGAGGATCACCGCTTACACTGGCCTCTCCTGCAACTTCACTTCTGTGTGACCTGTTGCCAACAATAGTGTAGCAATAGAAATTGCAGGCTGTCGCTGTCACAAAGCAGCTTCACATGAGATACTTCTAGCTGCCTTTGAAGCTTAACTCTGTAGTACTATAGGCTAAAGCTATGTCTATTTTAGGGAGACAAAAAAAAAAAAACCACACCAAGAAAGCTTATATGATTGTTATTTCTCTGTGCTCCTGCTCCACGAAATCACATAGCCTGGGCCAGTAGAAACAGCCTTACTAGTGGAACAGAGCTCAGTCTATGGTAATTTACTCTGCTTATGGGTACTCTGACCTCCCCACACACTTACCCCGTTTACTTTCTAAATGACCAATTTAATCAGGCACAGGTACAATACAGGAATGGGTGTGTGAATATCTAAATATATGAGGGAACTTCAGATGTTTTATCTTTCATTAGCTAATAACAGCAGTAATGACCTCAGCAGCACAGGATGTCTTTTGCAAAATTAATAACCACATGAGGGTTAATGGCCCAAGGCGATGAACTCTCTCAGAAAATCATTAATCTACCTTGATGATTATCGCTTCATTACTGAACACTGAAACCTCCTTGGTGTACCAGTGAATGCCTGATTTCAGCCCTCCCTGCTGATGTTCGTAATGTGCCCTCTTATCTTTCTTCTGGGTATGCAGGAGAACCAGAGTAGAACTCTGAGATGCAAATGAAGGTAACAAGTGTGAGAGGCATGAAACTCATTTGAATATGGGTTTGGAGAACGTGTTTCCCAAATGATTATCTGTTTTCTACCTACATATTAAAAAAGCTTTAAGGGGTATTTTTTGTTGATTTTTTTTTTAAGTAGCTGTAGTGTGGGAAACGGTACCATGGCTATGAAGTAAAGACTTTCTGAGATGGTTATGTATATAGACTGTTTAATTGGTTGGTCTGTGTATTTAGATAATGCCCGTTAGTAGAGAGTCCTTGTTTTCCGTCCCAGGAATAGCATCCTGCAGCTTAGAGCTGCAAACATTTCCCATTCGTTGCTGCTGTTGATCCAAATTTAGACCTGAAAACTCAATGTGGAGGAATGGAAGCTGAGACATCCAAAAGAAACCAGTGCGTCAGGATATTTTAACACAACCGGCCCCTGCCACAAACAGAAATGTTTATGGCAACTTAGTCTCCACTCTTTGGAACAGTGTAGTTTTTTGGAACAGTGCCAGTGTCTCTAGAGGAAAAGAGCTCTGAAAGCACATTGTCATCTTGCTGGCTGTGGAATACAGAAACTTGGATGATCCTACCTGTAGCTTTTTTTCTTCCTTGTCAGCCTATGACAGCTGTGCACATTAACCTTCAGAACCCTTTTTTTTTTTTTTTTTTCCTGCTTTATCATCTCTGCTGCCAGGATTAGTGTTAGTTGGACAGTGATTAATATAGAGAGGGTGCTGCATAACCAGCTCAAATTTGGATAGGTAATTAGGGCCTCTAGCTGCTAGCTCCAAGTTAGGAACAGCTGCAGTTCATTTGGATTTCATAGCAGCACAGCCCTGTATACAGCAGATAGACCTGGATTATATTTTTGAAATTTCTCTGCCTTAGTGGGCTAGAAAATATAAACTCTATAGGCTTCTCTTGATTTGTTTTTTGTTTTCCTTTTTGGAAAATAGGAAGTATAGCTAAGTATTATCAATATAAAGAAACTGTAATTATCAACCATTATGACTGAAGATGGTTTATCAGAGATGGGAGAGCTCTGTAAAACTCCTCAGGAGCAGTCTGATACTATACAAGTGGAGCCTGTCAACATTACGGGAGCTTAGCAAAGCACTGAAGTGGCTGTATCTCAGACATAAACTGGCGATTGGGAAACTGCAGTTGTGAAAATTCATAACCTCAGATGGCAAGGTGTCTTCCCTGCACTCTCTGATAGATGGAGGCAATAGAAACCTTCTTATCAAGTCTTCATCTACATAGCTTGTCTAAGCTTTAAAAAGTATTTCCTAATAATGAGCAGAAAAAACAAAGCACACCAGGAACTGTAGTAATGACACCAGTAATGGCTATGCCACGCTGCACATGGCTTTGTAGTTTTGGCAGTTCTTGTGGCCCTTGTTTTTCATGGAGATTGATATACAGAGGCATCCTGGATCTCCATTGACTCACTCTTCTATAATTTCTATGTGATCTATTGATCATAAGCCTAATGGGTGCTCAACAGCAAATTTGATAGAGTATTTTCTATGCTGCACTCACAGTACTGAGTACTCACTATGTATCTTGCAATTACAAAATCTCATTCCATTACACTACTAATTTACAGGGAGTGAAATTATAAACAAGGTGATTACTGAATGTAATTTATGGTCCATGTAATTATATAGCTGTCAAAGAAATGTATGCAGTTGAATTGGTTTCTGGGTTTGGTGGGGTTTTGTTTCATGTTGTTCTTTAACAGACTAGGTCTGCACTTTTTTCCTGGTCTACTAAGTTTGTTAATTTTCCACAGCTGAAAATATTTTTTTTTTCAGTGTAAGACCACCAACCTTCAGACTAAGAACATAGTTGTAGCCAGTTATGATTAACTGCAGAACTGATAGGAAATTTTGCCTAGTGGTCTTGAAACCCCCTCAGGTAAATGAAAAAAGTTCTTATTTTTCATCTACTGGTCAATGAAGAAGAGAACTTCAGTTCTCTGAAAAATGGTTAGGATGCTACAGTAGTAAATAAATTTTTTAAAAAGTACTTGTCATATCTGCTGCTTTTATAAAAGATACCTTGTCCACAAGCTGGTAGGAAATATGGCCATACATAATGCAAAGAGTAAATCAGAATGAAAATACTCAACATCTTATTTTGATAGTATTATTGATAGCATACGCATAATTTTATGATGGATTAAGCAACAAATTTAGAGACCCCTACATGGCATTGCTTTTCCACAAGCGTTCAACTAGAGGAAAAAGGTCATAATAGAACTGCATCTCTTCTGTTTGAAAACTCCCAAATATGCTTTTGAAACAATGGTAAATAGATTACATTAACTAATGCAATCCACAAGTAAAGAATGAAACAGCATAGCACACAACTCTGTTTAATAACCAACCAAATATATATGCATTTGTTTAAAATCAGTGGGGTCTTGTAAAATTATTATTTTATTCTTCACCTGTAAATTACACTAATTTTTACTAATATAATTTATTTATAAGAGAGGCCATCCATTGTTTATCATCTCACTTTCATTAACCTCCAGGTTTTCTACTGGACAGTGGAGCAGCTTCACCAGGTTAGTGGATAGTCCCTATTTGGAAGTGCCACAAAGGTGTAACAGGTCTGCTAACAACTCACCCTGCCGTGAACTGACATGACTGGGCACGGTATCGTTTCTTTTGGTTTCCTTCTTTGTGTCATGGGGCAGTTGATTTACTGTGCCTGATTTGCAGGGTTACAATGGTGAGCTGCTCTTGGGGGCAGATTGCCAGGCTGTGTGAAAAAGGAGAACTGGAGGAGGTAGGTCCTGTGTCCCTCTGACTTTCAGTTTTCCTCTCTCCAGATCCCTACTGCCAGGGCAGAAAAAACCCAAACCACCACACCCCCCCAACTGCTGTTACCATGTGCCTGTGGTGCACCTTACTGAAAGCTTGCTGCTGACTGTGCAGTAGCAGTTAATTAGCAAACACCACTTCCAGAGCTGATTTACTAGTCATTGATACAACTGTAAAAGCAAATTATTCTCTTGCTTTTATATTTATACCTGGTTCTTACCAATGTCTGTTTTATTAACTGAGGTTTGTGTTTTTAAGCTTGGGAACAAACAGTTGTAAAAGGATTTGAATGTTAATTTCTGTTTGAAATGAAAATATAAAAAGTAAGTGCTTGACAAGTAAATATGTAATTAGCTAAGTCTTTGGCGATATAGGCAAGTATAATTTCATTCTACTGACAACGGTCTTGTGGCTTTGTTGCATAAGGTTATTTAGCCTTTTCATGCAGAGAAGAAACGGAAGTCTGAGACACTTCATTCTGAAGTTTGTAAAGCCCTTTTTATATAAAAACATCAGTAAGAGAGAATATATATACCTTTCTGAAAGAAAAAGTTGGCAGTACTTCTGGGTTAATAACAACTGCTGTGGGGGAAACTGCAAAAAAGGGTTGGGTTTGGTTTGGGTTGTTTTTTTTTTTTCTTGTTGTGCATTTGGTTCCCACAGATGGAAACTGTACTTTCCGTTAGTAAGTGAATTAGCTTGTATAAACTGATCCCGAAGACTGGTCACTGTCTGTGCTGTCTGTGTCAGCATAAATGCAGGGAAAGCTGAGGAGAAAAGAAAAGAAGATAAAAGACTAGGATTGAAAAGAAACTGTAGCTCTAATAACGTGGGAAGGCTCCATTACCTCTGGTGGACTGCCCCTTTAATCCCACCAGTACAGGGCTTGGCATCACTGGTTCCATGTGACTTACTCATACGGGTCAGTCCATAAATGAAGTAAAAAGTGATTAGCTTTCTAGTTTAGTGCTGCCTCTTAGAGCAAATCTGTGATTATTTTGAAGGACTGTGGACTTATGTCAAGGTTTGAAGGCTGTCTTTCATTTTGGAAACTGCTTCTGTCTTGCAGTGAGTGCAGGGTGCAGACTGTGTCCCACAGCTGTAAAACACTGAGAAATTATTGTGTCCTAGGAAGGTTACCTCTGTGCTCTTCATCGGACTGCATCAATAAGTTTAATTTTCTGAAAGGCATTTTAAAGGACAAAACCATGTTTGCTTTAAGAATCTTTGCCTCTAGTGTAGCCTTTTTTTGTTTTAGTTTATTTTTTCTTCTCATGTATGCCATGAAAATGGTGGTAAGGTTTTGCATTTGTTTTCCTTCTAAGGGGATGGGGGAATCTTATTTGATAATTGTGCTCGTTGGATACACAATGGTTTAGTGCTTTCAGTCTAGTGTAGCCTACTGATGAAGGTTGTTGAATTCTCACAAAATTGCCACTTAGTGCACTAGCACCTATTGTCCACCCATGCAAGTGTAAGTAACTCTTGCTCTGGGGGCAAAAAGTTCATCTTCATTCTCTTAGCACACTGTTCCTCTAAGTTATTCTAGCATGTCAATAACACAAGGCTGCTTTAACTTCAGGCTAATTGTCGGTGACTGTACCATATGTCATATGTCATGGGAGGAAACAAGAACATTTGTCACCTAGTGGCATAAGGCACTTGTGACAGTGCTTTATATGCTGGGAGTTTTTGTTTGGTTTTTGGTTTTGGGTTTTGGTTTGGTTTTTTTTTTTTTTTTGTTCACCTGGTACTTAACTCATTAATAGTATGTTGAATCAGCTTTGGCTGCCATGCCTGGGAAAGTATCAAAAAATAAATCAAGATTTCACTGTAAGTACTGATCAGCCACCTTCCTTGTGAAAACATACTTTTATGTTTATTTCTGGGTATGCTGAAATAGCGCTCTCTAACATTCAGGATAACTCAACCCTTGTAGACTTCCATCCCTACCAATCATGCTCCAGGTGTATTTAACCATCTTGCATGAGATTATTTTTTATTGTGCCAGACTCTGATTTATTTGGCTTGGGCTGTTCTCTGCTACTTGGAAGATTTTTACCATGTTCTGAGCTTTGTCCATGAAGTGTGCAATAATATCACACATGCTGTCCCTTGAGTGCAGTGAT
>WEKW01016952.1:248065-272339 GCA_013389905.1 Sula dactylatra
CCCCCCATTAGACCCAGTGGTCAGAAACTTTGCAATTGTTATTCTTAAGTATAATAGTGCACTTTTCTCAGTTCAGTACTTGACTTTATAAAGAAACATAATTCTAAACAAGTTCCTCCAAATTAAATGCTTGGAGGAATGATTTCCTACTACAAACAGCTTGTATGACATGCTAGAATGAAGAAAGATCATGTAGGAAAAAATCATTTCCCATGTAATTTCCTTTGTGGATTATTCTCCTACCAGTTAAAAGATACCCTTGGTCATATTTTCAGCTGATAGAAAATGTTACATTGCTAATTGACTGTTTAAGTGCTGCGTTAAGATCTGACAAGGCCAAACTTCTGATTTTTAAATCCTTGTACCCATCTTAATGAAAATATGTTGGCAGTAGCAGCATCCCAAAAGCATCCATAAGAGAGATCCTGTTCTGTTTTCCTTCTGGGAAGGAAATTCATGTGGACTTCTCTGAGTTTTCTTTGAGTTAGTAAAGCAAAACAGGTCTGCTTTTACAAAGGATTATGGACTTTCTCATATATTCTAGTCTCTTTGGCTGTTTATGAATAACAATCTTTAATAATACTATGAATTCATGATCCATATGAAGTATTCCCTGGGGTCTTAATATTTCAGTCTGAATTCTGCTTGTCTGAAAAAGTTATCCTACTTAACTGGGTTTGGAGTAATTTTGTGTGGGTTGGTGAAGAGAATTTCGTCTGCTGACAGTTCTGTGGTTCTCTTTCAGTTGTGCTCTTAGGTAGCATTTTTGGAAGTGATGAATGTTTTCTTAGTTCTTTTCTTGTAGCAAATAGTAACATCACTATTGATTTTGGAGGCAGCAGGTCAGCCGAGCTTGAACATTTGGGAATATTCCTCTGTCTCTTCCCATACAGTCTGGTATTTCATTTTCCTTGTCTATGCTAGGTTGTTTATGTGATGTTTATATACCATGTCAAAGTACCTTGCGATCACTAATACTTCTCAAAAAGCTTTTGTATGAAACACCTGTGGTGTCCTTACTTTCTTCACTTTTTCACGCATAACAAAGGTACAGGGATGATGATTTATTTACTAACCTGTTACAGATATTGGTAGCAGCAGTACATTGAAAGCAGGTTTTCTAGATGCAGGTTGAAGTCTTAATCACTGCATCGTATTTCTCCAAAGACTGGATCTGAACATGGCGTTAGTTCAGGACTCTTTTTTCCTCTGTAGTTACACTGATACCTTCCTACAGCTATTTCTAATGAAGGGAAGCTTGCAGATCACTGCAGAAAATGAAAATTACTTTAAAATATCTCAAGTGGATGTCTCTTCACTCAGATAAATGAAAGTACAATCACATCTCAAATGCTTAGTATTTCAGTTGTCTAATCGAACTCCTAGTTCTTACCCAAAATGAGAAGATGCAGTGGTGTTTGGTTATTTCTACCCTTGAACAAAATTAGTATTTTTGGGAAAGGGGGCCCCAGTGTTTGACCTGAACATAACTACTGAATAAATGAGGTGATTAAGAAGGATTGCTAGTCACATGTGAAATAATAACTTAATTATATTTAGTGTCTCTTTAAGAGCATTTTTTTTTTTCCTGAAATTAAAGTCTTGGTGCTAGATCAAGATAATCTCTATGTGTTAAAGGAAGCATTGGNGAAGTGTTTTTCTTTTAGTGAGACTGCATAATTTGTTTTTGAAATCCTTCCCTGCAAGAGGTTTCCAATCAATGAACTCTGGCCTGTGGGTTCTCTGTATGAGGCCGTGTTGCATGCAGAGAACTTGCTGGACTGGGTCCGTTATGTCAAACTTACTTCCTCTCACATTTCAGAGTAATTCTGAAAACTCACTTATTGCACAGAGCATGCTGGCTGTAAAGACCATCCCACGCTGTGTGCTTTCTCTCTTTGTAATCTGCTTCACTATACTGAAACAGCTTGCATCCTCCGATTACAAGCCCTCTGGAGTACGGACATTTTTTGTTACTTGTTTTGCTCAGCTCATCTACCATAGTGTTCCTTGTTCATCTCTTTTGGAACACAATGTATGGTACAGCAAATAGTATTATGTTAAAAGAATTCAAAGTTTTGAACAAGTAGACAAAGAGCTTTGATTTTTCTCATTTCCTTTCATTTTGAGTCAGTTATTCTGTTTATTACATCACAAGACAATGTGAAAGCCTCAACTTTGTCTTTTCCATGAGTTCAGAATTAAACTATATTATACGGCCTTGGGTTAAGCTGACATGCTGAATCTAACACTAACATGGCCTCTGCTACCTCAGGCAGTGTAATAGTTATACTATATAACATCTTGGGTGGCAGATTTCAGCCTTACCCTTCCTGTTGAGAAGGACATATAGTTATTTGGTGTCTACCATAATACAGGCTTGCTTGTTTTGTGGTTAGTTGCCATAAGAATGTAAGGTCAGGAATATGCTTCATTACCTTGCAGCAGCTTGGGTCATCATTTTTGTCTAGAGGATATGTGTTGCCACTCGAGAATTAAGTGACTTTAGTGTAGCTTTTTTTAATGTCTATTTTCTTTGTTTTTATTGCTAACGAACTGCATCGTGGCTGTAGAAATAGTGCGGATCCTTCTGGTTATTAAAAAGCCCAATAGCATACAGAATGTTTTTCTATACAAGAAATATTCTCAGATCTGATTTAGCACCCTTTGATACATATTCATCTGTGAATTTAAGCTGAGGCATCACTTCTAGTCTTATGTGACACACTTTAAATGAATGGCTTTGGTTTCAGCTGGAGTCAGATAGGATTTTTCTGTTCTTGTATATTGAAAACAAAGTTGATATGGTTTACATATAGTAATATTTTCAAATATTTAGATCTCTAAACTTCTGAAATGTTAATATTTCTGGAAATTCATACACAATGACCTGAAATATTTTTCTGGCATATAGAAGGTAACAAGATGTAATTATGTATAGCTGAACTCAGAAGTAGTTTTCCCATTGTCCATTTTGCTAAAAATGTGAATTGCTTTTCCCTTTGTCCCCTTTCTTATTCTTTTTTTATTTCTTGAATAAACTATTTTTATTATCTTCTTAAGCTTTTTATCTAATCCTATTCACTGGCTTTACTGTGCCCATTGCCTAGTCTTTTTATGATGGCTCTCCCTCTTTCTAAAGTCTTTTATTAATGCAGCATGTATGTATATTCTTTCATTTCACTTCATTGTGTTGCATTTTTTCTTGCTGTCCCCTTTTTCTCGTCTCCCACTCGTTGTGATAAATACTATTTTTGCATTCTGTTTGTGAATCTTAGTCTTCACAAAAGGCAAAGATACCCATTTGACATCACAAAGAGAATGTTAGCATTTAAACATCAAGGGCTTCGTTTTGTAAAGGTTGAGAGTGCTTACAGTCTCCGGCAGTTCGACACTGAAATTTAGGTGCTCACTTCTGCAAATTTGGTTTTATTTTCTTTCTTTCTAGCTGATAATAAACTGATAATGAATGCAGAACTTTGAATAAATGTATTAGTCATTTAACCATTGTACAAGTCTCCAAAACTCGAGAATATCAAATGAAACATATAGATAAAATCTTGCATCCTTTTTAGCCTAAATTTTCCCTGGGTCAAGTACTAGTCCTATGAAAATACACATAAATGTCACCATTAATTTGAAAATGAATGGGTGTGAGCTGTGGATGCCATTAGCCCAAGAGTTAGTCTTTCTAACTCTGCCAATACATGAAAATGAGAAAACTCTTCGAATGAAGGAAATGCTGTGTCTGTTTTTTGAGAATACCTTTGGTGTTAGGAAGATAGAATTTATTTGGCATTGAGCATTGGGCTGCTATGCCCTTAGAGTGGGCCATGATTAAAACTCAATCACGTAATCTATTGATGGGAGTCATAATGACCTAGTCATAGACTTCAATAACACAGCCACAGTCTTTTGTAAGGATTATTTTCTTACCATTTCCATGTTAGCTGCTTTTCATCTATTTTTTTTTTTAATTCTGTAAAGTCATGAATTTCTGACATTGCTCCAGCAAAACAATTTAGCATATGCTGGACTTCTAGCATGTCATTAGTCCCGTTGACTTTGATGGGATATAAGTGTGTACTTACCAGCCCTGGAGACAAGAGCAGATTATTAGCTGCAATACAGTCATTTCCAGTGTTGCATTCTGGTAGGACCCGTAAGAAGGCCAAGACTCTGATAAATGTAAATAACGTAATAGACATCAGCAGATGTTTGGGAGTTACAGAGAATGAAAAGCTAGGACATTATTATTAAAATATATCTCCAGCTTTGTTCCTGCTGAAATGAGCTCTGCCAAACCCCTTCATTTTCCTATTCCTTAGTGCTTGCGTCTTCCTCCCAGACCTATGCTTTTCTTGAGCAGAGTGATTAGTTATATCAGTAATAACACATCTGATGCATTTTCTTTCTCATCCTTGTAGGTCACACTCAGGTTATGCTCCCATTCTGCATGTGGGTTTTGCTTACCCAAATGAAGATGCTTGCTTTATTTCTGAAAAGACTGATAGTTATTGTAAATCCATCCACAAGAGCTTTTCTTTTCCCCTCTTAATGATACCTGGGTTAATGAAAGATGTTTTGTGTATTTCTAACTTTGTTAAATGCATTAGTAATTGTGTTTTTTACCTCAGATTCCCTCTCTGTCATACACTTCATTAATTCTACATGTCGCATTCTTTCTAGTTTTATTCTAAATTGCCGTATCATTTACTCAGATAAATTAAGTTGTCATAGAAGCTTTGCTAAGTATTTGGTCTTTTCGTACCTTTTGGCAATACATTTCTGATTTTTAAATAACGGTTTCTTTTTCTCTTGTGCTCTCTGTCTCTTCTATTAGATCAGCTTGAACTAGTTGTCGTGATAGGAATAGGTATTTCTTCATACTCAGCCACGTGGAGAAGTATAACGGGCCCCCAGTTTAGGACTACCTAATAGTAGCATCTAGGTTCAGGTAGCAGGGGGAAAAAAGGATTTGCAAGCCCATTGAATTTATAAAATTAATTTTCTTTGGTGCTCTGTTATCTGTTTAACCTACTCTCTACAGCTATTAAAATAATTACATTTTTTGCTATTGATAGAGAAGGAGTCCTGTAAATATCTGAGCAAATAGGATTATGTGAAGATTTAAATAGCCATCTTTCAGGGCTTTTTGATTTTCAGTCTTCTTGTTTCAAAAGGTTTTCCATCTCTTAAGCTGTGCTTCAGGAAAGCACTTAAGCACATACTTAAATCCATCAGTACAAGGAAGACCCATAAGCCTGGATTTAACTAGATGCATATTTCTGAATCAAGGTATTAAGCTGTTTGTTCAATGTGCAGAAAATTCCATCTTTTTAATCGCAGTGCTCATGTGCTTCCTTGCCAAAATGCACTGCCATATATAAACGCGTACTATTGAACGAGCTGTAGTACAGATGGGAAAGTATGTTCTCTTCATGGAAAAAAACAGTTTGGGATGTAAGTATAGCCAGGTATTTGGTTGGTGGCAACAGAAAAACAAACTGCTTAGGGTCTAACCTTACTTTCACTGATTTTTGCTGGGTAATGTGGGATGAAAGGCCCACCATGACCAATTTGCTACTGGAATTAATAGGTGTGATGGCCCAGAAATCAGTAGGTACGCCTCACTTGGGATCCATGCTGTTAGCCCTTCCACAGTGCCAGCTGAACACAGTATTTCTCAGTGTTTCGTGCAGGATGATGTTCAGTGCTGCTCTGTAGCACTTTGAAATGGCCGTCAGTATTTCATGAGGACAAAGAGATAGCTGCATTTAACCCCAATTTGAAATTATTCCCTTAAAAATATCAATACAAAAAAACTCAGTGAATAACAACAACAACAACAACAACAAAAATCCTAAACAGATTTGCAAAAGCTGCCTCATAGTCAATGTCCAGTAATGAGCTACATGCAGGAACAGACTCAATAACAGTAATAAACCAGTTCTGTGAGCTGCAGCCTGTCAGGGCCAGGGAGCCATGAACTGCGCACAGCCCCCGTAGCTGCCGATGGGAGCTGTGGGCTTTCAGCATTTCGCTTGTCTCAAACTGCTTTTTTAGGGCAAATTCTTTCTTAGATATAGGAGCCAAAGGTAAAGAACCATTACTGATTTATTCACAATGGTGTTTTTTCTGGCCTGGATGTGCCTAAGAGCAGCTGCTGGTCAGGTGGGCCTAGGGCAGAGGGGGGCCTGGAAGAGCTCTGCATTACTCACTCAAAAGACCAAAGAGCCTTTTTAGGGGAATTTTCTGGTAGTTGGTGTGTTGATTGGAGCCTTTTGAGCAGGGTATGGGAAGAGAAAACAAGTACATAACGATCTGTAAACGTTTTCTCACAACTGATATCATCCTTTGTTTCCATGAGGTACCCTCTCTTCTAGTCATTGTTTATTGGTCTCAGTTTGGGGCCTGTTTTCATAAGTATTTAAAAGTCTGGCTCTTGTGTGCTGTCAAGAAATCCTGATCCTGGGCAGGCTCTCATCAACCCTTGAAAGCTGAGCAAAAACTAAATATTCTGAGAAATATTTGAGCATAAAGGTAAATAACTCAGTGGAAGGATAAGCAGTCCACTAAGTGACTCGTTTTCCCGCCACTTTTGGACTGGCTGTTCTGTTTTCCTTAGTTCTGCTTATTTCTTCTTTTTGAATTATTTGAGATCTTGTATCTCCTCTGAGCACTGTAAGTGCTTGGAGGAAGAGTAGGAGAAAAGAGAAGATGGGGAAATGTTGCTTTTTATATAATAAAATTCACTTTTTTAAAATATTGCTATCAGTTTTGTACAAGGTAAACAGTCAAAAAGCAAAGTAAAGGAGACTTCAAATTTGTGATTCTGCCATTGAATAAAGCAAGCAAACCCCCTGTATTTCTTGGTGTTCTGGCTTGCAGCACCCCGGATGTACTCGGAGCCACGGTCTGTGAACAGTTTGTGTGTAGTTTTGATGATACAACAGGATTAGTGGGAGCTGGGAGCTGCTGCACCCAGAGTTGTAGCTGTGACAACCTAGTAAATTTAGATGGTAATTCTGTCTGGCCATCCTGCGAGTTACCCGTATCACAGATTGACCTGCCTGATGCTGGGACTCCTTGGAACATCCTTGTCAGCATTGGGCTATGAATCATCCTGAGCAGCTTCTTGCCCCTTCGCTCTCTGAGGTATGCAACGTCTGCCTCGGTCTGGGGAAGATTTAGTTGTGCAGCTTATAGGATCGGGAATTTTGCCTGCTCCAGTCTAATGAGAAACAGTGCTGATGTTAGTGTTGATGTTCCTGTTCTATTCCTTGCCACAGCTCTTACCCAAATGAAAATGAACACTTTAAATGGTGTTTCCACATATATTTTACTAAATTTCATGGGGGGGGGGAGAAAGGGAGAAAAAATAAAAGCCACTTAAAATGGCTGTTGGTTTTGTCTCTTTTTAAACAATCTAAGTAATTAGCTTAAAAAATTACTGGAAGCCAAAGATGACCAGATTATTTGTATTCGAAAGTCATTTCTGAAATGATGGTTTATTCACAAAAGACTGATAACTTTTAAATGCTTCCCTGTAAAACACATTTTACTGTGACGCCTTATAAATATTAGAACAAAGGGCTTTGCAGAACAAACAGATCTGAAACCATAGAAATACACAACAATAATTCATTTCTTGTATCAGTCATTCAATACATTATTAACTTCCCTGTGAGCAGGAGGTGCGTTACGATCTTTATGCCCTCAGAGCAAAAGTCAAAATATTCCCAGAGCAGCAGAGAGGAATGTATTTTCCAGATGCTGGTATTACATCTATTTGCGAGGTGTCTAAATGCAGAAATCTGAATGCATCTATATTCAAATCTAGAATTAGATCCAACAATATGCCCTATTAAGTTTTCCTGTGAGATTACTTTCAGCTTCTGTTGTAGCTTGTCGGCTTTATTGGGTGTTTGCAGTGCAAGCAGAAGAGTCATCACAAAGCCCCACTGGCCTGGAATGTCAGGCCTGTAAGATTTTTGTTTTTTCATCAAGAAAAGGAGAAATTGTTTCTATTAATGCAACATACTCAACTCCTTTCATTTTTATTTTTTAAATTGAGCATGGAGTTCAAGGAACATCTGTGTTGCAATTTAATGACACAGTTCACTTCTTGTACTTGTATAGGATTAATTAGCGCCTAAACAACATTTTTTTTTTCTTGTTGCAGCCCTAAGCTCAGCTTATCTAGAACCAATTATATGTCCACATTGCAGTCTGTTAGAAGCTTATGGCGCAGCAGTTGTTCTTATGGAGGTCAGCATGGTAGTAAGTTGTTCTTAGGGACTTTTTCCTCTGTTTGCATTTTGACAGTTACTGTGCATTGTATTTATGCTGACAGGTCCTGTCAGCATCCACAGATATTAAACCACCTATGTCCTTATTCTGCCTGTACTCGTTGGCATAGATTTGACACTCATTGGGGACCTGCGTAAGTAAAAGCACAGTTACTTGCATTAGTGCAAATTAAGTGTAGCATGCATGTAGCACCATTTAAATTAGGTAACGTTGTTCTTGTTTTGCATCAGTGAAAAGACTATGCAAAATACAAGTACGGGAACACTTAGGGCTACTCTCCACTGGTCTGAATGAAGCTCAATTATGTTATGTACAGAAAGCATTTGAAATTCTATTGGTTGGTGTTAACGTGATAGAAATCAACCAAAGGTAGACTGTTAATGGGGCTCTGATTTGCAAATTCTGACACAATAATACATCTTACCTCTTAGTTCTTCGTCTCTGAAAGTATCCGCAGTATGAGCAAGGTTAGGGTACAACTAGGTGCTATGATCCCTTCTGACGCATAGATCTCTAAAACGTAGTATTGGTTCTGTTTCTTGTGCAAGTATAAACTGTAATAGCGTCCCTAAGCAATTTAGAAGTTACATCAGAGGTCACAGGAAATATCAATTTTAATAGTGGTTTCAAGAACTCTGCAGGTTGGGTTGAAAACAGTTGTTTGGCAAGGCAATCATCCAAAGTGTGGGCAACTTACAGGACTTTCTGTAGAGCCAGTCCACAATAAAAGTCTGGGAGAAGAAATGATCTTATTTATTAGAAGTGAGGATGTTCAGAGCGTTGGATGATCTGCTTTCTTGCTAAAATCTGCATATGTCTGAATAATAAATTCTGTTTGAAGTGATCATCAATAATTATGCTAGATGTGAATTTTTCCACTCTTTAGTTATAAGATGCTACAGTTTTTTGCCAGTTACCATGGTTAATTACAGACAAGTTGATTACTCCCCAGTCATGATTTACTGTGGCTACTGGCTGCTATTTCCACTTGATTGCTGCCACATCTCAGAATGACAATAAAAAATTATGCTCTCAATTGGATGTGAAAGGAAGGAGAAATCCAGTTTAAAATGCAAAACTGAAAGAGCAGCAAACCTTGGTGAACTCCAGAATGGAAAAGCTGGAGAAAATTGTTCTTCCTGCCCCCCTCCCCCCGCCATTATGGATAATTGAAACTGCAATAGTTATCACAACCGTGAATTCAGAAAAGCACATTCATATTTGTCCACTCCCTGACCCTGTTTGTCTGGTATCAAGTTACTGTATCTTGTCATAAATTATGAATTCTCTGAAACAGGGTCTGCATTTGTATCAATTCTTACAGTGCAGAACAGGTCTTTTTGATCCCAGAGACTGGCATCTGTAGTTTCAATCTGCATATGACAGTGGCATTTGTAACTATAACTGATATAAAAATATTGTCATTTAGATCCTTTCTTTTATAGATTCTGATTGTCTATTGCCAAATAGGTATAATAATTGTGTAATATTCTTGTGTTGACTGGAGGAATTTTCATTGCTTGTCCCTAGTAGGACAATTTTCCGATTTTGCATTGCAATAGACTGGAAAGGTGTGCACTAGCTAAACTGCCAACACCTGGCAGCAATTCAGCCTCACACGTAAGGCCAGGTTAGTTAGCAACTGCTCTTGGGCCTCTTGCACCAGAGCCAGAGTCCTAGTTTTAGACTTCCCTACTTTTGGGAGGAGATAAAAATACTCTCAGAAAAGCAAGGAACCAATGTGTATGCTGTGACTCGACCTACAATGGCTACTGGGGAGTGTGCACCTGTGGTCAATAGTTTTGCTGAAATTCTGCCTGTGCTCCATTTGTATGTCTGGTACGTCAGTTTGTACATGTTTCTGTGTCTCCTGAGATTCTTGCTTATTCTGGTCTCTACCTGTTTGCATGCTGCAGACTTGAGCTATTTCTCTTGATTTTCCCACACGAGGGATCAGACTTCGAATCAGTCTGTGTTAGAGTGAAAATTTGGAACATGTGGACAGACATGAAGTGGTTTTGTTTTGTCATCAAAATTTTGTAATTCCAAGAGATTTGGCCAATGCGACTTTTTGTATATCAGCCTGTTTGACTTATTCTCTCCTCGCTAGGTTTCTTGAGAATTATTTTGAAAACATATTACTAGGAATGTCAGCTCCAGCCATCACTGATAATTACAATGACAAAAATGTGTCATACAAAAAGCTGAAAACTTACTTCACTTTGATATTCACAAGGGCATTTATGCACTTGTTCCGTCGTCTAAAACAGACTATGAATTTCATCTTCCAAATTTGTTGCACACAAGCATTCATGGAGAAAATGTTTGTACAATGCTTGGAACAACTTGAGCATATTTCATATAAAGAAAGTAAGTTGCATCTCGTTAATTACTCCAACAATGAAGTCAATTAGAGAATTGCATCTCGTTAGGTATCTGCTAAGATTGTACTGAATGGCTCATTACTTGTAAACAAGCAGTCTGATATCATTTATAGTGCCATGTAAAATAGTGAGTTGGAAAAGTATATGGGAGAGCAAACTCTGCTGTCACTAATATTCTTTTTTTGTTTACTTTTCATATTATTGGTAAAATGAGTTCCTTCTAATAGGACAGACAAAATACAGTTCCGTATCTCACAAAAAATGACCTGAATTCTCTTTTTACTGTTAGGCTAAGTATGTAGGATACCAGGTTTCAAGAGCCTTGTCTGATTGCCCAACAGTGCTCACTCCCCAAATTAATTCCTTGCTCCTTCAGTTATTTCATACTTGTTAAATAGAGAGATGGGCATCCGTGAATAAGAACTGCACTGATACCCTAAGGACTCATGTCTCGCTCTCTTCCTTGGGGAATGAGTGTAAGTCACGTAGGTGATGGCTTGTTGGGGCTGTTAGCGGTGAGGAAGAGTGGGTTTTCATTCCCATGCAGGCACAAACAGGTAACTTAATTTGTACAGGGTCAGATTCCGGGTGATTATTTCCTTGTTTGTTCAGGCAGGGCTGAGTAGGTAAAGGACACTGTCTTGTTTGGTGGTTATTGCTGGCTAATGACTCAACAGGGATCTTGCAGTTATTAAAACCCTTTGTTTCCCTTTATCACAGTCTGCCTTAATGCTTTTCTGCCCAGGCAATAAGCTTCTCCGTTACATTTTGCTCCATTAGATTTTGTTGTGGTGGTTTGCAAATAGCTGACCGGTGGATAGACAGTTCCTTCTAAGCAGCGGCCAGCCCTTCCCTCAAGGCCAAGGCAGAGCATGGGTCTCCCAGTGAAGGAGCCTGCGTCTCCATAAAGATGTAATGGCGACCTGCAGGGACAGTGCACTAGGAAGCCAGTTAGCAGCTGGAAACTTAGTCTCTTGAGATTTACCTCATATGTAATACTTTTGCATTACAGATATTGAGAGAGAGAGAGCTTAGTCAACTACTCTGGTATATGAGCAGTAATTATCCTAAGGACATCCATGATTAGGGTGCAGTATTCACTACCATTACTGTAAAATAACACAGTACTCTCTTGCCTTAAGAAGAGTAGCAATGCTTTAAAATGAATGGCTGCTAACAAGAATAATCCTATAATCGGGATAATGTTTTATACACAAGTCTACTTATGTACACTGCCACTACAGTAAATGAGTCTATTCTGGTAACTTTGAGCAAGTACCACAATTTTCCAGGTGGGCAACTTCGATTAGACATTGGTCTTTTTCTTCGGGAACTTAAGGTACTGCTAAACGACATACTGCGCTAAATTATTTAGCACATTGAGTTTAAAATAACATAATTTCTCTTTATAAATACTTTCCACTGTATGTCCACAAAGACTTTTTTTTTGTGTGTCCAGCAGTGCGGCGTTATAAATACCTAAGTACTCTGTCGAAGTACTGCCTTCTCCGGGACTATAAAATTAAAACATTACAAGTTTTTGAGAGTTATCTTGGGTGTAAACATATATGGTTAGTGTAATTTTTTCATCTGTTTTATTAAATTTAAGTTGTTGGGTTTTTCTTTTGGTTTTGGAGCAAATGTGGAGTGACCACATTTTGATCTGAAAGCCATGAGATCTGTGGTTTCTAGTACTGTTTTCCATAACTGTTCATGGTGAAGAAAGCTGGGTTGCTGGATGAGATTTTCACACATCTGGAGCAGACCCCTTCCTTCCTCTAGTACAAATTAGTTGCCTGGTAATATGGAGCGTGCAGGTGCAACTAGTCCAGTATGTCTACAGACTCATCCGAGTTCATGCAGGGATTTAAATTCAAGATCACTCACTTGATTTTAGCTCAGTCTGTTTGGGGAGCTACAGCTTTTAAAATAAATGTGGAAGATTCGTGGTCTGGAGAGCTTAAGCTGAAGATGGGTGGCTGCTCAGCAGAGTACAGGGAAATCAAAGTATTAGGCATAAAAATATGTATTCTTAAGGTAATGCTTGAGAATGTATTTCCATTTTCTTCAGCAGTCATAATCTTATTTGATAAAACTGCTTTCAGCAGAATTATACATGGCCACACTGACTAGCAGTCAGATGCAGTGACATCTAAACTCAGAGCACTGCATGTGCCAGAGCTGGGCATCATATGCATCATGGCAGCATTTGAACCCACAGCATTGTCTGCTTCTCATGATTCTGCATTGCACATATTAACAGGACGGTGCACTTTCTGATTTTGTGGATCTGTGGGAATCCATTCCTGCTGCTCTGGGCTCGCTTAGCGCAGCAGCATTGCATCTTAGTATGTGTGTATAAAACATGCCTGTATGTGCACTATCCGTTTTAATTACAGATACACTCAAGCTCAGATTCTTTGTTTTAGTTCCCTTTGAGATGTTTTGCTGCTTTTTCTTTGTGCGTTACGAGTATCACTCATGGCTCAACCTATAAGATTTTGCTTCCTGAATTAACATCTGAATTTGACATTTTCTTGATAATAAATAGGTAGCGCTATGATGAAAGTAACCAGGAAGGCTATATTACATTCCCTTGCAATTCATTTTAAAGACATGTGAAGTGTGTCCTTCTTCCCAGGCAGAGCTGATGCTATTCCATATAGCATATCTCAGTGCTTTTAAATCCTCAGGGAAATTATCTTTTAAATTACTTAAGGGGAAAAAAATAAAAAGGCAGCATGGCTTGACACCGAGGATTAACTGCTCCTACATAAGTTAATTTGGTTTAAAGATGTGATACTTTCTGGATATTGATTTGGATATTTTAGTTCTATAACTCATAAATTATAGGCAAACTTAGTACATTATGAAGATACTTGGCTGGATATTAAAATTGTAAAAGTACTTATGAAATAATTGCTAAAGTCATAATTGCTTTCATATTCTGGAGGGTTTTTTTAAAAATGCAAAAAGAGAGAGTAATACAGGAGAAGTAAGGGAAATAAAGGGAAATAAATCTATTTCTAGAAAGACCAGCATCATTTGTTAAAGCAAACAAACAAATCCCACAGTTGGGGCACACCATCTGTGACTGTTATCTGTCTCCTTTGTACATGTTACACTGAGTCTTCTACAGCTGGTTCCAAAGAGACACAGGGATATCTGGCATGTAGAAAGTTTAAATCTGTGGAATATTCAGCTGTGGGAAAGTAAAACAAAAAACTTATCTCTTGTAGAATCATAATCAGTAAAACTTGATGCATTTTTTTCATTAAAGAAACTTTTCTTTTACTTCAGGATTTACCTTGGTATTCAGGGAAAAGAGTGTGCATTTTCACTAGATAAACAGAGTTTGGGAAACAGTGATGCATTGGCAAAGTGTCTGTAGAGTAAATCATTTAATGAAAATGGCTCTTGATAATGTTAGGTAGCTACTGACAAGGGAAAACCAGAATTCTGCTACAAAACATATTTGTATCTCACATCCAGTACAGAATTTTGCCTAACTGGCAAAACCTTTTCTCTTAAAAAAAAAAAAAAAAAAAAAACCTGAAAACCAGCAAAAAACCCCAAACAGCCCCTGCAACCTCCAAACAAACACAGAGCTGCATTTTTATATATACAAAGGGTGCCAGAGACTTTGAAAAAGGTGAACCCCCAGATGCTGACAAGGATGGCATGTGGTGTCTGGCATCTCTAAGCTGCCAGTTGTGGGGCACAGTGGGTTCATCAGCTCAGTTGCCACTGTTCCAGCTGTGGATTTGTACCATCATAATTTTTACACGCTGCTGAGGCATCCTAGCTATTGGGAGGTTCTGCCTGGCTCAAACAAGGCCAGGGAATAAGGGCTGTGCAACCTGGCTTCTAAAGGGTTCTCAGGGTTTTCCTTATGAAGACGATGCTGCTGACAAATGGAGTATCCAGCCAGAATGCACCTTTCAGGAGTGACTATAGGAAAGGGTTGAGAACTGGTAGGGAGCCCCAGAACTGTGTACCTGTTGATATTTACCTTTGCGATGATTCTGCTGCTTTTGCAGTCCCTGTGGAAATGAAGTTCAGCTAATTAATGGTAATGAACACCATGCTGTGAGGAACATTGCAAATAAGTGAAGATTTGCAGAACAGAATCTCAGACAAATAGCCATGTTTTTCAACAGCAACAGACCTGGTAATCTGATGTTTTCTGTAATTATTAGTCTGTCTGCAGTTGCTATCACTTCCTCTTGCTAATATCTTTGTCATTTATATTGCAATTCTCCTATACTGAATAGTTGTAGTCAGTTTTGTTTAGCAGAAATCCTTTGATCACATTTGATTTCCTTTGTGCTTCAAGAAGGCAGAGCTTATGGTGTGCTTGTGCAGAGGTTTCACATTTCAGGCTACTTTTCTACTCTCTTTTTTTAATTGTCATATGCATAAATTACTGCTGATCTTTCATTTGCAGATAGTTGCCCTGGAGTTATGTAGTCTCCTACTGACGTTTTTTGTTGCTTAGTTTTGAAACACCTGTCACTTTCCCAGGAATTATTTCAATGTGTCTCGGGTTTTTTGGCTTCCCAATGGAATTAATGCAACTTTTTTTTTAAATGAGAATAATTATTTTTTTCTCTTGGTGTCGTACTTCTTTTGCTGAAATGAATGTGTCGTCAGAATTCCCTTCAAGTAAGTCATAAGGGCTTGCCAGATATTCTGGGTGATGTACAGATCGTGAATTAATAGAATAGTGCTAATTAATTTCTTCTAATTTTCTCCTTTAATTCCATAGCATTATGTGAGTAATTGTCAAATATTCAGGATCTTTTCTAGATGCAGTGACTTTATTTCTGTCACTTTAAAGTATGTTACCATTGTAAGAGGATGATGTAAGGAGATCATGTTCAATTTTCTGGAATTTGTCAGTTGATATAGTTTCTAAAAGGAAATTTAAAGCAAAAAATAATCAAATCCATAACAAATAAAATCATGAATTGTTCTCAATTATTAAGAAAACTGGCAAGTTTTTACTGCTTCTCTTGTCAAGTCTAGTTGGTCTATATTGCAAACTTGTCACAGAGTTATGAAAAGTCAGTAAAATTTAAAATAAGCTCTTTAAGTGGACATCTTCTCTGCAGTGTGGCACATGTTGCACTGTAGTATTTTAAGCAACACCCTGAATTCAAATTCTGAGAAGCTGAAACCTTTTTCCAGAAGCAGATTTAGGTGAAGAGTGAGGGGGAACCTGGAGGCACTTCAGCATTTTAACTCTGACCTTGTAAGAGACTTGACTGTGGAGCTTTTGGCTCAGAAGATTGCTTGTGCGAGAAACATACCTGTGGATTGCTTGTCTAGGTGAAAGTTGTAACTTTTTGCTGAGCAGCTGCAAGGCCACAGAAATCAGGAATGTGGAGGCACCCTGTTGCCCTGGAAGCAACCACTGTTGTCAGAAACTGCAGCTCTTGAGCTGAGATAAAAGGACTGTTGAGACAGACCCTGGTGCAATTGCCCACCACCGAAGCACAGAGGCTTGGAGCCCTGGGACACCACGGATCCGTGGTGGTGACTATTTGTGCAACTCTTTTCCAACTGCTTGCTTGATTTCTGCCCTGTTATTCTATCCTATCACTATTATTTCTTTGCTTTTTTGTAATAAAAGTTGTTTTGGGCGTACGGCATTTGACCTCGTTTGTGTCTTAATCTTGCTCTTGGGATCATATCGAACCTCCCCCCCGCCCCGCCAACATTGGGTCAGGACAGATCTCATCTCAGATTGTCAGGTTTTGGAGCCTTTGGAGTGATGACCTGGGCTCTTTTGTCCACTGAAGGACACAGATAAAATAATGGTTGATATCAGCCAAGTTAGTCGATGCACAGTTCGACAAGACACACTAAGCTGATGAACATGGAGTATTTTTCTCTACAGAATCAAATCTAATAGGATTCCAATATTTTAATTAAATTAAGTAAAAATTGGATTCCCCTTGCAGTTTAATGATTAAGGCTGCATCAAATGACATTGATCTGAGACTAGAAATGACATCTTTCACCTTCATTTATGCTTACATTTCTCCCAGCCATAATTCATGATTCTCACCAGGAAATTGGATAAAATTTATTTAAGAAAGAACTAATATGCAGAAATTCTCTTGCTGAAATATTTCTTTTTCATTTTCTCACTTTCTTTATTCTCCTTTAGGGCCTTCATTGCAAAATTGTTTCTGTAACTTCTGATATATCTAAATGACTTCTGGGTTTTCCGAGTTCTCGCCTTTCAGAACGTTGATGATCCTTTTCCATGCACCCAGAGCAGGCACACATCATCGTTCCTTTCTGTCTTCTATGCAGTCAAATAATTTGAAAGACATTTTCTTAACAATTCTATTGTTGTAGTCTATTATTTTCTTATTACAATTATTATAATCCTCTACTGTAATTGATATTTTTCCACTTAGGCTTGTTTAAATAAGTGCCTAACACTCTGCTTTCAAAGGACCCTTTGTTGCCTTGCTAAAGGTATGTTGGAGAGTTCCCTGAAATAGCTCAATCGGTTTTTATTCTTTTTTTCTTTTCTTTCCTGCAGCCCTATCCATTCACTTTCAAGTTTTTAGTTTCTTGTGCTCTCTTCAGTAATTGCATCTTAATCTACCAAAATTTTCTTTTTCATTAAAAACCTTGAATCAGCGTGGTGCTGCCATGAAACCCAGCTGGTTTCCATATTTGTGTCTATTCCCATTTCTATGTATTTTATATGAATTTGCTTTCAAGGTAGCTAGTATGACAGAGCTTTTCTGAATACTTCACAGTGGCTCTTTTTCCCCCTCAAATGTGAGGCCCTTGACATTTTTATTCTGAGAAGGAAAATTACATTGTTCGGAACACCATACTCCATGCTAGAATATCCAATAGCCCATTTTAGACCATTTATCTTAAAACCAGAGTTTTGAATCAACCTTTGGCTCAGTAAGACTATGTGTTTATGTGGGTTAGAAGAGCTCTGGAACATTGAGTAATCTGGGTCTCTGGCATTTCCTATCCATTTCTCTTACTGGAAGTGCTGAGACTTCCTGCATTCCAGGAGAATGGCCCGTTTCTCACAGAATGATTATCCTTTTACTTAACTACTTCTACTTCAGACACAAAAGCCTTTTGAATAAAAGGTACTAAGAAGGACAACTTTTGCAAACAGAAATTTGGCTTTGAGCCAGGATCAAAAAACCGAACAAACCCAGAAAAACAGTGTTTCTGCTTATCGTGTAGCAGTTTCCTCTGTGAAAAATGGGAACTGGCTGAACCTAAAAACCAGCTGTACACACAAGAACATCTTACTTGCATGCTAACTGTTCTTTGGTAAACTTCTACAGCTCTTAAGCTAAGAAGTGCAGTGAAAATGTTGTAACCCACCTAATTTGAAGATACGCCTGAAGACCAGCCTCATCATGGTAGTCCTACCTCTTGCCAATTAACTTAAAGTGTATTGAGTGAAAATAGTACCACTGAGAACACAGTGGGAGAAGAAAGTGCTATTAAACACTCTAAAACAACCAGAGGAAATACGTTAATCTGTAGAGATGCTAAATTCATCAATGCAAGAAGAACCAGCAGAAATAAATTATTAATCTAGCATTTAAAAACAAATTATAATGCAAGTGCGAATCATAAGAGTGACATATTAAGACTCCATTCCTAGATTAGTCTTAAAGTGGACAAGACTGTCCCTTTTTGGCTGTAGACTCTGGATCCATGCTGCTGGAGCAATCGGATGGTTGTCAGGCTGAATGCTGGATATATCAAATGCTGGATCAGACGAGTGAAGGATGAATGTACTGGGGCCACACAAGGCATTGTATATAGGACAGTATTTCACCTATAATGTAAATAATCCAAATTTTCCTGCTCTGTATCTCTGTTCAAACATAATTTACTTCCTCCGTGATGGTTGCATTTTGGTACAATCATGTATATCTTGCAACAGGGTAATACTGAGATTTCACTGTGTTGGAAACACGTAAAATTTAGGGGTTTGTGCGTATCCCAGGGACCATACAGCAACACTAATGCGAAACAAGTGTACTTCAGTGAACAGTAAAATGACTTCTAATAGAAAATAAAATATGCAGATGTTAGTTTCAGATGATGCAAACAAGACATAGCTTTTCAGATTGGCAACTTTGTCCTCTAATAATTTAATGATTTGGTTTTGGTTGCTAGTTTGCAAAATGATTGTCATCAGTTCTATAGAAAAGACAGAAAATCCAGGTCATCTTCATCATGCTGTATGCTTAAAGAGAAATTCTTTTCCCCCACAACTTGTGTTAATGTCTGTGGGGAGTGTCAGGTAGTTTTGCAGGCTCATGTGGTTATGCGCTGAAAAGTCCTACTGACCTGGTCAAATCAACTGCAATGTCAGCAGCTCTCTGAATAAAAGCTAAATTAATTTTGAAGGACTTCTATAGGTCTCGATGGCTGGTGGATCTGGTAGGTTACAATTGCTGGGCTGTAGTCCTGCTTTTGATACTTATTGCTATATCTGTATATTTTTTTAAATAGTTATACTTCAGATTTACTCATCAATTAAAAAACAAAAAAAAACCAACACCCAAAACCTCCAAAAAACCCCAAACAAACCCAACAACTCTGTATATAACTACTTGCCTTCCAGTTCTCAATATTTCTTAAATAATGATTCTATGATTTCTGCTTTCTGGGGTGAGGGAAGATTGAAAGGAAGTGTATGCAAATTCTCTGATGTTCAGTTCAAGGACTCAATTACTTACACTGTATATTGGGGTCACTGAAGTACCCAAACAGAGAACTGTGGGGAGGAGGAGATGAATATGGTAACTACCACACTCTGAGAGGGTGAAGCACTTAATAGTGTCTTTGAGTATATTAATGGAGTCGTTGTGTCCGCCCCCCCCCCGCCTTTTTTAAGAGAATGCAAAATTCAAAAGTAATAGAACTGCAATGTAAATGTGTTACAGAGACACCATTGATAACACTGCCTGTAAAATTTAAATATACTGTGAATGGTTTTAAATTAACAGCTCCTGGAACCGTACCTTGTAAAACTCACTCATACGTGACTTAATTTTATTACACTCTTGTTGCACGTACAGTGCTGAAATTATACATGTGAAGAACATTCATAGTGGAAAAATGAATTATTGTGTGTGTTTAACAGTTAAGATAATAGCAGTTAAACAATGTAATTATGATAATCGCGGTGTTAGAAAGCTGTGAATCGGTTGCTGCCACTACTTTGCATTTTGTTTGAACACTTTTCCATGAAAGCTGTCATCAGCAGTGAGGTTGTCTGGGATGGAGGATGCTAGAGGCCAGGGAAGGGAAGATGTGTACTAGGCATTGATTAGATGTATTTCTCATTAGTGCAAGTACACTTACATGGAGGCATGACACATTCTCAGGCTGCAAATTTAACAAGCAAGGCAGGTAAACAGATAGTTAACCTAACAACGAGCAGGACTAGTCCTTTAGCAAGGGCAGGAATCCTTGTAATGAATAATTATCTAAGGACAATCTCTTAAACCTGATTTAATTAGGATATGACCCGGCCTGTGTTTTACTTCCGAAATGGCCAGATTGGCTGTTGTGGAGATTATTCCCATCATCACATTATCTACATCTGAAGTGCATTGATGTCAAGGATAGACTTTCATTCTCAGTAAAGTACTATATACACCGATCATCTCTTGGAGAATCCAAAGAATATTAACAGTGCCTATCTTCTGAGATAGAGATTTTTTTTCCTTTTTTTTTGTGGTATAGTTCTTGTATAATAGCCATAATCTTTATTGCTTTGTGGTATATAGTGCTTGCCAGAAATGGTTTTCAGGATAGATTAAATGCCTCAGCTTCAATATTTAATCAGTCACCAGCTGTCGATTGCTGTATACTACAAAATCATGAGATTATTCCTTAAATGTGATGCAATAAACCATATCATTCATAAATCAGGTTCAGTATCGTATATCTTTATATATTCTTTTATTTTAACTAAGGAAGAGCAGCGTGGGCAGTGCTGACTGCCTGTGTTAATTTTGTGCTGTAATTTTAAAAATTAGCACTACCTAAACAGTATTTTCTTTTTCCTAACATTTGTGTGAGAGGGAATTATTGTGTCATATCTCTACCAGTTAAAATCAAAGATGCGTTAGATAAAAGCCACTAAGGGTTTCATGTTCACCAGGGATTTTTTTTCAGGATATTTTTTTGTTTTGCTGTAAAACTGTCAGGAAAAGACTAATGGAATCAGCAAACCATTGGAGCCTGTTGATTCACTTAGGGTGTACTACGAAGCCAACTTTCATGTTATTTGAGCTAGCTCCTGAAAGTGCAAGTATGGCCATTGTGAGTCTAGAAAAATGAGTCGTTTGACAAGTGTTTTAATTGGGATGTTCTGAAAAAACACTGCCTATGAAATTGAGAAAAAATAGGGAACTGAACAATGTAAACACCCTGGTGGTTTTCTGCACTAAATACTGTGGGATTCTGTTAAACTGCTAAAGCCCTTGCTAAACTTCCCTTCTTTTCCTTGGTAAAACAAGCCCACTTGACATTAGTTAATCAATGAACTGTTAAGACTGTCCAAATAAAGTCTGTGAGACTAAGTACGTTCTGCTGTAGGCATGGTTCTCAGTTTATCTCTGTGTTGAGCCATCTGAGCTGTTGTCACTGTATTATTTCTTGGGATGAAAGGTTACTGATGTAACCTTTCATTTTAGTAGGGGCTGCTGTGAAGAAACGCAGGACAGATGCCGGTATTGGCCTCTATGCAGTTGAGTGTGTGGAGATCCTTCTGGATGGATGCTGTCTTAAGTGTAAGGATTTGGGAAATCAGAAATATTGGTCTGCAGAATGGATTTAATCTAACATTGTGGTAGACAACGTGTGATAGCATCCAAGCTAGTTATCTGGTCTGTCTCAAATGTCTGCTCTAGGACAGGGTGCCTTGTGTGCCTTGAAAGTACCACTTTGTCTTCACTGTTAAGGGGAGCCTAGACAGTGAGCTCACTGGCATCAGCTGATTCCCACCCTAAGCAACTTTAAGGGAAGCGGAGCTGGGTGGAAAGCGCATGGTTCTCTCAAGAGAACTTTTGGGGATTTTTTTGTAACTTGGAAGTGAAAAAAAAAATACACTTTCCTTCAGGCATTGTTGCACTCACTGAAGAAGAGGGTTTTTTTCTTTTCAGTCATTTGAGAATCTTTTTACGGTTAAACTAGACACTGAAATAGTATTGGAAAAATTATTTGAACTCTCGTGTGACAGGGTAAAAATATTTATTAGATGCAACATTATTCTGCAATTTAAAAAGAAAACTATATTTATTAGAAGGAACATCATCCTGTAATTTAAAGAGAAAACTGTTTAGAAACTTAGTTTTCTAATAGGAAAATGTTAAGGAACATTAACTGCGCCTGTTGATAAATCAGTAGTTATTTTGGTCTTCTGGTTATCTTTAGGCAAAGCTCCAAAACTTTTAGTTGAATTTGAAGGACTTTCCTACTCCCCCTGGAATCTCACTGCCTCAGGAAGCTTGTAGGAAGGTTTTTTTCAGTATACTCATGTTCTTTACAAATAGATAAAAAACAATGGAACCAGTTGAAAAAAAAATGCTACCGTAACCATTTATAGTACTAATAAAATTTGGAACAAGAAATATCAGGTAAAACAATTTAGATGAGATAATGTGAGTTTTCTGAATTAAAAAGAGGAAAAAAAGAGATTATTTATAAATGTACTCTGTATGTTTGTTTGGGGGGCTTTTTATCCACATGTTACTGCCAGGAAATAAGACTCCATTGATTTTTACAAGAATTACTTTGTGTAGTTGATGTTATCACACAAATAAATGGCTAAGTATTCATTCTTTATTTAGATTCCACTGTGTTACAAATGAATTCATAGCTCATAATTTGCGTTTTCTGCAAGTACCTGGTGGCTGAGCATCAAAATACATTCAGCAAATCCTCCAGGCTAATTCGTAAACAGGAAAAACTAATAGTAGTTTATACGACCATAATTAGGCTAGAAACTGAACCATGATCTGAGTTACAGGGAAAAAAATTGCCGGTAATCATCACTGTCCTTGTAGATCAGGGTGACCTGATGTACCTTGTCCAGGCTCTGGACAATGCTGATGAGGCTCCATCCAAGAGTAACTCAGGAACAGGAGAGTCAGTAGCTCTACTGGGAATTTGATCCTGCAAGACTTCATTAGCCTCTCACTTTATTTTAGCCTTCTCAAAGGCCAAAAACCACCATGTTTTGCAACAGGGTCAGAATAGAGACCTTTATTAAAGAAGAGGGAACTGAAAAAATAAGGATTTGATGATCTTTCAAAGAGACGTAGGTGCTTGTTTATGGGTGTTATTGGTGATGCAATAAAGACTACATAGGTAGTAGGTAATATTTGAAAATAATAACGGAATAATGAAAAAATTAATACGAAGAAGACTAAGCGAACAAAGGAAATGACAGCATAAATTGCTTCGTGCTAAATTAGCAGATTTCTGTACTAGTAATAAGGGATTAAATCCTAAAATAATGGTGTACTTTGTGAGATTGGGAGGATGTATGTATAAATTGTAGGAGTGGGATTTAGTATGACTTGTACTTTCATACTGAAATTGGAATATCCTAGCAAGACACCAGGGACTGAAGTTGTAAATGACAGAACAGTTCAAATACTGTGGTATTTGTGTAGATCTAATCTCAGCTAATATCTATGCCCCATTTAGGGAATTGCTAAATTCAAACAAAAGTCATCCTGATTAACTGACATTCTGTTGTAGTGGAGACAAGATAAAGAGTAGAGAAAAATGAGGAGTATATCAGCTTTAAAAAAGAAGTAGCTGACAAATACACTGAAAGATGTTTCTTTCAGGGAGAAATGCAATTCATTCTACTTCTTCCAGGGGGAATGGTAAAACAGGCAGGATGGTATATGGCAGGAGGCAAAGTAGGACTGACCAAAGATGAGCATTAGAACCCTACAAATAAAAAGGGTAGAGAATAAAATGTCGTAACTTAATCTGTGTGACAAGTCAAAGTTGGAGCTAGGATTAATGTTCTGGATTTACATTTCTCCATTTACAAGAAAACTGTGCTGCCATGGTTCATACCCAAACACCTAAGATTCAATAGCTGTTCACATGGCAATTGTTCTCCCCATCTCATTCCATGATATTCAGCATTTGTTAGCGTTCTGGCAAGCATTAAGCCCATTTGTTTTCTATGAGCAGTAGGTAAAAGATAAGCTGAAGGTCATATGCTTCCTTCTCCCCTGTTATATGTTATGGTGGTATGGCTTTGGTTACCTATATCCTAAGGACCTGTGTGGGCCTAAATACATCTACAGAAATGCACATTCATATTTTCGTGTGACTGCATTTCTTTTCCAATTATTGCTTGTGGTTATTATCTGATTCTGTTTTACAGTCCTCTCTCTTACATTTTCTGTAATGTATGATTATAAGTTTGTGCAATAAATATAAGTAAAAGTTTAGTTTAGAGTTAGGAAAGATTGTTATTTACAGTGTTTTGTGATGGTCTTTCCTCCCTGAAATATTTTGTATCG
>WEKW01016954.1:0-16366 GCA_013389905.1 Sula dactylatra
TCTCAACTTTCTTGTATTAGTCACAAGAGTTACGTTCTTCCAGCATTACAACTGATACAAATATGCAAGCTCTATCTCTTTTGACACT
The DNA here is from genome assembly GCA_013389905.1 of Sula dactylatra. Taxonomy (NCBI): domain Eukaryota; kingdom Metazoa; phylum Chordata; class Aves; order Suliformes; family Sulidae; genus Sula; species Sula dactylatra. Next base: position 89 of record WEKW01016954.1, read on the forward strand.
GCTTCAATGCATTTGTTGCCAATNNNGCCAATGTCTGCAATGTTGTTGTTTTGCTTTCCAGGTCTCCCTTTAGAGTCCAGCTATGCAGCCTGGCCTTTGCTCTGACATCTTTCTTACTTCTCCACGTTGAAGGTGCTACAGCTGCGATTCTAGTTTCTCTTTCCTCCTGCTTCTCTGCCTGCTTTCTTCATTGGGCTTCTCCAATATATTAATTCGTTGCTATCTCAGAGTTTGTCTTGTAGTGTTCTGGGTGCCTGGAGCACTTACTCTTTACTTACTTCATTTGGTCTGTCATTCTAAATGCACTCTCCACACCTACTTTTCTTAGCCACTTAATGCATTTCCTTTGGCAACATTTGGGCTACCGTATAGGGGTGTCTTGTGGTTATTTGTTGCTTTTTAAATAACAAGCAGTGACATTTAAAGCTGAGTAAATAGCAGGCCAACTTTTTTTCTGGCTTTCCTGTGCAGTATCTGATGGCTTATTTATTAGACCTACATATTGAAACAGCATTGGTTTTCAAAGTAGCACTGAAAACTCTTTGCAGTTCCCTTCAGTCTTCCCCCTCAGACTTGGCAATATTTGGAGTCTCTGTTTTTGAGCAGTAACCTCTGGAATCATGTGAATCTGATGCGTTTTTCCTTTAAAAGCTTCTACTTCTCATATTAGTGTGTTCAAACTTTCATTTTGAATTCTGAAGGTGAAAATCTGATAGCTGAAGTTCAGTATTAGTCTCTTGAAATGAAGCATGTAATGCTATGCGTAAGTACCATTATACGCTGAATTTCATTCCATTTCTCATTTCATATGCTTGAGTCTGATTAATGTGACTGCAAGTGTCTTGCAAGGAAGCAGTTCTATTATCCTATTCTTAAAAGTAGCATGTTTCCTTATACCCTGACTGTTGCATGGGAAAGGGTTATATACTGCTGCTTTTGCATTTCGTAGCATTAAGCTGTAACATCAGAAGCCGCCTTGACACTTTGATTCAGAAAGCACCTACGGTTGGCTGAGCTTCTGGGTAACTTGTTCTTCAAAGGAGCTACTGCCCTCTTTCCTCATAAGGTTTGGCAGAGGTGTAACATACAGTTTTGCTGAACTTTCATTCTAGCAACAAAAGCATGAGCTCTCACCATGGATGAATTTATAGGAAAATAATATTTTCATGAGCTAAAATGGTCTTTTAAACCAGTGTTCAATTTGCTGTGTTAAGTTGTAGTAAATGTGAAAATAAACAACCTAAAGCAGTTACTTTTAGACTCTAAGCAGTTACTTTTAGACTCTGGCAACCAGATAAACTGACTGTTGTGTCCTGTTACACATCAAAAAGCTAGCAGTAGGAATAATGGGTAGCTGTTTCACTGCAACCTGATGATAGAGTTTGAAAAGGTCTGAACACTGCTCCATTTAGCTGTGAGGTCTCTTTATGAAATGTAGTGTCCTTTGCTTTCATTGTCATAGCCTGATCAGATCTCTGCTCCAATTGCTCATACATTTACGCAATGGCTGTTGTTGTTGTAGTAGAATAATGCTTTGAGATGTGTGTGCTGTAGCCTTACTGTACCAGCACTAAAATGTTTCAGGGACAAAATGAAATCCAGTATTTTCTTTGGGAGAGGTGTACTTGCTATCCTTTGGGATGTTCTTGCCACACAGACCTGGTTTGTGCTAGTAAGAGGTTAAGAACAAGTATTTTTCTTCCAGCTGCATTGGCAATTAGGAAATAATGTGCATAATTTTGTGCCTGTCCTGAAAAGGCATTGTTGAAGGGCTCTGGAAAAAAAAAATAGGCCATCAGGCTGGCTGTTTGCATTATCAGCCTGAATGACCGGAAGAATTGGATTACTTTTGTGACACTGAGGGAGCACTGAACTCTGTGTGGTGCTTGCCTTAGGGACAATTCAGGACCCTGCATGTAAATATTACCTGCTGGTCAGCCAAAATCTGAGATCAACTGGACTCTTAAAGGTGTCTGTAGGAAAATCTTAGTTCAGTTGTTCACTTGATGATCAACCCACTGTGCTTCATAGAAGTACACTAGAAATTAGAGCCAAAACCAGAATTCACATCTCTAATAAATGAGGTCTGAGCACTTGCCAGGTGGCAGTTTTGGATAGGAGGCCTAGCAGGTTTTGTACATATGTTAGTGACGTTTGATTCTTGCTCTTGCAGCTCGTGTGTGCTGTGCCCTAGGTGTGTGTCAGTTCTCACACAGCCCATGCTGGAATCCAGTCCTTGTAGTTAAGATGGCTGAATGACCCTGCAAGCCAATTTGACTGGAAGGTTGCTAGGGGAATAGATATTAGATGCACTTAACTAATACGGTAGCAATGGATCAAATTAGCAGGCTACTCTTTTGGAAAGGAAAGCATGAGCATACTCAAAATAGTAGCTAGCTATTGTCACATTTCAGTGTGTATGTCTATACTCTTATGGGTTGCTTTATTTTATTAGCATTTCTGGAGCAATTACTCTCATGGTATGGCACAGTTTAACCCTAACCAAAATAGAAAGCCAGGCCAGTGATTCCCTTCCCCCTTGCATTTTCTTGCCAATTAATTCAGGTATGGTAGTGCTATATGGACGGTCTGTTATTGCCCAGTCAGAAAGGTGAAATGGTTTGAGAAAATTGGTAAGTGTCACTTCACAAATGGGTTATTGAGCTAGGTGCTTCAGGGCCTTCTGTTCCAGGTCAATACTGTTCTGATTTGAGTGTGACTGGATGGGAAGTGCTGCTCACACTGTTCCAAGGAAGCTAGGGATATATATGTAGTTAAGGTAGAGATCTTATTCAGCATTTTTTCCTTAAGCATGCTAGCAACTTGTGATTTTAAAAAAAAAAACCAAACAAACAAACAAAAAAAAACCCACCCAAATTGAATTATATTGAGCAATGTGGTGGGGTGGGGTTTTTTGGTTTTTTTTTTTTCCTCTCTTGAGTGCTCTATAAGGTCATCTAGCTCCCTTAGGGGTTCAAATAAAAGCAATGAGAAAGAAAGATCAAAGTTAGAAGAGCTCAAAGCAGCATTGTTTCCAACATTAAGTCAGGTTGGCTGCAGCTCTGTCTAGCTGAGTCTTGAAAATCTCCAAGGATGGAGATTGCACAGCCTCTGAGTGACCTGTTCCAGAGCTGCTCCGCTCTCCTGACACACGAACTCCTAGCAAAAGGGGCAGGTTGTTTTGGATCTCTGGCTTGCACCAGCCTGCAATTTCTAGTTTCCAGTGTAGTCCTCTGACCAACTCCCTCCACCCCCAGCTGCAGGGCCTGGGCTATAGCAGTCCTAAACATTTGATTTTTATCATTGGTGTGTTAAGTCTTGTTTGCCTTGACTTTTGGAGAGGGGCCGGCAGGCATTTTAATTTGCAAAATGATATGCACTAAGCACACATTTCTGAGTAATTAAACTATCTTGACTTCAGCACAAAAGAGGATAGTTTGATGGAAAATTATATTACTTAAGAACAGGACAGTGCGTTTTAAAATGTCAGTCATTACTCTCTAGAGTTCAAGAGCTTTCCTTGCCTAATTGTAAAATACAAATAATTTTTGCGTGTTTGGTCTAGAAATTGTCAATATGAGGAAGCATTCTATTTCTCTGTACCTTATTTTGAAATCCTTGCCTGTATATCATTGCAGTCTTTCTCCTGCTGTTAGTCTAATGCAAAAGATATGAAACAGCATCTTGAAGTAGTCGTAAGAACATGAAATTGCTAAATATTGGAGCATTTCCTAGACCCAGGCGCCTTTTGTGGGGTTGCCTCCTTTGATACAAGAAGGTAGTTGATATCTAAAATCTGGCCCAGGTTTGAGCTAATTAATCATCTTTGGAGAGCATTTGACTACAAAGAAGTAACTCCAGTACTCACCCTTTGCCTTGATTGTTCCTCAAGGACAAAAGGGGGATGCACAGCACCGTGATCGGGCCAAAGGTTCCCGTGTAAAAGGAGAAAAGCAAACGCTGAGGGTGAGATCGCTTAGTGCCCGCTGTGTGGCATGTGTACTTCCCGGCTTGTCCAGAGAGACGGGGGTGAGAGAGAGGGGTCACGTCCCGGACTGCCAGCGAAATGTGCTGCTGTGCGTGGGCTGGGATGCACCCACCCGGGGGCGGGGGGGGGGGAGGCGGGGAGCCCCACGCTGCTTTGTGGTGCCCCCTCCCGGTAAGCTTTGTGACAGTTAAAATGGGTTTGTGCCTCATCTGCCCCAAGAACTTAGCCTCGTTAAATAGTTACTTGAGAAAGTCGTGTATCTGCTGAAAAAGGTTTTCAAAATTAACTGGTGAGCTCAGGAAAAGACAGGGCCTCACTGTAAGGAAGAAGCTGGGGTTTGTAGACTGTTCAGGAGGTGAGCCATGAGCCCTGGACTTACTAGTAGAGTCTGGCTTACATGTGCCCTTTCCTTGCTATAGCGTAGTCTGAGGAGATGAGCTACATCTGCACTGCATGGTGCGTGGTACACGTTTGCCCTGTGCCCCAGGCTCCAAGACACAAAGAAGCCCAGCAAAATATAAGCAAGTACAAAGTTTCTGAAATAACAAGAGCTGCAGTTACGATTTTTATTTTAACTTGATAATGTTTTGTCCGGGTGAATGACACAGGAAAGTGCAAAGCCTCTTGAGAGCTGGAGAGTTGTCTGGCACAGAGGAGCAAAGTTGGTGCAGCCTGCCGCAGTGTTACGTGCTTAGACCAGGCTTGGGAGGAAATTATCCTGATTGCTTTGCTTGGATTTTCTTGAGAGAAGTCACTGCATTGCTGCCAGGTTTTCCTTCTGGAGTGAGCTAGTCTTTTTGCTTTGTCACTGGTGGGGGACTGGCAGTGAAACAAGAAGCTACTCAAATATGACGTAGCTGCTGTTGTGGTATAAAGGGTGTATACATAAAGCATAAGGCCGGTGTTGCTGTAATGATTATTTGAGCAGTGGAGCTGCTATGTCTTAAACCTGGGTTATATTACTTAGCATCATTTGGGTACTGCTTTATTTCACTCTCTTGTAGCGTTTATCTTACACTTAATGTAGGTTCTTTTTCATGAGGGCTACCATTTGGTGGGGTTGATGTAGTACTGAACACAGTGAGAATCAGATTGCTGATTAGGACTTGTAGATACAGAAGTGAAAAAATGTAACTTAGGGACATGTTGTAATATTTTTCTTTGCTCCTTCAGTTCAGCGAATGATATCTGGGAACTTGATCAGGCTCTGTGACCTACACTTGGATACTTAGCCCTCTCTTTGTTGACTTACTCTGTATGACAGCCAGGTCTTCATCCTTTTTGCCCTTATTTTCCTCACACTGAAATGAAAGGGTGATATTATATTGTAGGTGTTTTTGAAGGGTCTATTCACCAGTATTTAAGTACCATAGACTTAACACAGTGGTGGCTGTTGCATGAATCTTTAACACATATGCATTGGTACAGGTGGTGAAGGGAGACATTTTCAGCCTCTCTTTATCTGCAAACTTTGTGCCTGCCTAGCCCTTAAGGGAAAAAAAAGTCTTTAATGTGTAGCTGAGCTGAGGACACTTGTGTAATGATGAATTTTACGTTCCTGACAATATATGAAGTTAAATAACTAATTACAAATGTTGCTTTGTCTTTTCAGTACATCAACTGTGGTAACCTGGAACAGCTGTTAGACAGTAACCAGCATCTACCCTGGACAGTGAGGGTGAAACTGGCGTATGACATTGCTAGGGGAATCCGTTATCTTCACTATAAAGGCATTTTCCACCGAGACCTTACATCCAAGGTACCATTTACAAAATTAAGGGAACTCTTTAATGAATATACTATAACTGGTTGGTTCTTTCTCCTCCTTCCAGCAGAGAGCTGCTATTCTATAAGGTGTGATCTAAGATGTTTTGAAAAATATTGAAATACTGTTCATAGGATTAAAACTTTCTGCAAAACATGGTGATAGTTTGTATGGGAACTGGAGAAATAACTATCCTGAAGGAAGGTCATTCCTTAATTGAGTTCAGATTAGGATTTCTCAGAAAGCAGCTGCAGTTTTTTAGTTCTGAAAATATTTAAATCCCTGGATAATTAAGCATAACAATCTAACATTTGGAACAGGGTAATTGTATAAAGAACCCAAACTGAGGAGATTATTAAAAATGCACTTTAAAAAAATCTCCTTGTTGTTTTTGTTTCCCCATGTATTTCACAAATCTTCAGTAGGAAGAGTGACCTTTCATTACGAATTCAGCATTAAGTGTTGTCCACAATCCTGGTTTATATTTCTTTCATTTCTAAAGTCAGTAAGATCAAAACAGTTCACCTAAAATTCTCAAAATTCAGAATTTCCTCCAGAATGATATTTCACTGGCAGAGTTTTCAGTGGACATAGATTTTTTTTTTTTTTTAATTGCTTTGGTGACAACTTGTATGAATTTATTTGGCTGAAGTAGCTAATTCCAGCTCAGCTAGAAATATTGACATAGGAGCACTAAGCTCTGTGAACAAATAGCCCCAGTATTCACAGTGGGTCTTGCCATCCATTGCAGCCTGTGCTGAAGGCTTTGCTGTCCTGTTTGTCCTGTTGTCTGGAGCTGATGAGCTAGTTTAAGCTCACTGGGGACTTGCAATATTTAAATACTCCAAAACTGTTCTTGGGAAGACTTCATAATGTGACTTCAGTCAAAAGCATCCAGAAGAGCATTATTTTAGCCTGAAAGGAACTATTTTTTAAAATGAGAAACAGCTTTTAAAAATAAAAACACAAAGTGTGTTTGCAAATGCGAGTGACTACTAGTCCTCCATCCAGTTTTAGTTTATTTAAAGCTACCTCAGTGCAGTGTTCAACAGATGAAGAATGTGCATTTAGCCAAGGGAGGGGAAAAAGGTCAACTGGTACGTGAAAGAAGTATTTCAGTGAAGTCATAAAATACTTCCTTGGGTGTCCTTTCAAGTGAAAGGTGCTGAATTCTGCAAGGAAGAATATAAAATTTATGAAAAATGCCCACACTTGGAGTCATGTCACTTTGACACAACGCACTCAGAAAGCTCAATTTCAGTCACCTTGGAGTGTGCAGATAAGAGATGTGTAAAAATAACTGAAAAGATAACTTGATGTCGTCCCCCCCTTTTTTTTTTTTCTGTTCAGGATGTATTTTAGGACATTTAAAAGTGGGGAAGTAGAGTTACTGCAAGGAACCAAAGTAACTAAGGAGAGCTCTCTGTCTGCAGCATTTATCGTAACATGTACTGTGATGGCTAGTCATATGAAATCCATTTCCTGAGACCCCTGTGAATGCCTTTTGAACAAAGCTTTACATAATTCTGTCATTCTCCAGAGCTGCCCTACCAGTGTTATCTGTTGTTGAATGTCAATTGTTTAGAGAATGCACCTGCTGGGAGGAGTGCATGATTTCATTGCAACAGCAAACTCATCAGTGGCCACAGGAAGTAGTAAGGGTTATTTAAAAACAAACAACAAACCAAACCAAACTCTCAGAATTTACTAGTAGTTATGCTGTATTTGGATGGTCCTTAGCACTAAAAGTATAGTATCTGTGTGGGTCACTTTGGAAGCTGTCAGGATAACAGTTTAAGTCATCAGCTATGTTCTGTATTTTCCAGTTTCTTGGGGGTTTTTTATTTAATTTTTTAGATTTTTTGAGGTGATGTATGAACAGAACTTGCTTGTTCTCTTTGGGAAGGGAAGCAGATGAAATACCTAGCTTTAAATGTCCAGGTACTCATGAATTTTATCATTGTATTATTGTATTGATGAAATATACTTTAAAATTAAATCTGTTGGGCAAATGACTCTACCCTTGGGCAAATGTTTGCCCTGCTGGCTGGCTAAGTTTTAAAGTAGTCACTTTGTTCCAAAGCAAAAAAATTAAGACGATAACCATAGCAAAAACCTGTCACCAAAATTTTCAACTGTCAGACTGTGGCTTTTGGCTGCTGCTTGAGGAGATGCCTTGTATTTTACCAGGTTTGTACTGGTGGTGGGATGAGTCGTCTTCATGTTTACAAGTAAATAGTCAATGTGTGAGCAAGCTGAAGGAAGATGTGATGGGCTCTTTCCTTGGGAGAGAACTTGTGATCTGGACTGAACAAGGCCACATTCAATACTGTCCTATATTCATCTTCTTTCTTCTGTACACTTCAGTGATGTGATGGCTTTATTTATCAAATGAAGGCAAAGACAAGGATTTAGACATCTGCACAAGTCAGAACAGATACTGAGTTTGCAGGATGGGAGAGTGAGGTATTTTTCTAGGAAACTCGCTGGCCTTGAGTGAACTATGAACAGAACGAAACTGAGACTTTCTGTGCAGGAATGTCTCCACGCTTTACCGGTTACACTTAACACAATAGCCCACTGCAAATTACCCCTCTAATATGAAGTTTACTATAACAATTATTTGGGACTAATTTAGACCCATACTTCTGCTTTTCTTCTGTTTCTGGCAAACCTCTAAGTCCTACAGCTTTCTGGAGCAGGTGACATGAATACATAAATTTTATTCTGTCAGTTATGACAGCAGAGTTGTCTTGCTCTGACAATAGCATTATATGTGTCTATGCATAAAAACTTAAAGAAGGGAAAGTTCCTGTCCCATGCCAATCTGAGACTGAAAAATAAGTGGTTTTGACAATTACTATACAGCCGGGTGATCTCTCTTCCTAATTACGCCCTGTGGAGAGTAGCAGAACAGCACTGATACTGCAGAAAGCCAGAGGGAAGAATAGTAGAGAAGAGTAGATGTAGGTCATTATAGTCAATGTGGCAGCCCACAGGGGATGTCAGCCCTGACATCTCACTGGTGCCCTTCCCGCTGCCCTTCTGTCAAAGAGAGAGGCAGTGCTTGTTAGAGCGTGCTGCCCAGACAGCCGGTACTTACCCGCTTCGTAAGCAGCTCAGTCCTAGGGCTCTGCGCTTGGGCTGCTGTAGCTGATCAGGCTGATCTGCCCTGATCAAAAGCAACAGCCAAACTCGAATCTGTCAGAAGGTAAGAGTAGTCAGATTGGCTGTTTCCAGCCTGCAGATAGTAGGTGTGTGGGCAGGGTGACTTGTACATTTTGTAGGCCAACAAATGTGGTGTCCTCACTTTTGACTTGTCATAGAGATTTACGCAGAGATTAAGCCACAGATGGGTTATGACAACCAGCCTCGTTGGCTTATTCCCAGTCCGCTATCCGTATCACTGCAAGCCCTGTGAATAACTTTTTTTATTTGGGGCTCATTGTAATGTGCACAAGGAGGATTTGCTTCCTGGAATCATGAGGATTTTTTCATCTTTCAGTCATACTCAAGGAGGTTCAGTTATGAATTTTTGACAGTCTTAGTCATAGAAGATGCAGTCATTAAAACAGAAATCATAACGTGAAATGCTGGAAGTGTTTCAATAGGAGACAGTGGATTGTGATAAAGTTTTCCTTAATCTGACTTGTTTTTGCAACATTCTGTCTGTTGTTACCTACAGTTAAAGTAACAGTGTTTGGGAAGGCACAGGGAAGAATTGTCCAGCCTGCAAAAAGAATATAGCAAAATCCTTTTGTACCTCACCCCTCAAAACAAATACCTTACTACTACACAGAGAGTTCCTTCAACACCTTGTTTACACTGTATTTCCATTGTATTCAAACCCTGCTCTGGAAGCACTGTTGGTTTCCTTGGCAGCTTACACCAGTGACTGCCATGATATCAGTGACTTTATTCATACAATATCTCTGGGATGAGGGAAAAGAATAAACTCAGCCTTATCAGAACAGATTAAAAGCAAGAATATTGGTGAATGTTTGGTGTATGTTTTAAGTCTTTGTTTGGAGTATTTGCATTTTACACAGGTTTAGGTTCAAGGCAATATGCTCACTGACCTCAGGGACAGTTGGAAGCATTACGGCACTTAGAAAATAGTCAGGTTTGACCCCTGGAGGCAGAGAAAGGACAAGATTAGCAACAATCTCTGAAAGATTTTGTTAAACTAGCTTCCCTGTCACAGAATCCTCCTGTGATGCTGAGGAAGGCCAGAATCCAGATCCTGGGGCAACATTACAATAGTCATAACCACAAGACAGAAGACCTTAATTTCCAGCCCAGCCTTTCTTTTTCATCTCTTCCCAGCCTTTCTTTCACACTACTGTTTCTGTGGCAAAAGTGGCCAGAGTCCTGAAAATAGCGGTCCAAGTGTTTTATGCACAGCCCCAATTCACTGTCAGTGTGAATCCATTGTGTGCACTAGAAGACATGGGTGCCAGGTGGAAAATGGTCTGTGTGATCATGTCATTAAGGACTTTCCCCTTATGCATATGCATTAAGGTAGAATGAACATTCTCACAGGAAGTTTTACAACCCATCTTTTGTGCAGTGTTAATTTTTTGATGTAGTGTATGTTGTGTACCATTTACTACCAATTTTAAAAACAACAAAACTGGAAAAAACCAATGACATTATGCACTTCGTTTGAAGGGTTAGAAGCTTGAGATTCATGGCAGAGATGTCTGCTGCTTTAGTTAATACAGTAACTAACACATGAAGTATTTTTAATTTGTATTTATTGCCACTGTTAATTTGTATTACTAATACACATTGCCTGTTTTTGCTATGGAGCAGGAACAGACAGAGGAACAAGAGGCTCCTTGGCAGTGAGAAGTGAACATCTAGGAGTCTGTCCCTTTTTCCAAGACTGATCATGTGTACTCTGTGACTATCCAGTCCTTTCTGCTAGCATATGATGCCAGCGTCCAGTCGGGCTTTTCATCCTTGTCCAAAGGCTTTTCCTCTTCTTTTCGGTCCTGGTTCCTGTCCCCCAACCTTATTGTTCAATCTCCTTGTCTGGCTGACTTGCAGTTACCCTCTCTCTATTGCTCCTGCTTAATGCTTTATCAAAGCTATCTTCCTGCATTCTGGTCTTTTAGTACGTTTAGCCATTTCTAGCTCTGCCCCTGTTCTGCTCCTCCAGGTTAGGTCTGTTTCCCCATCACCACAACCTGTTTGCTATGCCTGCAGTTCTTACGTCCTCATAATAGTCTTCAGGTTTTTTCCTCTGTCTCAAGAACCTAGCTCAAGGCCCTGGTCTTGGTCGCTGCCAGCCCCTAGCTTGGTCTCCTGCTCTGTCGTGTCACCTCATTAACTCTTTCACATTCCCCGCACAGCAGGTGTCCTGTCCCAGTCTACTTCTTGCAGAGGTGGCAAAAGGTCTCATCACATTTCAAGTTGAGAACATGCCAAATCTGGGTACGATACTATAAGCTAACACTTTTGAGGATTTTTATTTTCATTATTTCAAAATTTGCTTGCAACACATATTCTACTTTTGTCGTCCCAAGCACCTGAGTTGTCTTAGCTAAACCCTCCTCCCCAAAAACCCACTACCAAAGCTCTTGATTAAAAACAGTCAAACCTCCAAACAAATGCCTTTTAGTTTTGCAGAATTATGTACAAGGTCTTATAATCAGTAGCAGGTGGTGAGCAGTTTTAGGGGACATTGTGAGTTCTGTTGATGATAAAATCTGTGAAGAAGTTCTAATCTCTAGGCCTATACACGCACACACACATGTATATGTGTGTGTTCCTGCCAACATACGCTTTCACTTCACAGTAAATGTGTAATGGCTCACCCTTCTTTAATTGAGAGAGGAGTATTCTCAGTTACTACAGGACAGAATCATGCATGTAAACAATTACTGTGGATTATCTGATGTAACATAAATTCACTGACTTTGGGCTTCAAAGGGACATATCCTGACTTTCTACCTTGTATGCTGTTTGCTTGTTTAACACAAAATAAAACAAAGTAAAACCCAAGCAATGAACAGAACCTTTGTCTGATGAGTCATACTTGCTGCTGTGGTTGTATGGTCCCCTTTGTGCTAGAGTAAGCTCTCGCCTGGATATTTTGCACTGCAGAGGAGGGCTTGCACTGAAAAATTAGCTGTTACAGATTATTATTTCTAATGATAGCCACAATAATAGTCTTTTACTAGTACTTTGGGATGCAAATGGAGCCTGCCCCTTCAGTTTCAAAAGGGTATCCTAGTATTGTGAAGTTCCTGTTGTACATTTAATTGTCAGTGGTGTTTCTGCTAGGGTATAGCATTTAAAAACAGCTGATACATCTCAATTGGCCTATAAGTATTTTAATTCAGTAACAGTCATCAGAGGGTTGCAAATGAATCTGCAGTGTTGCTGTATTTTCTGGAGTGCAGTAAAAACTCTGAGGAGTCTAGATTGTGTGTCATTGTGAAATAAAATGATGGGGTTTCTTCATCTAAGCAACTTATTTTTAACTCTGAAACTCTTGAGTCTATTTTTGTTTTTGTTTATATAAAAGGGAGCGTAGAATATTGCATTTGTCTTAGTAGGATTATGCTGTGCAAAGCAGATGTTAAGCTCCTGTAACACACAAAGGGGGCTTTATGTTCTTTCACATCTGTCTCTGCATAAACAGCTCTGTTAACTCTTTAGGGCTGACGTACAGAGCTCCTTGCTTCTTTTAAGAGACTGCTTCAGGAAGGACTGATGGGGTCCCCATTTTGGGGAAAAAGCCCTCGAGAACTCAACTGAAGGCAAATACTGCCCTCTCTGACCGTGTGAGCTGCCAAAGTAAAGAACATCCCTGTCTGTAGAGGTCCAAAGAGAAAGCTTGGGAAGGCTGTCATGTTTTACTGCCTTGCAGCTTATACGAATAGTGCAGTAATAAGTTGAAAGTTTTCTTAAAGCCTATGTTGTAAAGCTGCTTGGCATTTCATCTCACAGGCAGTTCTCCAGAGGCTCTTTGCACTAGAAAGGGGTTTGAACTCTTGTATCTCTGTGCCAAAATACATTAATGAAACTTCTTCATGCCAAATTGATACATGTATTTTCTTTTTTGTAGAAACTGAGAAGTATCACTTTGTCAGTAGAAACAGCGCAGTATGCTCTATTGTGCTTTTCCTACTAAGATACCACCTCTAGCTTAAATTTAAAAGCTCTTTTCAACCTTCTAGTCTCTAAAGATGCTTTGTCCCTTTTTCAATCCTGATTTATCTTGGCAGTAGAATGTGAATGCTTAAAAATGTCTTTCATTGAGTGTACATGAACGACCAATTACTGTGGGTTGTGTAAAGTCACCTTTCTATGAATTGCATCTTAATTCTGGTAACTGAACTACCTGTGCTGTGGATTTGGTGCAGTGTTGTGTAATGGTTTTACTAGGGTGGGAGGAGTGGAGAAGGAATATGGTGATTGGCTTTGAACACTTGGAGAATCTCAGCACAGAATGAAGCATCACTGTCTGCAAAACTTTGTCCTGAATGAGTACAGGCTTGAAAGGTGACATCTGATCATGCTAGTATCTGTAGAAGGGTTTTACTACTGCTTTTGGTAGAAGTAGGCTTCCATCCTTTCTGGGTTCCAGGAAATTGGTGCTTAGCTACATAAAAATTTGCACCAGTTGAATTAAATCAGTTTAGTTTCACTACAGTGAGCATTTGTAGTGACACTGGCATTTCTTTGTCTGGTGCATGTGAATAAAAAAGTCACTCTTGTACTGGAATACATATCATAATTTAAATTCACACTCGACACTTCTTCATATGCAGACAAAAGACAAGCTTCCACTAATGTGAGAGACTAGTTTAGCTTCCTTCCTTATGTCATTTAACATTGTGAGGCCCACCACAGCAGAACAATTGATCGGGACTTTATAGCAGAAGTGTAGCCCTAGGTTTTCCCCCGTTGCCTTGTCATGGTGTACTGGCCTCTCCTGCAGGACCTCTGGACCCCACAATGCCGGACTGTCTGCTCTGCTCTGTTTGGTTTCTCAAAAGGCCTGCACTGAAAGGAAGCCTAGTTTTGCTGCAGGCAGCTCCTGCTTATCTGCCAAGGAGCTCAGAGCTGTCAGGTAGCATTACTTGATAGCTAGACTGGATGTGCTATCGGTTTAATTTATGATTTATCTAGGAATAATCTACTGTATAATAACTCAGTGCTATACCTGAGAGCTGAGTCTGCCTGGGGCTTGGTGGCAGGTAAGATTGTTCATCTTCAGTTGGTGATGCATTGCTGTCTAATGGGATGTGATTGTATACCAGTAAGAAGCTGAAGGTAAATTTGCTGTCAGGATGATGTTGCATTTAAGGCTCCTTTTGATATTAAAGCAGCCCTGTAAATTCTTGCAAATCTTAAAGTCAGTAGAAATGTTTCTACAAATTTTAGTTATGTTAAAAATAGTTCTTAGTCTGGATTTAAATGTTCCCCTGAAATTTTGGAGACCAGGGGTTACTGGAGAATAACCCTAACCCACAAAACCCAGAAGGTAAAATGAACTGCTGCAGTCTTGCTAGTCAAAATGAATAAAATGAACAAAATATAAGGAGTCAAAGGTAATGCAAGGAGGAAATTTAGATCTTTAAAACTAGTTCTTTTATGAATTATAGAGGGCTTTTTTTTTAAAATGTTGAATTATGAATCATCTTAAATTGCTGAGAAATCTATGGCAGAAAATAACCTTGTATTTTGCTGCGTAAACTAGTATCAGCATTCTTGTACACTGCAAAATCTCTGGTGCCCTCATAGCCTTGTTTCTGTGTGGTACACAGTGAAATTCCACTTGTCTGAATCATTTGAGTAAGATTTTCAAAAGTTTTATCCTTCTCAGTTTTAAGTCCACTTATAGTGACCAAATGTTTAAACAGAGGCAAGCTGAATGAATGCGCTCTTTGATAAAAGATAACAAAGCCCGTAACTGAGAAGCTTTGCTGCTCTTTGGGCAAGCATGATTGATTTAACTTGGTACATGTTTATGAATCCCCAAACTAACTGTACTTATTATACTTGAGTCATGCTAAGCAAATAAAACTTCGCATCTCCAAAACCCAGCATGTGTTTCAAGAGACTGGCATGCATTTTCTTTACATGATTGCAGGAATGGCTTGCTTAACCTTTTAATTGGCAGGAAGAAAACTCACTTCATGGCCTGAGCCGCAATCATCTCTGAATAATGTAAACAGTGATGACCTGAACTTGATCTTTTAGACAAGGGACTCACTTTTCTTGGTAGCTCCATTATACAGGCAAGCTAATGCTCTGGGGTCAGCGAGGGGCTTTTGTACATCCAAGCACAATAAAGCTAAAAAGTGTTTCCTGCTGTTTAGCTAATTAATGCAGGGTACCACTCTGTAGGAGTCAGCAGTGGTTTTGCTGCCTGTCACGGCTATTGTACTGCCTGCAGAAGGATACAGAGCAAGGCATGTGGTAAGGGGATGAATTCTCTGTCTTGCTCCACCTATTGCAGGACAGAAGAAAAAAACTTAGGGAAGTCAGCTATTGATTCATTTGGTGAGAAGGGTAAAGATGTGGTGCTGGAGTGGTCAAAGCATATTTCTGAGTTGTAAATAAATAACAAAAATAAATTGATAATACCCTGTGTGTGATGTGATGCTGCCAGACCAGAATTATCTGTGTGTCCTTAAATTGCCCTCCCTCCTGACACTGGAGGGCACATCTGAAAGGAAAAGATTGACAGCCTTTCTTTATTAGACTTTTCCCTTAAATTGTGTTTTATTATATACTGTAAAGAATTTTATTTGAGACTTTAAAAACACATATACCTTTGTCACTTCTTGTATTCTCTGATTAATGTATTGTGATGTATGTATTCTGAATGATGTATTTGCTACTGCAAAGCAGTGAGTTCCTTTCCAGTAGTTAATGTAGCAAAACATACAAAGGCATTTAGAGCCTGTTCTGATCTTGTATTCTGGTCAGGTACAGGCAAATTGTAAAGAGAAAATTTAAGATGTTGTAGTGAACAGCATGTATTGCATACTTGAGCAGTAAGGGAGCTAAATCATCTTAATTCTTGTTAGAACCTAGCTGGGTACGTGCTGCCTGTGGCTGCCTGCTTTCTCAGCAAGTTTTTAAGTGGATTATTAACTAAGTGTAAGGCTGTTTGCAGCATCTTAAGTTTGACAGACGTGGGATTGTGCAGGGGGGAGGGTAGGGGAAGAGGGTGGTTGCTTTCAGACAAAAGCCTTCTCATAGATTAATGTCTTCCAAACAATATCTTGTAGTCTTGTTCCAGATTAAAAATAAATAAAACAAATGGCGTATGGGTTTCATGCCCAGACAATAACTCTTCAGTTTTTTGGTTGTGTTTTTTTTTCCCTCACCAGAACTGCTTAATAAAACATGATGAGAACGGATACTCAGCAATAGTGGGAGACTTTGGTTTAGCAGAGAAAATTCCTGATCACAGGTACGTGAACTAATTAAAATACAGTCAGAGTTGCAGTATGATTGCAGGTCAGAAGCCTTAATGAGCCAGAGCCCTGAGGCCATT
>WEKW01016954.1:17596-38052 GCA_013389905.1 Sula dactylatra
TTTTTTTTTTCTTTTTTTTTTTTCCCCTTTAATAGGTGTTCCTTCAAGGTCAGCTGGGTGGCAAGCTGGAGACCTGTCTTAAGGCCCCTGTACTCAGCCATATGGAAACACTGTAAATTTTTCAAATTGTCTCTATTCTGATTACTTTTAATTTTTCCCTGTTAAAAGATTCATCTGATCAATCTTGACTTTTTTTATAAAACACAGTTTACAGGCAGGCTGTGCTGAATACTTTTAGAGCTGCTTATCAGTATACATGTAGGGATGGAAACCTGCATGTCTTGCTGCATGAATGGAGAACTTGACATCATCAAAACTGATGTCCACAAACATTTCTATGTCTAGATGAAGGAGCCCACTCTGCCAAGAGTTTGGAAACCAAAACTGTTGAACAGCCATGACCTTAAAATAAACCAAGATTTTTTTTAAGTGGCCAGACACTTAGAAACTGGAAATAAAATATGAGTGATTGAAGCTTTCTTTTTCTTTCACCTTCTCCTCCTGCTATTGAATGTTCCAGTGACTCCAGTAGGAAGCCAGTGTAAAATACAGTATGTTTTGGAACCGACTTGTATTGACTTCCCTCTGGTGAAAGTTTCTGCAGATACTTGGAGTTATGGAAAGTTAGTAGCAATGCCTGAGCAGTTAGTTAATGGTTGTTCTCTCTCCCCCTCCGCCCTTTTCCCCATCTATCCCATACCTATATAGTGAGAAGTTACCAGTGGTGGGTTCACCCTTCTGGATGGCACCAGAAGTTCTCAGAGATGAACCTTACAATGAAAAGGTAGGTACATGATATAAATGGCCTTTAGTTGTCGGATGTTTCTCTTCAATAGTTGTATACAAGATTTAGAATTTCCATAATATTAAAATTATTGTTGCTTTCATTTGTGCCATTTCTGTACTCAGTAGGTCATTCAGAGTAAGGGAGAGCATGAGTTGAATAGCTAATATTTTTAATTCATTATGTGAAGTCATTATGTGGATTCTTATAGGGAAATAGAATTACCTTCAGCATAATACACTGTTATGCTTTTTCCATTCTGAAACACCCCATGTGCAGAAATATGGTAACGGCTTGTTGACCTAACACAGCTTAATTTAACCAAAGGCTTATGAGAGATGTAGTGAGGTTGCTTCCCTGACCATACGTTAGTGAAATCTGGGTAGAAGTAAAAGGTCTGTATGTAAACTTGTATAATAATTTTAATTTTTTAAAAAAATTAGCATTTCTGAAAGTAAGATAACTGTATAAAAATGTTCTCCAGAGGTATTTCTAAGTTTTCCTATTTGTGGCATTGGGAAATGTTTCTTTCAGAGGAGGATCAGATCACACTGGATTTTAGAAATAGTATTTTAAATCAAGCTTTTTTTTTACACAGGATTTTTCTCTCCCATGTGTAACATAGTCTATTTCAGCCCTGCAAGTGCAGCTTTTCTGTGATAAAGCCCACATCCTGTACCTTTTTATAGTTAGCAGTCAATAGTCTGTTTAATTGGTGGTACTTTTAACTTGCAGTAAAGCAGTAGCTACCTCAGTAATGAATGTAATAATTACCATTTCAAAGATTTTTTAAGAGTTCCAGTTGACCTAAATTAATAATAAAGTACCCAAATCTGTGGTGCCATAGTCTTTGCTAGCCCTAGGGCATGGTGGACTAAAGAGGAAGCAGGTCTCATGCCTCATCAACATGAAAGGTGACATATAACCCTGCCTGATATATAAGGGATGAGGAATGCTGGCTTCTGCTCTGTAGACTTGTATTCCATGTTTTCCTAAATTTTATTACATGAAAAATTCAGGTGGGTGGAAATCTGAGGAACTGTGCAGCTCCAGGGGTAGTCAGATAAGCACTAAGTGCCATGGAAATATCAATGGAAATTGATGCCGGTATACAGTGTTAGCAGATACCTCAAGCTTTGGGAAAGACAGTGTTTCCTCCAGAGGTACTGAACTGTGAGAAGGAAAAAATGTAATTTTTCTTAAACAGCATTAATGTTCTGAATAAGCTGTGATCGTGTGTATTCTTAACCCATCTTTCTAATCACAGTGATATATGGGCACGTCATGTTTTGGCTGTTTTTAATTACTCCCATCTGTAAGACATCAAATGCAACTTCACCATTCTTTTTGCAAGGAAGGATTTTTTAAATTTTTTTTTATACTGCTGAATTAAGAGTGATTTGGTGGATTTTTTCTTTTTTTCTTCAAAGAGTTTTGAAGTTATCATTGCTATTTGTGCAACAAGAACGCTTTACTGTGAGCATGTGTTTCTTCACATGTAAAATGTTAGCTCTAATGCAGTTGCTTAGTGTTGTAAGGCTGTGGTGTTGGTTTAGTTGTTTCACGATAACCATTTGGGGTAAGGAGAAACTTAGTGGCAGATAAGAACGCTGAGTATTCATGGCTGAACTATGTGGCTATTTATTTTTTTCTTTCTCAGGCGGATGTGTTCTCCTATGGTATAATTCTGTGTGAGATTATAGCAAGAATACAGGCAGATCCAGACTATCTCCCTCGCACAGAGGTAAGTGGTTACATTTATAACATTGGTGGGAGGTGGTAAGTATGCCATGATAATGCCTGGCATTTAGACTTCTGGCACTGCTGCCAAAGATACGATGAATAGGTGTTACATTAAAAATAGCCTATAAAAGGCTTTTGTTCTTCTCTGCTGTTATTGTAAGAAGCTCCGCTGAAGACACTTTCACAGAGACTTTGTCCAGCTGCAGTCCTCATGGGAAATCCTTTCTGCCCCAAACTGGCAGAACATTGAGAGCATTGCAGTGACCTTCCTTCTGTAGAGTGATAGCTCATGCAGACTTCTTGCCAGATTCAGAACAGAGCACTTTTGGCACACTGCATCCACTAAGTAGCCCCTCCTTGTGAAAGGGGCAGTAGCGATGTTAGCAGCAGCTAAAATAAGCTCACCCTTATTTTTGCATAGGCTGTGCTAAGCACTGTGGACCTGAGCTTGAATCGATTAATCAAATGAGATACTTCTTACTTTCTGAGTTCCCTCTTGGTTGAGTCCTTTCTGCAGAGTACCTTTTGGCCCTCTGTGGGGGGTCTTCTAAATTGCCTATCTTCCTCTGGTTCTGAAAATGCAAAATTGCTTAGGTCTTGAACTGCAGTAAATAAGACGTCCCTTTGCTTCTCTGCTCTTCAGATTTTACAGAAGTGCATTTAGGGAACTGGATAATTTGTATTACCAGTCTGCCACCCACTGAAAAATTAACCATTTTAATTGATAAATTTTCATCGTAGCGAAGCCTCTGTTTTTGTAGCAGGCTGTTAATTTACACTGTGAAAGTCACCATGGTGAAACATCATAGTATAAGATACTGCTTCCAGATCCACACAGGCAACCTTTCAAGTGCAGTGGATTGCAGTTGGGTCCAGGAAGAAGGATGGGCTTTGAAGTCAGCCTGGTCTCTTACAGGTATCTTGTATCAAGTAATCCCCATTGGGAATGCCCCAGTTCAGAGTGTGCATGAAGTTTTTTCAAAATCCTCTGTTATGTGGCTGCTGAGAGATGGTGTTCATGGTTATTCCCGATAACTCCATGTAGGGACCCCATGAAAAGATGATGCTTTGGGCCAGATAGCAGACCTTATTTATATCTTTATGCTGTGTTTTTGTTTGTACAGAATTTTGGATTAGATTATGATGCCTTCCAGCACATGGTAGGAGACTGTCCCCCTGACTTCCTCCAGCTGGCCTTCAACTGCTGTAATGTGAGTATCTTACTTGTAGGGGAGAGGCCTAAACTGGAGTTCTGTAAATCCCTCTGGCTTTTGAAGATAGAGCTTAAAGCATTTACAGAAGAGACTTGAAGAGCCTACCTATAAAAGCAGCATGCTTTCTGATAACCCAGGAAGTCCCATACAGTTTTTTATAACCCTTCCCTTCCCCTTGCAAAAAGCTCTATCGTGTGTTTTTGCAATACTGTGTTCTGTCATGCTAAACAAACAGGTCTGGCACACTGAACAGCTTCTTGCAGGCTGCTCAGGCTGATCATAACCAGTTGTATGCTATTGACGCTGGCTGGCCCTCGGGCTGACAAAATCCAGCTGTTATTGTGTACAAACCTACTGAGCTGTGAAGAAAGAATTCTGAGTTCTTCTCACAAACAGAGGGGACAAACAAATCAAGAGCAGGCACTAAACTACTCTAAAGTTTCTATATGCTGCCTTTTGGAAAGTGGAATAAACCTCCAAATACTCAGCCTGTGTTCCAAAAAAACCAAACTTGGACAGAAATTATTTAATATCAGTAAGGCTATAGGCAACGTGCTCTATGGAGTAAATTTTCTGCCAGTTACACAAATAAAGTTGTGATAGTTCGTGCTGGATACCTTCATGGCTCCTCAGTGTGAAAATTCCAAGGAAGTAGATCTCTTTTGTGGGTTAACCCATAACAGAGGTTGCTAGTACCTTTGTAAAGTAAACTGGTTTATATGAAGTAAGAGAACCTGAGCTTCCACCAGATTCAGCTGAAGTTGGGAATGTCCAGTTTGCACAACTTAGATTGAGGCAACTTCTAAAAATTTTATTGCACAAAACTTTGCCCAGGACTCCACAACCAGGCCATGCTGGAGCCAATACCGGCACTGTGTCCGAGTGAGTGGATGAAGTCTCATCTCTCCACGTTCTTGATGCTTATTTTTGTCCCAAGCTCTCTCTTTACTTTGTGTTAGTACAAATGCACGTGTTCAAGGGGAGGGTGGTATAAAGGTGAGGATGTGAGCGGGTGGGGGTGACTGCCACTCTTGACACAAGATAATGTAACTTAATTCTAAAAATGTTTGTGGAACTTAGTCTGGACAAGCTACTTTGCTTCTCTGATTTTACCTTAGTACAGTGGAGCTTGTGTCACCAAGACAGTGGTACGTCTGACTTGTGTTCATGAAGTGTTTTGACTACGTAAGCACTAAGAGGTTTGGCTAGAGGTAGGATTTGACTTTGGAAATCTCAACTCCCACCTATAGACTCCAGAAGTCGTAGTGCATCCAAACACATGGTGCATGATTCAAAGCAGTTTTTCAGCACAGGTGAAATTCAGAGTAAAACTACTCATGAAGAAAGGGGAAGTGACTGATCTTACATTCTCATCTAAGAATTTGGTGTGTTCTGAGAAAATGGATTTTCTCCTACTGATTATCATCAAATGCTGCTAGAAATTACTGTGTTGTGATCAAGCCATTAATATGCTGATTTCAGTGTGGAGCATGATGTAATTCACCTACCACTTACCTAGTAGAAGGAGTGAACAGATAAGGCTTTCTTATCTTCCTAAGCATGCTGTGCTTCAGTAATAGGTGATCTGTGTGATAATTTACTCTTAGACATGAACGTTTATATAGCTTTTTTGTTATTTAATAGGTCAACAAACAGTGCAAACTGTATAGCTCAGCTGATTAGCTGAACTAATGTGCAAAGCCCTGGGGTTTTCTACAGCTAGCAAATGTGTTTTAGGGCAGCCTAAGAAAACTAGTAAAAACTGACATGTATGAGTTGTAGTGTTTTTTTTAAATAAGTACATGCAAGGAAGTTTAAAACTTAAGGCTCCCCAACAACTATAAGCCTACTTCTGTGAATACTTGTAAACGTAATCATGTACAATCATGCAAAAAGTTTACCAGCACAAGCTGAGCTGTGGGCAATTGCTGCCTTGAGGAAGAACCTTCTATCCATTTGAGCAGAATCTGCACTGCTCAAGGACAGAAGAGGCAAATGTTGCTCTGTGTCACTTTTCCATTACTGCTCTTGTCCGGGATCTTACCTAGCACAAATTAAAATAGCCAGAGAGCTCTTCTTACTTCTGTAGTTTTGCAACAGCTCCCTAAGCTTCCCAAATTAGTAAGTTTGTCAGAGTACAGAGTGTGTGCTGCAGTGTTGCCCCTGCTCTGCTATTTCAGGGAAAGCAGAAAAAGATGTTTTCCTATGCCAGGAAATTCCAGCTGCTGCATTAGAACAACTTTCTTGCTGCTCTTGTGCTCTTCAAGTGTGACTTGTTTGTTTGTTTTTTATTACTGTACATATGAATTTTTAGCCCTTTACCCTGTGTTGCTAGAAGGCATTCTGGCATTGCTGATCATACCAGTTCTCTTCAGAAAGATCCATCTCACAGGACCTGCAAGGCAGCAGGGAGGTCTTTGGGGTATTTTGTTCACAAAGCACCACTGTTCCCTATGTGCTGGTGGTGAGATCTGTCTGGGCTTGTCTGCTCTGAAAAAGCCTTTAGAGGGCTGGAAGCAGGAATCAGGTCAAGTGGAATCGTTTTTAATAGTGTAAGTAGGTTAACTTTCAGCTGCTGAATTAGACATTGCTACCTACAGTAGTTAAACCTGTAACATATACAGAGTCAATGTTCAGAATGATGAAACGCCTTCTGAGTTACTACTTAAATTAAGCTGCTTGCCCTCTAGTACAATTTTAGTGTTGAACTTTGTTTAGACATCCATTTCTGCTAGGGTCAATAAATAAATACATACTGATAAATACAAATTGAATACATACTGATGACTGGGGGGGTGTATTTTACTTGGGCAAAGATGGCTTTTGTTCTGTTGTATTACTTTTCAAATTATATAACCAATCTTGCTTCCTCACAAGACATACCAGTACACCAAGTAGTAAGGCTAATTAACAGATGAAAAGATACATTTTAAACTTCAAAATCAGCAATGTCATTTAGGTAGGTTTTAATTAAAGCCACAAGGAGATGATGGAAGAATTACAAACTTTTAAAGAATGACATAGCCAAGTTGCTCTGTTCAATCCTTATTGCTTCAGGCACATTTTGAAATAACGTTGATACATAATCTCTGACTGGTAACTGGAGTCCAGAAAGAAATCCTTGAACTATGAAAGCTGTTTAAAACAAACAAAACCCTCTCTGAAGCCCTGAATCTAACAGCTTCCCACCTTTTCAGTTTAAAATGTGTCCTCAGAATGTTTACAACTTGATAATTAAATGTGAGAGGTATAATAGACATAAAGTGGGACAGTATACTACTTTTCCCCTGCTTTACTTAGTTTTTTTGCAATGGCAACACACTCCTTGAAACGGTCTTGAATTTCCTCAGTTTCTTCAGATTGTCCCTCTGTCTGTCCACTGTGTAAGTAGAACAGCATGGACAAACGCGCATGAACTTATTTGATTCATGTGCATTCACAGATGGATCCAAAGTTGCGTCCTTCATTTGCTGATATTGTCAAAACACTGGAGGAGATTTTAAACCGCCTGAGAAATGAGGACTCGGAGAGGGAGAGAAAGTTTTTGAACCTTGACAACAATGAAAGAAAACCCAAAGGTAAGTGTCTGTACAAGCATTGCTGCAGGCTAACAGCAAGAGGGTACAATGCTTCATATTTTGATGACTGGAATTTCAGCTGTATATGGTATTATTTA
Source organism: Sula dactylatra (assembly GCA_013389905.1). Taxonomy (NCBI): domain Eukaryota; kingdom Metazoa; phylum Chordata; class Aves; order Suliformes; family Sulidae; genus Sula; species Sula dactylatra. Next base: position 25,014 of record WEKW01016954.1, read on the forward strand.
CAGCTTCTGAACGATTTTACTCAAAGCCTGAAAATGATTCTGGAACAATGCTGTATACTTTGCACTGCAGTGTCCTTTGGGAAAGAACAGCTAACTGTTAAAGTGCCTCAAAAGATTCTGCCCACAAGCTCTTGAGGGGAAGTTTTGCATTCATTTGGGAATGGTTTTGTAAGTTGCTAATAGTATATGGAAACCATCAACTTTTGCTTTGTCCCTGCCATACTTAGTGCATATACATAATTTCTTTGGTGCATGTTACATGTAACACTTAAAAGCTTCTTAAATTCCTTCAGAAGGAAGAGCAGAGAAGATGCAAAAGTATTATAAAGTACCCAGAAACACTCTGAAAGACTGGGGAAAAGATGAAGCCCAGATCTGCTTGGGAAGGCTGGCCTTGAAGGGCTTTCTCTAAAGCCATCTAGTGCCACCTGGTGTGGGGAGCAAACTGCAAGCAGTTCTTGTAGGCTAGGGCATATTCTGACTTTAGATATCTTTTATGTTAGCAGACTTCTGGCATTGGAAACTTAGAGTACAGTAGAAATAGTTTCTCATGTTGTGTATATATAAATGCACAATAGTATACATATATATCTATCTATAATATGGTCATAGATTGAAGTAAGTTCTGTATTGCAGACCACATGGAGTGCATGCATGTGGTAGTTCTCCCACACCTGGAAAGCATCTAAAAGAGGTGCGAGTTAAAAAGAAAAAGTTGTTTGGTNTTTTCCTGGCAGTCTCCCTTTGGAGTACATGTCAGATTTGCATCTTCTTGGAGAAACGTTACATGCTGTTCTTTGACCTGCGTAGTCTTTCCTAGGTAGAGCGACTATAGTCTAAACTGAGGCAGTATTTAAACGGAAAAGTGGAAGTCCGTATGTGCTTATTCTGGAAGTGGTAATCAAAAGGCGGTACCACTTCTTTATATCTATTTGTTATTACTCTACCACAGCTCTTCAGAGGCACCTTGAGAGCCAGTGGCAGATGCATGTTCCAAACACTCAAGGAGTTAGCATCTTTTCCTAAAACAACTACAATTTTCCCATCTTGTTCCAGTGATACAGCTTTTATATACGTGTGTGTGTGCAGGTGCACATATGCATGTGTGCAAATAAATACACACATGCATACGTACAATTTTTTGACTCCTATTCATTAGAGTCAAAGTCATATATCCGTAGTTTTTGTATTGGTTAATGTACTGAATGAAGGCTGGGAAGGAATGATTTAAACTCTTCATTGTATCAGGACAGGCATTTATTTTGGGCTTAAACTTTTTCCATCAGGGTGAAAAAGTCCTAGTTCCTTTGGCAACTATGTTTTGTACGTTCCCTCTTTTATGGTCAGTATCATCAAGAGATCTTGGGCAACCTCTGCTGGAAGCCAGGATGATAAACCTAGAAACATGCAAATTGTTCTTCTCCAAGTATCAGTGTACTAGCAGCAGGGAGGTTTGAAGAGGCCCTAAAATACAGGGTTTGGATAGAAGAGGGAAAGACTTCTTCATTCCTAACAAATTTTTGTATAGTTTCTTTTCCTTTGTTTTTTCTGCAGACAATATTGTCTTGCCAAATTAGCATCCCCCATAATGCTAGTGGCAAATTATATTACAAAATGATAAAGAAGCAGTCCTATTTCTCTGCCTAGGGAAGTAAGATGGCATTAAATGAATTTGCATTTCCTCAAGGCTTCAAGATGACTTTTAATTAGCCTGAGGCATGAGTAAATGAGTACATAAAAAAAGAGAGAATATTTTAAATGTAGTTTTGACTGCCTTACATTTAAAAGGTCCTGTGGACAGGGCTGCCAAATCTCCACATCTGAAACCAGTAATACACTGAGGAGAGGGGAATGATGGCCTTGTGTTTGTGCAGAAACTTCTAAGGAATGAGCAAACGTGCTTATGGAAGATAGTTTGGAACATCAGAAATGCAGCTTTTTCTTTACAGTTGTCATGAAGGCTCTGTGAGTGAGCAGACATGCAGGCATATAGCTCTGTTAAGCTTAAGAGTATTTCTTTTCTTCTACTTAGGGTCAACTGAAAAAGGACCAGGAGTAAAGCGTTTGAGTTCCTTGGATGACAAAATCCCACCCAAGTCACCTCGTCCGCGTCGGAATATCTGGTTGTCACGCAGCCAGTCAGATATCTTCTCCCGCAAGCCTTCCAGGAAGATAAATGTGCAGGACCCCTACTATACACCAAACAAAGGGTTAGGCCGTAAAGTTAATCCCTTCAGTGCCCGGGAGGACCTCAAAGGGGGGAAGATCAAATTCTTTGACATGCCAAGCAAGTCTGTGATCTCCCTTGTGTTTGACTTGCATTCTCCAGAGGCAGGTGGAGGCCTGAAAGCCAGCCAGTCCCAGTTCCGGCAGGTGTATAGCACAGACTGGCAAGAATTTTCCCTTCTTCCTGGGAGGAGATGCAGATCGCTTCCGCTCTCTCCTGAATTGCCGCACAAGGAATATGGCCTGTTTGGGGGACTCTCTTCAACTGTCGGCAGGTGTGACCCAACCCAGCTAGGTGCAGAGGTTCGGCAAAAACTCCTGAGTAGCAGTAAATATGGTGTGTCAGAGATTCCCCCCTTTCAAGCCAGGCCTCACAGGCCAGGATTTCTTCCTGTACCAGGACAAGAAGAGGATATGGACTGTTCAGATGGGCCAGTGGCCCAGGAGGAAAATGGGCTTTGCCCTGTTGAGAACACGTGTGGAGATCCAGCATGTAATCAGCCATTAGTGCTGGCCCAGCCTGAGCCGCTGTCTTACAAAAAGCTCCCAGTTGAGAATTCAGTGAACTCTGAGGGACATGGCTCCTCAGAAGTGTTTGTGGGTTGTCTCCCTTCTGAAGAGATGGAGGTGGAAGATGACCTACTGAAAAATACTCCGCTAGAGTCTCCAAAGCCTCTGTTCAGTGTTAGTCCTTCCACCGAGCTGAAGAGAGAGGCATGGCCTTTCAGGGAGCAGGGTGGGGACAGTCCTGCCCTGTTGTCTGAGACCTCCTCCAGCATCTCAGCAAGTGGCACCACGCAGTCAACTTGTGACATATGAAGAGAAGGCTCAAACTGAACGTGTCCTTGAGGGAACAGTTGTTCCCAGTCACTTAAACTCTGTTTTTCTAAAGTGCTGGGCTTCACATTCGAAAGAGACTCAGCAGATGGTAGAAACTGGCTGTCAAACAGATAGCTGTAGACAGTGTCCGGAGAGACTGATTATTTAACTTTATTTCAAACTGTGCTTATTCCTTTCCCTGATTTGCATTAGGAGGGGGAACTATCCCGGCCAGAATGGCCATGTGGGCCCCACAGTCCTTCCAAGAGGCAGCAGTCAGAGCAGGCACCGTGTAAACAGTTTGACCTGGATTCCTGCATGGAGCATTTCACGGCCTTAAGCTCCAAGTTGGGTAGAAAGAGCAACCCTTAGGCTTTCCCTCTTCCTCTGACTGGCCAGCTGCTCTAAACCACTGCAGATTTTGCATTAACATTGTGCAGCAGTGCATATGAGATGGAGCTTCTGTTTTAGAAACGGGCACAGAGATCTTTCAGAGCTATGTTGAGCAGGTAGAAGTGGTCTCTGGTCTTAGAGCTGCTGTGAATGCTGTTGCAGCATTAAACAAGCTGCTTTTTCAAAAGCAGCAAAACCAAAACCCCTCATGCTGGTTGCAATCTGCAGGCTGAGTCACATGACAAGTATTTTGCGATTAACAAGAGGAATCTGTTCCCTGGTGTTTCATTTTCCCTTGGGATTTAGTAATGATGTGTAATGCATTAGTAGGGGAAAGCAGGATGCGGTAAGCACTGCTCTCCTCCTTGCACAGCTCTTCATGTACTTCAACCTAAATGTGGAGGAAGATTTGCCCAGGGCACAAGACGAGAGCCATATTCCAGGCATTGTCATTTCTGGTCTTCTGGAGAAACTGCCCGTGAAAGTACCAGTTGTACTGAGCTTTTGCGGGGTGTGTGCTCTTACCTCTGAAGAGCTGAATGGACATCATGATCTGTTTCTGCAGAATAGTTGATTAAATACAATATCTAGATCACAGTTGACTATTACCATGGAGCTAGAAGGGTCACGTTCACCTGCCTCTCTGGTACGACATCCCATCTCATTGGTATTGCTGCAGTAGTGATGACTCCTTATTTAAAACCAGACTGCTTGACAGAGGACAGGAATCCTCTGCTCAGGGGAGGTTGCCAGCAGTGTTGCAGCCATACAAGTGCTCTTGGAGGAGGATAGACAGTAGACTTACAGAAGGGCTTTGAATTGAAGAAAATTAGCTTGTCCCAAATTAACTTTTTTTCTTTTACAGAAAGAAGCTGTTGTCTTCAATGGCTTCTCCTGTCACTGAATAGGATGATGGTTTTTTTTTTTTTTTCTTCCCTCCACCAGCAGGTACATGTGAAAGAAGCAGCATCCCGAGTTTCCATGCTGCTTGCTGGAACCAGCGTCAGAGATCCCTGCTCTGGGATGTGATGTACGGGAAAGCTTGTTCTGTGATGATGTTTGTGCACCATCCTGCCCTTTTCCACTACTGTTGTCCCAACAACATGGGATTTTTTTTTTTAACCTATATTATCATTCCTAACTGAGGTATGCATTGCATGCCTGCTGAGCAGATGGTGATGCAGTGGAGACGAGAATTTCACCCAGGCAGGCTGCTACACTCTCTTCCTGCTCTCTTGTAAGGATGGAAATGTAAGCCAGTCTCTGATGAAAGCAAGACTATTCCTAATCTTTTCCTGTCTCAAAGAAATGATGGAGAAAGCTTCAGTTCTTTCTTGGCTGAGATGCTTATCTTTCCAGAGGTGTAGGTAATTATTCTGTGAGTTATAATTATGACTTCCTCTTGTGAAATCCATGTTAAACTGAGCAGCAGTTATCCCCTTGCAGTGGCTGTGAAGAATTAAATGAGAAACTCGGTGTTGCTGAGTTACTTAGTGCAGTCCATGCCAGATTAGGCAGCTGTTAGCAGTTTGAAAGAGAAAATGCCTATCCTTACCAAGATCACCCCTTTTGGCCCACACCTCTCTGCCTCTTGGTGCTGATCTGTAGAGAGTCTGTGTATCCTGTCTGCAGGGCTGGTGCCTGCAGAGTGCAGAGCAGCTCATGTGGCTGGCACTGTGTGCGTGTAATTTCCTTGGAGGACAGGGAAACAGTCAGCAGAACTCATTTGCCAGATAGTTGTCTGCCGGGTGCCTGCTTTCCCCCACTGCCCCTTTTCATCTTTTATACAGTTGTAATCTTACGGGAGGGAAACCATCAGCACCAGCTTCTGTTGTTACAAGATGCATTTAGGTATGTGACTTCAAACAAGCAATAACAAGGAATAGTTTATTTCTGGATCACCAGGCTGCGAGGAAGCTGTCCAGCATCCTACAACTGCCTGCCTCATCGGAGAGCACACGCATGCCTCCGGCTGCTCTGCAGCTTGCATTAGCCCTGGTTGTCAGCGCTGACACCTCATCATGAAGCCTGTTGCCCTCCCTGGCACTGACTGCAAAGCCTGTGCAGTCAGGCTTGGGGTACCTCTATGGCACCGATTACAGTGACCTCATCTGTTCTCTTACACCACTGTCTCTTAAAATGTTTCCCTGCTCTGAATAGCTCTCTCACAAAGCAGCGTGGCTAAAATTTTCTTAAATGTCCACCCTAAGCACAGCCAGTTGACATGCATAGGGCACATCTATCAACTTTTCTAGCTCTGTACTGAGGTGATGTCAGAAATGCTGAGGAATAGCAGCTCAGGCCTTTCCAGGATTCGTGATCTGCATGGGAAAAGAGGCATGTGTATGGAACTGGAGTAAAAGGCCTTTTAAAAATAGCTAACTGCTTGCTAAAACCCAGTGTTTCCAAGGGTCTGGATGCAATTGGCACTCACTACATCTCATCCCTTTGGTTGTGTAAAGCTGAACCTAGGTTGCACCTAGTAAATACTCCTAGGTCTTCTGCCTACCTGAGGGTGCTTTTCTACTGGGGTCCATTTTCTGACAGCTACTGATGAACATGAATATGAACATGTGGTCAGCAAACTCCTTGTTTTATAGTGATGTGACAAAGTTTTATTGTGATTGGATTTTATCATGATTTTTGACTTCCTTTTGGGAGCAGTTCTTTTTTAAAACACTTTCTACCCATTGCTAGGTTCCCTGAAGAGATCAAAAGATATTTTTAATTCACTTTAAATCTTTCTATGTTGAATTCATTTAAATGTCCGTTATAAGCTATTTTTGTTGAGGTTGCAGGTTGATGAAATGCAACTAAGAGAATGCATGTGAATTGCTGCCCCTCAAAAGCAGTGCAGACAAGGGGCTATAGTAGACTTGTACTTGTTGGGGAGGCATAGGTGTGTTACGTGTAACAGAACATTGGTATTTTTTGCCAGTACAACTAAAGACACTTGAATAATTCCTGTTTGCACTTAATGCTGTTGTTTATATTGCATGTCACTACATTTCTATGCAAAACAAATAACCTTTCTTTTGGGAGGAGGGGCAGCCAGATATTTGATTTAAGTATAAAGATCTTTGCGAGATGATCTATTTTCGTATTTATGAAGGAGTTTTACGTCTTAATATTTTGCAGTCTGTAAATAGCTCAACTTGTAATTAAAGGCTTAGGAATAAGTTTGTAGCCTGTGTATAATAGTAAGTTAACACTGCCAGAAAAAAAATCTTTGCAAAACAACTTTTCTAATATTGTGGATATTTATGAATATGTAAAGAAAGCACGTCTTGTTTTTATGTTGATTGACCTTCTGACTTTTTCTGAACTATAGAAATGGTGTATGTTTTATTGGAACTGCAATAAGAAGTAACCAAAGATGAATCCAGTTAAATATTTTCGTAATTTTTTTCTTGGTCAGGTTTTGTAAACTTTCCCAACTTGCTTTCAAAATAAATATAAAATCAAGGCTTGAGTCTTGTGATTAAGAGGGCAACTCTAGGTTACAAAAGCTGGCTCAAATGTGTGCTTATGCTGTGGATGACATTAATACTGGTCTTGAGATTGTATTAACTATTACTTGGTGCTGAATTATAAACAGGGAGAACTGTCATCCTTATTCAGTGTTATTTTACTCCTGCATCTTACTGAAGTGTTACACTGTTAAATCCATGAGACTCACAGACTTTTTCTGCACTGCCTTACAGTGCTCTGAAGAGTAGGCAGTAACTTGTGACCTACAAGACGGCTTTTGATAGCGCTCAGCCTGCAGGGAGCTCACCGTTGTGGCTGCTCTGTTCCCCCCCTACAGAATAGCTTCAGTAGCACAGGAAGCAGTGCAGTTCAAGAGGACCACATCTGGCCTTATGTCACGCTGCATCTCCCCTTACTTAGAAGTCTGAAGACCTGCTGTGGCTTGGTTCTGCATGCAGTTACCCTGCATGACAATCAGCACAACAGCCCTTTGGGAGGAGAAGTTTTCTCCTTCCCCTCTCTCATGTAGGAGCAAAGGTCTTGTCTTTGTATGCTGTAACCAAGATAAAGGTAAAGTACAAATACGAAGTGTGAGAGCTCTCCCAAGTGCATGTCCTAAACCAACCATGGCCACATGGTTAAAAACCACAACACTTTTTTCCCTTTTGAATTCCTGAGAAAGACAGGAAATAATTATGAGGGTTATAGGGAATTACCCTAGCAGCAGTGACTGAAAGCAGTAACACTTGACTGTAAACATTCATAAAAATGTATGCTTTGCTTGAAGAGACACCGGCTTTTATCTAGTGTCTGGCAGAAGCATCGCATCCTCCTCTAGCTGGTTGTACGGGTCAACAGCTTGGAGCTTCCAGATGTGTTTATGTAGGTAGACTTTGACCTTTAGCATATGCTTCTTTTGAAAAGGTCTATCCCACCCAAAACTACTAGGTTAAGTGGCAGCATGTGGTAAGGCTGTAGGTGCAGTAAGAGCAAGATCTGGTGGGAGGCTGGGGCTTTAACATGCTAAGAATTTTAAGTGGGAAGCTCTGGCCTCTGTCTCCTCTTGTTATCAAGTGACTACCCTCTTCATCTTCTGCAAGAAGTGAAACCCATGCTAAAGCATCCAGCGTATGATCTTTCCAGAATGCAACCCAAGGTTGTTTTCAGACCCCACTTTGAGTGCAGAGCACTAAACTGACACTTGCAGCCCTGGGTGCACGTGGAGAGGTATGCTTTTCGTTCCTCTTCTCCAGCCTCACCCCTGCCTTCACAACCTAGCGTGCCACTAAGGAACAACAGGGGGAACTCCAACTGAGAGCAATTTAATCTGTCAGAAGTTGAAACAAAAACAAGAGTAAGAAACTTGCTCCCCTTCTGGTCAGTTCTTAATGGAATAAAGAACTTAGAGGGGGAGGGCGAAAGCCCAGTTCAGTGAGGAGTCCTCTAGCTCTATCCACTGGTCCAGGCCAACTTCATCTTCTGGCTGTGAGCTTTGGAAGATTTAGAAAACAAGCTCTTCACTATTTGAAGTGGCACCGATTTCCCACTGAGGTACAGTTTATTGTGGCAGTCTGGCAACCACGGTCCTGCACCGTCTGTGTTTTTTCCTTTCTTGAGCATCCAGACATAAGCCATGATATAGCCAGTCATGAATGCATCAAAGCCAGCTCGGTGTGTGCCCACCTGTGAAGGTGGACTGTGGGTTTCCTTTTCGTTTTCTGCAGCACATGCTGCTCCAGTCTTGGGGACGTCTGGGTGACTGACTGAGCGCACCCCAGCAGGGACTTCTGACTTCCCCTCCCCTTGGTCACTGTCAAAGGTATTTCCCTTGGCAGAAGGGCTCACAGCAGCTGCTACCTGGGCAGCAGTTCCTTCAGTGCTCCCCAGATCCTCCTCCTGTTGTGTGCTGGTGTCTGAGCTGACCTCTGGTTCCCTGTCCGTGGAGTTCTCCTTCAGTGGCCTGCTCTCAGCGTTGGGTGTGATCTCTGCCAGTTCCATAGCAGCTGCAGGCTCGTAGCAGCTCTGTTTTCGTGGTGGTCCCTCCTCTCCATTCTGAGCCAGCTCCATTTCTTTTCCTGAGCTTTCCTGTTCAAACACCTTTGCAGGCTCTTCTGCATTCTTCCGACGTTTCCATTTGTGCTTCCGTTTCTTCCGCTTCTCCTCCCAAAGCTTGTCATCCTCATCAATTATGAGGTCAATGTTATGAGACTGTGGACACTTCACCCCTTTTGGACACCAGCCGTAGGCCTAGGGAGAAAGAGAGAAGTCTGTAGCCACCAGCTTCCTGGTCAGAGCAGCTCATCACCTTAACATGGAGCAGAGCTAATTATTCTACTGAGGCCTTGTGAGGCTGTATCGGGAGCCCTGTGTCCAGTTACAGCCCCACGACACACAAGAAAGGCACTGACAAACTACAGTGAAGGCAGCCAAGAGCTGTAAAGATGTAGCACACAACATATGAGGAGACCAAGGAAGGTGGGTTTGTTCTGCCTGGAGAAGACAAGGCTGAGGGGATAGGGATACCTAGTTGCTGTTTGCAGCTACCTAAAGCAGAGGTTATAGAGAAGATGGAGCTAAACTCTGAGGGGAGCACAGGGAAAGGTGACATGGTAACAGAGGCAATTCTGACTAGACATTTAGGAAAGCATTTTTCAGAATAAGTAGTCACACACCGGAACAGGGGCTGGGAGGGGTTTTGTAACCTCTCTCCTTAGAGACTTTCAAAATGTACCAAATAAGGCTCTGAGCAATATTGGTGGTTGGACGAGAAACTTCCAGAGGTTTCCCCAACCTATGTTGTTCTGCAACAGTAATGTGCAACATCTGGAAGAGTTCCTTTTTCTCCCTGAAGCATCTGCAACCAGTTATGATCTGATCAGATGGGCTCTTTGTTTACTGCTGTAGCAGCACCAGGGCTCAAGATGCTGTGGATCACGCTGTGTGACAGTGCCAGAAGCTGCAGACAGGTAATATTTTTTTATATCTCATCAAGATATGGGAGAGGGAAGAGGCACTACTTCTTGCTCAGAGGACACGCCAAACTAATTTAGAATGTACAGCCCTTCCAAGACAGCACTAGGTACTGTAACTCATACCATCCCACTATTTAGAGCCATATGATCTCTTTCTGAATCTTTGTATCTAATGTAGCCTATGGAATTCACCACTTCCAAACAGAGCATGCTATTGTCCTTTCTGTCATGAAGCCACCTGAAGCTTGAAAAATCTTCCTGGTACTGTGAAGGAAGGGGAAGTTCCCAGGTGCTTTCCTACTACGTGGCCCTTTCCATGGAGCCAGGAAGGAAGCAGGTGTTCATGTTACTTACCGAAAATTTCTCACAGACAGGCACGTTACTTCCCCCTCCCACATTGTGGCTTTCTTCTTCCAGAGAGCAGTGGCGATAGTCAATGTAATGGGACATGTTGGCAGGGTAGTTGCAGAACTCAACGGTGAGGTGCTGGCTGCTGGAGGCCTTCAGCTTGCAGTTCTCTCGCTTGCTGGAACAAACAAGAGTACGCAGTTACCGCAGTTAACTGGCTGAAGGTACCACAGCGTGGAGCTGGGGCAAACACACTGCTCTCCACAGGTCTCAACTCCACCAGTTTCCTGCTTTTGAGCTCTCGCCCCAGTTAGACAGCCTGCTGGAGAGAAACCCAGTCCCGGGAGAATATTCAGTAAGTAGTTGCTTCCGTGCTTATTTAAAGGTTGGTTTCTCTTATGCCGACGTACAGACAGGGACAACAGTGTCTCTGGTGAAGCTACGGCAGAAGGGGGACATATAGCTTTGTTGTAAATATTAAGTGCACTAAGATATGTGTTAGTCCTCAAAATGTTAATGGACAAAGAGAAAATGCCCCAAAATGAGGTATTGTGCAGAATATCCAGCAGCCAGCGCACAGACAGGTCAAACCTGGGCAATGTAGGTAACAAGGAAATGTTTTCCATCTCATGAGAAAAAGAACTGTTTTACACCAAGAGCTGGCTAAAAGGCCCAAAACCTTTAGAAGGCTCCATGTAACTAGAAATGAGGGTTAAAACATTTAAGAGTTCAGTTTAAAAAGTATTTTTGTCTTGTCAAAACAAAGCATTCTCATGTTTGAGAAGAGCCATCTTTAATGTTTTCAGACCTGCCAAAATGGCATTTCCTGATATAAAACAGTCACTAAAAATACCATTTCTCCTCTGCACAGAGTGTGACTTCAGTTTAATGGAGATTCAAGGGCCTGTATTACTGTCAGGGGCTTGTTTAGATTGTGTGGGGAGTGCAGACCCAGGGGCCAGACTGACATGTGAAGTGGACAGACATCTCTGCCTCTAACATGTGTCTGCCTGGAAGATATCCATGAAGAGCTGGGGGTAGGAAGCAAGACAGAACGCCCTGGGACAAGAGCACAACCTTTGCTTGGAAGGAAAGCGATGGGAGTTGTGGCTGGCTGCACGTGAGTGTCATATGTGGGAGTCAGCGTCAGGAGGTGCAGGGAGAACCCACCCTTTAACTGCACCGTCCCTTACAAAACCGAGTTATAACTAGCAGACCCTGCAGGCGCAGCACTGTGTTCACCTGCTCTCTAGCCGAGTTCTTTTTCAGTTAGATCAAGTCACTCTGTGGTCAAAACTGCTGCCAGAGGAAGACCGAACTCCTCTTTCAGCAGCTGCCCACCGAACAGATAAAAGTTTATTACAAACCACAGCCTTATGCACTCAGCACCTGTCTTAGAAACGGGAAGAGCCTGGGGCAGAGTCACCTGAAAAGCACCTTTCTTCACTCATTGGGATAATGCAAAGACCTAACCCCCTTGCCTAGAAAATGCTGACACTCCCTTTGCCTTTCCTCCCGTAAGCTTTAAATACCGGAGCGCTGCTCACCACTTCTTGTAAGCATACTCCAGGTAGGATGCTACAAAGCGAGTCTCAAACTCCGAAGCATATTTGGTGTCGTATATTCCTGCTGGAAACATTTCTGAGAGATCAGCGGTGAAGGTGCCAAGGTTGTCTGGGAGGTGAGCATAGAAGCACTGGTACAGGAAGACCAGATCGATCAGGCCATTATGGAGAATGAGAGGCTTCTTTGCTCGTATGAGCTCCAGAAAAAACGTCCGAACGCTCTGGCTCTGGTTCTCATTGCCCTGCAAGAAGGAGGATTAGTCAATGAGCCTTAGCACCTTACCTTTGACTTGCCGTCACCTCGGGAAGTCCTCAGAGCCTGCTGTAGCAGAATACTGCCTACAGCCATTTCTTGCTCTCGCCAGAGGCCCAAATATTTGGAAAAGCAACTGCAACAAATGACAGCCTGGATATAAAACATGAGGGAGATGAAAGTGATAATGCTGCACTCAAGACCCCAGCTCAAGCCACCTTCACTCAGCAGCTGTGTGAGAGAGACGCCATGGTCGGGGGAAGCCAGAGACCTCCCCAGAAGCTGAGGTGACCGAAGAAGAGTTGTTTCGTACCTTGTCGTTGCCCTTGTGGTAAGGAATCCCCTGGGAGTACTGCTTGTTGAAGTCAAAGCCGTGCTGCACCAAGAACTGCACCGACTGGGGTTCGACGATATAATCCTCCATGCAGAGGAGCGTCAGGTTGTAGATCTGGCACAGATACGTGTTCTCGGGCTGCGGAGGGAGAGCGTGCAAAGCAACGCGGGGATGGATACCTGTCACCAGGAGCTGCCGAAGGAGCGGGGCCGAGTCCCACCTCCCAGCGCAGTCCCGGTGCCCGCTGCTCCCTCGGAAGGCGGGAACAAGAGGAAAGGGCCGCTCCACGGCGCTGCACGTACCTTCTCCGGGAGCTGCCTGAAGCAGGCGACGCCGAGGGACAGGACGGAGCGGGTCCTGGCCGCGCTGCAGACGGCCCTGTACCGATCTTCGATGCACCTGGGCGGCAGGAGGAGGAGAGCTGACGGCTCCTGCCCCTTCCCACCGGCCCCCCCGGGGGAGCTAAACCCGCAACGGGAGGGGAACCGGGGAGCCGGTACCGGAGGGACGCGCCCCGGAGCACCCGCACCCGGTCACTCCGTCTGCGCACCACCCCCCCCGCCCCCGGCCGCCCGACGGGGGACTCACGGGCTCAGCAGCGACTTCCTGGCGCCGAGGCCGCTCAGCTCCTGCGGGGAGACACCCGTCAGCGGCCCCG
>WEKW01016954.1:38815-62773 GCA_013389905.1 Sula dactylatra
TCTCCGTCCGCTGCCGTGCCCTGACCCGCGCCTCTGTCCCGGCAGCGGCCCCGGCTCCAGCGCCTGCCCCGACGCCCGTCCGGCATCTCTTCAGCGACCCGGCTGAGGTCGAGGCCTTGCGCGGGAACCTGCTGGCTTGGTACGACAAATGCAAGCGGGACCTTCCCTGGAGAACGCTGGTAAGAGGCGGCGTGGGGAGGCAGGGGTCCCTCTGCCTTGCGGGAGCGTTGCTGAGGTGACCACGGTGTCTGTTCCTCTGCGGTGCATCCCCAAACGCATGGAAGTGGAAGAGGGTGTTGGAAATGGGAGGGTGCTCCCAGCTAGTCCTCGCGGCTCAGTGGTGGGTGGTCTGGAGCCAGTCCCGAGGTGTGAACAGTAAAGTGAGGCACAGGGTGAAATCGCACATCTCGGACACAGCCCCCGAGCCTGAGCACTTTTCTCTGGTCAGCTTAGTCTAGTTGTCTTTCAAACCTGTGTTGTTCCTGTCCCTGTGGTTATCCTGCAGCAGTGGGCGCTGCATAAAAAAGGTTTTCCATGTATTTGCTTTTAAGCCTGTCCAGCGTTTTTACTAGAGCTCCTGCCTGCTCTGTGCTCGGCCTGGCAACAAGTGGTGAGGCAGTGCTGGGGGTGGGTGTCAGCTTTGCAGCAACATCTGTCTGAATGGTGCTGGGAATGGCATGGCCCTTCTGTGGGATTGAAATCTACCTGCTATTTCTTGCCGCGCCGAGGGGCTCGGGTCTGGGACAGTTCCTCTGGTGGGATTTTTGAATCTGGGGGAAATATTTTTATGCAGATGCCTACGCAGTGTTCAAAACACACCACAAGCAACTTTATTTTACATGCAGGTCCCCTTTGCGGTGGGGTCCTGTGTGTCACCCTGTCTCTCTCACTCCATCTTCTTCTCCTTTCAGGCAGCAACTGAGCCAGATGCTGACAGACGGGCATACGCAGGTGAGGAACAGGCATGCCTGGGGTGCCCTGCTGCCTGTTTGCCCCCTGACATGAGTGTGCGGTACAGCCTTGTGAGGAAATGTGGCTTCAGTTGCTATCCTTGGAATAAGCTGTCTGGGGTGGCCACAAGAGCCACTGACCCTATTTGCGAGGCTCTGGGGGGTTTGAGACCCCACTTTGGGCCTGAGGAAGCTCCTTTGGGACAGCATGTGGGGAAGGAGGAGGGTGGGAAGGGGTCCTATGTGTTGCATGCCACTGTAGTGCTTGTAGCCAGTACGAACGTGGCCCTAGCACAAGGTGTGGGTGGTGTTGGTGCCTCTGCTCTGATCCCTGCCCTGCTGCCTGCAGTGTGGGTGTCTGAGGTCATGCTCCAGCAGACGCAGGTGGCTACAGTGATTGACTACTACAACCGCTGGATGCAGGTGACTGTTCCTCGCAGAGTCCTGTGCCCACAGGCTGCCCCTTTTGGAGACCTTGTCTACTACCTGTAGCAGATCCCCAGCTGCAGAGCATGGCTCTGCTTGTCCCTGACTTGTCCCCTTCCCTCTGTCCCGCAGAAGTGGCCGACGTTGCAGGCTCTGGCACAGGCATCCCTGGAGGTGAGCATTGTTGGGGCCAGGTGCTCTCCCTGACCTTATGGCTCTTCCCACTAACACCATGCCATGTCTCTTGGAGCAGGAGGTGAATGAGCTGTGGGCAGGACTTGGCTATTACTCCCGAGGAAAACGTCTACAGGAGGCAGCAAGAAAGGTGCCCTGGTGTTGGGGAGTGGGAGGCATTTCCGAAGCCTTCTGTGGCCTGTGGGTTGGTGCTGGCTCCTGTCTGCCCTGCCTCGCAGGCGTTGTGTGCTGCTGGCACAAGGCTACAGAGGCTGGGATCCTGTCTTACTATGGGTTAAATGGGTTGCATGCATGCATGAATGCCAGCTGCTCCCCTGACATCAGTGCCCTCTCTGCCAGGTGGTATCCGAGCTGGCTGGCCAGATGCCCAGGACGGCTCAGGACCTGCAGAAGCTGCTGCCGGGAGTGGGCCGATACACGGCGGGAGCCATCGCGTCCATCTCGTACGGGCAGGTGAGATCTGGGTGTCTGTGAACGTGTTTGCCCTCTGCCACCCTGCCCCACTCCTGGCAGGGCTCTGCTGCTGGGTCTCGCAAGCCAGGGGCTCCCCAGGACTGTGCTTGGCTCTGGCTCTCCCCTGCTTTGCGGTGCACCTTGCCCACCTCCCAGCTTGGCTTGCGGGTCAGCCTCATGTGTGTGTCCCTTCCCACCCTGCCTTGCTGGGAGCGTGGGCACCTCCTGGCATGGTAATCCCAGCTCCTGGTTCCAGGCTACTGGCGTCGTGGATGGGAACGTGATCCGGGTCCTGTGCCGCCTGCGGTGCATTGGTGCCGACTCCAGCAGCCCAGCTGTCATCGACCGACTCTGGTAAGGGGAAACGCTCCATCCTTGCTCCGAGCTGTGGTGATTGTGGCTGTGCTTGTTGGTGGCTGAGGGCAGGATTGCTGAGGAGCCACGGGGAGCTAAGCCTGCAAAGGAAGAGAGGTGTGGGCTGCCGGAGCTCTTGGGAAGCTGGTGCTGCTGGGAGTCATGGAGAAAGGAGCCATGTTGCCTCTGCCTACCTAGAAGCATCCCCCCATCGCAGGCAGGAGGTCCTGGGGCCCTCTCCCCACAGAGCCCCGTGCCGCTCACCGCTGTTTCTCCCAGGGACATGGCCAATGCCCTGGTAGACAGGATCCGCCCAGGGGATTTTAACCAAGCCCTGATGGAGCTGGGGGCAACGGTATGTGTGCCAAAGGCTCCGCTGTGCAGGGAGTGCCCTGTGAAGCAGCACTGCCAAGCGTGGCGCAGGGTAAGTACAGCCCCAAAATCTTTCTCCTCTCTGCCTGCAGGTGGCTGGGAGCTGCCAGCTGTCCTAGTGGAGTGGCAGAAAGTCACCCCAGGTCCCCTCTGAGGCTTCTTACAAGCCATCCCTGTCCCAGACCAGTACTGCAAGCTGTTCTTGGCTGGGCATCACGTCCTGCACCCTCACTGGGTGCTGGCCCCAACGGGTCAGCATGCATGGGGATAAGGTGGGCTGGTAGACGAGCCTGTCCCCCTTGCAGGTGGAGAAGGAGCTGGCCTTTGCCTCTCAGAAGCTGTTTGGAAAACCCACCCCAGTGCCTGATGTTGAGGACTGTGGTAAGTATCTCGGGAGATACCTGTTGAGGCTCCAGGTCTGGGCCCCACAGTGACTGTTACACTGGTGTTTGCAGGTGTTGGGGACTGTCCCCTGTGCCCCCCAGCTGCAGAGCCATGGGACAGCAGCCTGGGGGTGACCAACTTCCCCCGGAAAGCAGCAAAGAAACAGCCACGGGTGGCACGAACGGCAACATGTGTGCTGGAGCGGAGGGGCTGCCACGGGGCCCTGGAGTACCTCATTGTGCAGAGACCCAGCTCAGGTAATGGGGCTGGATGGGAGGGCAGCAAAGGCGCTGCATGGCCCCTCCCTGCCTATACAAGGGACAGAGCAGCATGGGAGTGGGATGTGATGAGACTCAGTATCCCCAGATGTGCCTCTTGTCAGCTCATGTCTCTGTTGTCCCCCTTCCCAGGTCTCCTGGCTGGGCTCTGGGAGTTCCCCAGCCTCCCACTGGATCAGGGTCTGCAGGAGCAGAAGCAGAGGGAGGTGCTGGCAGATCATCTCCGGGCCTGGACAGGGCGGCCTGTGGTGGCCGGAGGCCTGCGGTTCATCGGAGAGGTGAGCCTGGAGCCAGAGGCATGCTGCGAGGGACATAGTGCAGGGGAGGAAGGTCCCCCTTCCCTGCTGTCACCCCTCCCAAGCCCTGCCCCGCTCCTCAGACTCGGTGCACTTGTGAGGCAGCTTGGCAAGCAGCGCATCCCCTGCTGCCTGCCCATTTAGGTGTCTTCTCATCCCCTCACAGGTCGTCCACATCTTCTCTCACATCCACCAGACATATGTGGTTTACTCCCTGCCCCTGGATGGGGATGTGACCCTGGACCCTGCCTTGTCCCCATCCCGCTGGGTGACGGAGGAGGAGTTCCATGCCTCAGCCGTGTCCACAGCCATGAAGAAGGTACCAGGGGGACCTGGGCCTTTCTGCCCTCCCCTCTGTCTCCCTGGGGTCCTGGGCATCCTCCCAGCCTCTGTGGGCCGTCCCAGCTCCAGGACCTGGCTGCTGTTCAGCTCTGGGCTCTCTTGTGCTTCCTTCAGGTGCTGAAAGCGCGTGAGAAGCAGTGTGGGGAGGAGAGCAGCCCTGGCAAGGTGGGCATCGCTGGAGGGTGTGCAGCCCCGGGAGCAGCTCTCTGTTGCTGTGGGCCAGGCCCTGGTGCGCGGTGCTGGAGCACCCCGGGCTTTGCGGTCAGGCCAAGGAGCATCCCTACCTGGGGCAGGACTGCGTCTGGGGCATTTGCTTGGCTGGCTTTGCCCCAGATGTCCCCGATACCAGGGTCCCCCCCTTGCCTTAAAGGCAATCCCTGGAGGTTGGGGGTGCTGTTGAGGTTTGGCTTAGCCCTAGTGTGTCTCTTCCACAGGGCTCCAAGCGGAAGCGGGGGGCAAAGCCCCAGGGACCAAGCACCTGCCCTGGGATGCAACTCTCCCTCCGTGCCTTCCTCCAGGCACCCACCTCCCCATGATGGCTCCTTTGACATCTGAGACCATCAGAGACCTGCACTGTAGTGAGTCCTGCCCATGGTGTCGGGATAGTGCGCCCCGTACTGCTGCATCCCAAACCCACAGCCCTGTGTAATGGTCTCCCACTCCTCCTTGCAGAGTCCCTTGGCTTCCCCAGCTGTCCCGTGGGAGTTGTGCCTTGATGGGGCCAGTGTGGTCCTGGATGTGACCTGGAGCCAGGCTTGCCCTTCCCCCTCAGGTGGAGCCCTCCTGGGATTACTCAGCCCTGTACAGCTACTACTCTGGCACTGCAGACTCACAGCAGCAGGGGTTTCTCTCCAGCAGCAGGAAGGCTGTGGCCACATCACTCCCGCAGCCCTGTCCCTGGCTGCTCACCTGCAGCTCATCCGCCAGCCAGCAATTGTGGCTGCTGCTGTACTCTTCCTGGCCTCCAACAGCCCTTTTTATACATTTGTTTTTACTTAACCTCAGCCATAGGCTTTCTAATAATAAATCTCCTAGAGTGTGTGGAGTTTTTTAAGTGACTTTCTGCCTCTGTTGCACTGTGCTAAGCTGGAAGTGTTGGGCAGCTTGTGGCTGGATATAAGGATGGCTGGCAGGATCCCTACATCTAGGCTGGGGACAGCAGGGATTTCTTTGTTAATGCACCCATGAGCACCTCGACTGCTAACTGCTGGTGCCCCCAAATAAGGCACCCAGAGCACCTCTTCTGTGAGGGCAGGGATCAGCTCTTGGGGCTGCACAGCTCCTGCCTGCAGGCTGTCCCTCCGTGGGCCCAGGCAGCTCTCCCCCGGGCTTTTTGAAGGGTTTTATTCCTCTCTTTTACCTTTTCTGTTGGGCTGTTCACACTGTTCCCACTGTGGCTTTCGCTGACTGTGATGCACAGTAGCACCCTTGCAAAGGAACAAGCCCTGGAAGTTCTTCCCAGGGTGCTGCCAAGGGTTTTCCTCCTCCCCAGGCTTGTGTCCCTGCCTGGGGCTGGCAGGGGCCAGTCCTGGGGGCTGTGCAAGGGGCAGGTGGCCTCAGGTTAGGGACTGCAGGACTGGGACAGCCTGCCTTGGGGGTGGAAAGGGCCCTTTCATCCTCACCTGGCACAGCAGATGTTAAATGGGAGGAGAAAAAAAAAACCCAAAGCAATGCTTGCAGGTTAACTCTTTAATTGAGAGGTGCAAGAGGCCATTGTTTGCCCTACACAGGGGCTGGCTGAGCTCTGGGTGGTAACGGTTGATGAGCTGTGGTGTCCATGGCCCTTGGGTTATCCACTTCCCTCCAGCAGCCCCTCATCCCCTATGTCTGGGAGTGTTGCTCTGACAGCAGTGTCCTTGGCCATGCTGCAGGCACAAGTCTGATTAGATCAAGATAAAATTAAGGCAGAAATTTCTTCACATGAGGTCAGTAACTCACTGGGCACCCAGGGAGGAGGAGAAATCACCCTCCATCCCAGGGGATGCTTAAAGTCCAACTGGATCTGGCTTGAAGCAACCTGCTGTCACACTGAAGTTGGCTCTGGGTTGACCTGGAGACCTCCATTGGTCCCTGCCAACTTGGGCCATGCCACAGGCACCCGTTGGTATCTCTACAGTGGCGTATTGCCCCAGGTTTGGACCGGAGAGGATGGGGAGCTGAGGGAGGAGGACTGCAGTGTTGCCATTACTGCTGCTGGTCCATATAGACTTGCACAGCGTTCCATAGTGCCCGTATGTTGCCTTCCCCAAAGCCCGGCGCTCCCCGCCGGTCAATGAGCTCCAGGAAGAAGGTGTCCTCAGAGAAGATGGGATGGGTGAAGATCTGCATCAAATACTCCTGGGAAGGGCTCTCTGTGGCATCAGTGCCCGGCCGGTCCTTGTCCCTGGGCACCGTGGTGTCCAGCAGGATGCCCAGCTCCGCCAGCGTGTGGGGGTCCTGCCCAGCCCCCCGGATCTCCTCCGCTTTGCCCCCCTGGCTGTAATAGGCAGTGGGGGGCGTGAAGAACTGTGCACCCTGCTGCTGCAAAGCCCTGGTTGTGGCAACGATGTCGGTGGTGCAGAGGCCGACATGCTGGATCCCAGCCCCACCGTGCTGCTCTAGGAAGGTGTCGACTTGGTTGGCACCATCCTCTGAGAGGGACTCGGCGAGGACAAGCTTGCAGCTGTGTGCCAGGGCACCCTGGGCGCTCTGCAGCGCGAGGAGCAGCATGCCCACCCCCTGCCCACCAACCATGTACCCCTCAGCCAGCTTCTCCTCTGGGTTCAGTAGGAAGCGGCGGAAGCCGAAGCAGCGCTGGTACCAGTCCAGAGCTGGCCGGGCACCGCCCCGTGGGCAGACATACGTGATGTGGTCAAAGTGGGTGATCTCAATCCCATCTCCTGTGGCTGAGGGGGCTCCTTTGATGTGCTGGAAGCCGGGTAGGAAGGGACCCCGGTAGCGGGATCGGTCCAGGAGAGTATGGCTGATGTTGCCCACGATGGAGCTCGCCACCCCGTAGGTGACGGAGCCGCCATCGTCCCTTACCTCGGTGGGGGGCACCGGCAGGGAGCATCCCCAGCTCTGCAGCTGCTTGCAGAGCCCTGGCACATCATCCACCTCGAAGCAGACGTTGGAGGCTGTGCCTAAGGTAGGCCGGGGGTCCACATCGTAGAGGAAATCGTGGGAGGAGGCACTGGTGGGCCCCGGTGCCAGGCGCTCGTTGAGGAGGAAGACAGCAGCTCCCCGTCGCAAGGCTAGCTGCCGGACCCGCGGTGTCTCCCGCACGGCCACAGGCTGGAAGCGAAAGGTGGTGGCCAGGTCCTGGGCCCAGCCCTGCCTGTAGGGCACGTGGAGGGAGATGAAGCAGGGGCGGATCAGTGAGGCTGCCATGGCTGGGCAGGCTGTGAGGAGGACGCACGGGGTCAGGGGGGGCTTGCTGGCTATGGGAAGGAGCCCTTCCCCCACCTTGCATGGAGCACGAGTGCATCTGCATGCACAGATGCACACACGTGTAAACTTGCACCCCTTAAATATGTGTATTTAAAATATGTGTATTTTAAATAAGCAGGTCTCACAAGCTAATATACATTGTGCAAGGGCACTCACCTTTGGGACCAGCTGCAAAAAGCTGCCCAAGGATGCCGAGCTGTCCTGCCACCCCTCTGCTATGCTGCTCTGCCCCATGCCTGTGCCTGGGCTCACAGAGGGGGAAAGCCCTGAGCCTTGGTCACAGCAGGTCCCCCCCCGCCGAGCCTTGTGTCCCTCGAGGGTGCCGCAGGGAAGTTAGTGGGAAAATCCAGGTGAGGGAGGTGTGCGTGCATGTGTAAGCAAGACTATGGGGACAAGGGTTGTGGTGGGGGAATGTCCTGTACCAGCGACCAGGAACATGGAGGTTGGACTGGTAAACACAGAGCAACATGCTGGTTACAGCTAAAAGGCTCCTGTGCTGCCCCAGCACTTGTCAGTGGTGTCCCACAAGTGGCAGGAGGGAGCAGTGGGGTCACAGCAAGATGATGTGCCTTTCCCCTCCCCAACAAGGACGATGTGGAGCTACCTCAGGGTAGTGATCCTGCCCTAGGGGCATGGGGGGTGAAACAGGAGGGACACTTTGGGAAAAGCGACCTCCCTCACCACCCAAATAGCTGTCACACTGAAAGGGGAAGAAAGATCTGTCCAAAAACCCACTCGGCATCACCTCTTGTGAGCATCCAGCTGAGGGTTCCTGACCCTATGCCACACACCAGCCACCCTGGCCAGACCCCACAGAGCTGCACTGGGGTGTGTGGGGAGGGAGACCTGCTTAATTATTCCCTTCCAGCTTCACGGTGCTCCCCCCAAAAGGGCTTTGCATTGAGTGCTCCCTGCAGGCAGAGCACAGGGCTCTGCCAGGCTGCGGGGGTGTAGGCTGCACTGCACCCAGGCACCCCACTGCCACGGGGGAGTGGGGGGCCCAGCAGCACCTTGTTGGGACCCCCAGCTGCTCCACACCAGCCTGGGGAGGATTGATCCTTGCTGTGGCCCCCGTGCCGGTGAGCACATGGGCAGGAGCTGGAGCTCCCTCCCTCCCTGCCCTCCTTTCCCCCTGCACCCTGTGGGATCAGCATCGGTCCCGCTCTGCTGCTGCCACCACCGCTCCCAGCCGCGCCACCCCGTCACCCCGTCACCCCAGTCCCGCCACCCTCCCCGTGCCCGTGGGGGCCTGCGGGGCCCTGGTTTGCCCTCGGCCTGCGGCTCACCGGGGTCAAGGCTGCAGACGAAGGGGATGCCGGGGCAGGGGGTGGCCCCGGAGAGGCGGTTCAGTTTGCTCCTCCCCAGCATGCAACAGGCCATGGCGGGACAGGGAAAGGGGTTGGCAATGCCAGGGAGGCTGCAAAGCAACCTGCACCGCCATGGGGAAGCCTCCCCGGCGGGAGGAATCGGTGGGTGCCATCCCAGGCAAAGACAGGGCCAGCACACGTGCCGTCAGGCCGTGCTGGTGCAGCGTGGGAGCTACTCTGGCACGTTTAACGCTGGGGATGTATGGCTGCCGGACGCCACGGGTGCCCAAAGTTTGTATTGACCCTGGAGGTGCCAGGCTGCCTTTGCAGAACAAAAAGCTGCCCGGGCTGATAACCACAGGCTCCTCGGCTTCTGGCTCAGGGATGAGCAACGGGAGGAGAAACCGGCTGCCAGGCGGTGGCTGGGGGTCCCCTGGGACTGGTGATGAAATGGCTCATGTCTGTGCAGGGTCAGTCCCTGCCAGCCCAAATCCCCTTGGGGCAGGTCATGCAGTGGGGGATACGTGCCCCTGCTCAGTGCTGGGTGCCCTGTGGTGCCTGGGGTACGCAGCAGAGATGTGGGGGGAGCAGTGTGTGGATGGGGGGGGCTGACAGCTCTGCAGAGGATCCAGTGTTGGTCACAAGATGGGTCTGCTCCAGGCTGACCCCACGCAGCTGCACCTGCTCCCTGATCCAAGCCCATGGCCCCACATCCTTGCTGACATCCCTGAGCCCCTCCAGCCACGGATCCCCTCTCTCCCTGCTGTCTGTGGCTGTTTTCGGACAAATCCCCCACTCTTCGTTTGTCCAGGACTGTGTTGCTGCCCCCACTGTGTCTGTGTCTGCTGCCCTTCCCTGCCTTATCATGTTTTTGTACAGAGCCCAGGTACGATAAACTGCTCAAATATTTGCAGAGATGTCCATGTATGGCTGAAGTGGTGAGCTCCTCTTGTTTGGTTGCAGGGTGGAATCCACCAGTGTTGTGATTTCCCAAGGGAGCTCCAGCTCCTCACACCACCACAGGCCCCCCCTTCTTAGTGGGGCTGGGCAGGAGGCATGGGACCAGACGCGGGCGGCTTGCAGAGGGGACAAGCATGGCCCAAGAGTGGCCATGACACTGCACGCCAGGACGGCACAGCCTTTGTGGTGGCACCCCGCAGGGCAGGGAGCTCTGGCACCCCAGGGGTGTGGGGCCGGTGCCTGTCTTTTTGGCTGCACAGTGACAGAGGCTGCACTGGCGGCTCCCCAGGGACCTTGTGCGTGGGTGGCACTGTGCGATGTCACCCCATGGTCCTGCAACCCTTTGGTCCAAGCAGTGTCCTTGGCAATGCTGCTGGCCCTCCTGTGCCCGTGGGGGGGTTTTGAGTGGCCGTGCCTGGCTTTTCCCTGCAGCACCGCCTGGCACCCTCTGTGCCAGTCCAGCACCAGGCACCGCTTTGCCCCAGCATGGCTTGGGCTGGGCTGTCGCAGCAGGACCCCGAAGCCGCATGGCACCGAGGGGGACAGTGCCTGCCTTGTTGCCGTCTCCCAGGCAGGCGGTGGTGGCTGGGGTGCAGTCCCTGTGCTGGCCGGGCTCTTCTCCTCCCTCCGGGGCGGGGAGAGTGCACAGGAGATAAAAGGGAGACCAGGGCCAGCTGGACATTGCCAAGCCGCTGGGGCGGGAGCGAGGGCTGGCCAGAGGACGGCAGCGAGAAGTGAGGTATTGAGGGCTTGTTCTCGCGGGGGAGAGGGCTGGGGATTGGGGGCTCATCCATCCTGAGCAGACCCCACAGTACCCTGCTCCCTCCCCCCGCTCCCTGGATCATCCCCCCCCAGTCCTGTGTCCTCCCCCTGCCCATTAAATGTGCTGGATCCTGGAGGGACAGGGATTGTCCTTGGTATGGATATCTCCAGTCATAATATGAATACTCTTGAGGTGGGCAGAGTTAGGGGGCTGTGGGAGGAAGGGTCTTCAGGCAGATATTGGGGGCAGGGGGGTTAAAGGCTCTCTGCACCCCTCAAGTGCTTTGTGGGGCATCAAGGACTCTCAAGGTGACCTGAAGGTGAAACCGTCCCTGTCCCACTGACTTCCCACCAGTGGCTGGGACAACGGGGGGGCGGGCGGGGGCTGAATCCCTGCCCACCCCTGAGGCAAAGACAGGCTCCCTGGCCAGGACTGGGTCTGGCTTTTGGGGCTGGGGAGGTGGAGGGTCCATGGGGGGAGCTGGACCTTCATCCCCCGATACATGGAGCAGGTGCCTCACCACTGGGGGAGACTGGGGCACCCGGCTGTCGCAGCAGGTACCCATGAAAGCCAGTGGCGAGGGTGCTGTGCTTGTTGAGAGCTGGACACCCTGATCCCCCCACCTCAACCCCCTTTCCTTGCCCTGCTGACATGGGTGTCCTGGCTCCCAGTGCTGTGCTGGGACCAGTATGATACTGCCCACCAGTCTTTGTGTGCCCTGGAGGGGCATGCAGGGAGGTGGTTTGGGGTTGCAGTGGGTCTGGAAAGACCCCATCGGGTTGAGCCCTGGGGTAGAGGGGAGACTAAGGCCCCATTTTCCCTTGCCAGGGCCGGGGGTCTGGTATGGGGCTGCTGGTGCTGGCCCTGGCCACCTGGCTGGGGCTGGCCTCAGCCTCCGAGGAGGTGGCCAACAGCAGCTGGCTCTGCCAAGAGGCGCCAGCATGGAGCGTCAATGGCTCGAGCCCCATGGCGGGGGCGGCAGGGCGGGTGACGGTGGTGGCCCTGCTGAAGGCCAGCTGACAATTCTGCCTGCAGCAGGCCCACAGGTGAGCCCTGTTCCCCCTACCCCAGACCCAGCCCCGCCACCCTGGGGGACGGCATGGTGGCCCCCCACCCCAGCACCCCTCTCCCAGCGCCTCCTTCCCCACAGTCTCGGGGACCTGCGGGAGAGGCTGACCCAACAGGGCACAGTCGACGTCCGCTATATGATCGTCAACGAGAAGGCGCCGCTGTCCCGTGCCATGTTTAGGGAGCTGGAGCGCCAGGCCCCCCCGGGCGTCCCTGTCTTCCAGCCGGAGCCGGAGGAGCCCGACATCTGGCAGGTCCTGGGCGGCGACAAGGACGACTTCCTTGTCTACGACCGGTGAGCATT
Organism: Sula dactylatra; assembly: GCA_013389905.1. Lineage (NCBI taxonomy): Eukaryota > Metazoa > Chordata > Aves > Suliformes > Sulidae > Sula > Sula dactylatra. The sequence goes on from WEKW01016954.1 coordinate 50,697, forward strand.
CCCCATCTCGGCTGAGGCTTTCCTGGGTGTGTTACGGAGCATGTGGTGGGCTTCCCAAAGCTCCACCATGGCTGGGCTGGGGGGACCCCAGACCCCCTGCTTTGAGCCAGGCCATGGCTTCTCCCTGCAGGTGTGGCCGCCTGGCTTTCCACATCCAGCTGCCCTACAGCTTCCTCCACTTCCCCTACGTCGAGGCGGCCATCCGCTTCACCCACAGCAAGGACTTCTGCGGCAACTGCTCCCTCTACCCCAACACCACCCAGGAGGTAAGGAGCAGGGATGCTCTCTGCAGCTGGACTCCCTTCTCTCCTCTGGCATTGCACAACAGGAAAAAACCAACCTTATCTTCATGTTGGGGACAGGCTCTGGGTTGGCAGCCATCCTCATCCATGGCTGAAAGGGAAGGTGATGAAAGGTCTGGAGTAAGGGCACTTAAATAGGTCAGAGCTTTCAGGCTGAGAAGGAACAGACTAACGGGGTCATAGCCCAGGTCTGGAAAAGCTAACTAGGGTCGCTGGCTGTTCTGGTGTAAGAAAGAGGCAGGCAATGGACCCAGAGGTGGCAAGCTCAGAGCAAAGAAAAGGACGCAGCTCCAGCCTCAGCAGGCAATTAGTTACTTCCTAGGAGAAAAATCCTTGTAGAAATATTAAATGCAAAGTCCCTTTCCTAGCTCAGGAACTCCCTGCATCACAGACAGTTTGAGCAAAGGGATGTAGGTACAGAGGCTTGTGGTCTATGTGCTCCAGTCTCTCCTGTCCTCCCTGCGCCCTGGGTCAGGCCTGGAGAGCCTTTGCTCTGACCCACGCAGCTTTCTGCATGATGAATGCTGGTCTGCTTTCATCCCAGCTCACAGGCATGCTCACAGGCTCACTGTGGGGCCATGTGTGCATTCACATACTGCACCAGCCCTTGTGTTACTTTCCCCAGGCTAACAATACCATGGAGGTCCCTGTAACCCTGAGCCCACTTCCCAAACAAGAGGGAAAGGAGTCAGAGACCCCCATCCACCAGCACAACCCCCTCCATCCTCACCACCACCACGAGGTAAGCCGTGAGAGAGCCACAGACCCAAGTGGAGACCACGAACCTGCCACCCATGCTCACCACCACCATGGAGACCACGGCCAGCCCCATCACGAGGAGAAGAAGCAGAAGGAGGGAAACGAGCACTAAGCCAGGCTGGGCAGCCTTGCAGAAGAACCCAGCAGTGTGCAGACCATGCCAACTTGCTTCCCAGAGGCATGAAAGGACCTGCTTTGGGCTGCTGGTCACCAGCAGCATTGGTATAGCAATCCCCTCCAGCATCCCCCATGTGGGTTGTACTCCCACGCTGTGACCAGGGATGAAAAATCCCCCCTAGATCCCCTGAGGTGCTGCATTTTCAGCCCCAGTGCTCGGTTCTGAGCCTTCCTCTGCTGCCGCCTGCGTTTCCGTGCTCAATGAAGCCTGCTGTGCAAACCGGGAGGTCCCTGGTCACTGCTGGCCGACACTGCACGGAGCAGCAGGGCAGGGGTGGAGGGGCCAGAACTGGGATGGGAGCAGCACTGCCAGCATGCTCTGCATGTCCTGGCACCCCTGGGTGTCCTGGCCAGGGAGAGAGGGGAGGCACAGCGTGTGCCCCGCAGAACGTGTTCCCAGGGGATGGGAGCACTAGGAGCGGTGGGAGGTCGCAGCTCCCCATGGTCTAAACCCTGTACCCCCACAGCTGTCACATCCTGGGGACCCTCCAGGCCTTGCACATGGGTATGTGCAGTGGTGATGGGTGGCCGCAAGATGGTGGCCTTGTCCCCTCTTGGAGACCTAGGGGCTGTATCCAGGGCCCACAGCCCTGGGAGGACAGGGGTGAGGATCCTGGGGTCTCTCCTGGGGGAGAAGCAAGATCGGAGGGCGATGCAGATATCCAGAGTACGAATAAAACCTCTGTGAAGCGAAGCCTGCTCAGCGTGGCCTCTGGTGGGGCCCCTTCCCCAGAGACGGTGGGAGGCTCACTCAGCTCTGGCATTTCTCTCAGCACTCCCTGGGCATTTCTCTCGGCACAGGGAGGGACTTGGGGCTGGATGTGGACCCCACAAAGCGTTCCCCTGTTGAGAGGCTGGGTGGTAAAGGGGTTGAAGACCAAAGAGACCCCATCTCTTCATACCTTCTGGTTACCTCCTGCCAGGATGGGAACCCAGGGCTCGGTCCCCTCCAGGGCAGTGCATTAACTCTGCACAGCCAGAAAGAAATTTGGTTTGGAACCTCAGTCTCTGGCTTGTAGGTGTGATGCTGGTGCCTGCCCTGAGCTGCTGTTGTGGGGCTGAAGTTCCCAAATGCAGTCCGAAGTCATCTTGGGCGTCTTGTCCCCAGTGTCCAGCACTCAAGCAGCTGGGTGCTGCATCCCTGGCAGGCACCTGTGCCTGCCTGCACCCCAGGCTGCCCCCATGACTGTCTCAGCCCTGTAGCCCTTCACTCCAGCTCCAACCATCATCCTACACAGCCCCACTCAATGCCTCCTGTCATCTCTCCATCTCTTTTCTGGGCCCCACAGCCTGACTGGGGAGCAAAGAGATGTTTTTATTGCTCAGCATTATGTGGTGCTATGCTGTGGTGTGTGTCCTGCTGGTGATGCTCTGAGCTGATTTTCTGCCCCATGTCCTGGGAGGCTGCACCCCTCCACCCCGTCTCTGCGGGCAGATGCTCTGAGACATCAGAGGCAAGAGCCAGGGTGAAGAGGAGCTGTTCCTCATGGGGATAAGGGCAACAGGATCAGGTGGGTCTTTCTCACCAGCCCATGGGAGCCAGCCATACTCTCCCACAGAGCTCTGGCTGAGACCCTGCTCCCCCCTCCTCCATCTCTCTTGCTCCCTCCCTCCTCCTCCTCTCCCTTCCTCCTCTACCTGCTCCCAGCAGCCCACAAGGGCACCTCTGTCTGCTGCTCCTACCATCAATATTGAGGTTATCTTTTTCTTCTGGCAGCTGCTGTAATTGAAACAAAGCAGGCCGGGTCTCACGGGCTCCACTCCTCTTGCTCATTTTGCCGGTGCTGCTGAGACAACTAATTCATCTTATCGATGCGTGGTTGACCTCTTTTCCGCCAGATCCAGGCAGAGCCCTCTCCCCACTATGGCTGGTGGGAGCAGTCTGTGTCTCTGTGGCATGCGGCTGGGTGCTGCTCTGGCCCAGGCTCTAGTCCTCGGCTTGCAGCAGCTGGGTGCTGGCCACCAGCAGGAGATGCCAGGGGAGCTGGCCAGGAGAGACAGGTACAGACTGGAAGGATGCTGATGACTTCTGTCTCTTTCTTTTGCCTTCTGATGCTTCCTCAGCCCTTTTACTAGATTCCACATCCTTTCCTTGCACAACTCCTAAAGATGTCCCTGGCAAATAGGTGACATTGTGATGAGTGGGGTGCACACAGATTTGCATTCCCTTGCTGACAACCAAATCTGCAATTAGCAGTGGCAGATGGAGGGCTCATGTCTGATGCTGGGTGGGTAGTCCAGTGGCACTTGTGCTGCACTGCTACTGTTTGGCTACCTCCCAGCAGATTAATTTCCTGCCCTGAAGACCCGGGTTGGTATTTTGCTTTGGGTAGAGAAATTGAGGTGTGGGAAAGAGCTGTGACACTGGGTGAAGTCCTGCATGTCTGAGTAATGGCCAGGGTTTGGGGTGAAGCTGATGCTGCTCCATATGTTATTGTCCAAAGGCCTGAAATGTTTGGGGGTGCTGTGCTTGGGGCCCCTATGGCATCGCTCTCCCCCAAAAGGTGCTGGAGACCCAGAGCTCTTCAAAACCTGTGTTGGTGTCTACACTCCAGCAGTGCTGAGGGAGAGCTTTGCTCTGAGTGGGCTGGAGGAGGGGTATTTTGTGGGAGTTAACAGGCTTTTCACACCACTGATGTCCGGGGGATTAATGCTGTTAGTAGGAGTCAGAGAGCTCCAAGATGGGCTGGCTCAGCAGGGGAGGGTCCAGGACAAGAAACTAGGGCTGACTTCAGGTCCTGGCAGTGGTGTGCCAAGGAACCCTGGTGTCTGTGGCAGTGCCACTGCCCCAGAGGAGGATGCACCGTGGTACCCTGGTGCCTGTGGCTGTGCCACTGCCCCAGAGGAGAGCAGCCCCCAGTCCCACATCACATGCAGCCTGCTGCCTTGGCCCTGTTGCTGCTCCTGCCAGGGCCCAGGCAGAGCCTCTCAGGAGAGGGGGAACAGCCAGTCCTAATGTCAACAGAGGCCTGTTGTGCAGCGATGCTGTGTCAAGAAGAGGAATGGGTCCCTCCTCCTCCGCCCATTCATCTGGCAGCCGGGGCTGGCATGCCGCCAAGCCAGGCTGCTTTGGAAACATTTCATTGAGGAGGCAGCTGAGCCTAGGAAAACAGAATGAAAATATACAGAGAGATCACTGTTGTTAGGCAAAATAAATGCAGCGGCTGCATTTCTGTCCCCCAAGTCCAGCTCAGCCAGGCCTCTCTTGCTTCTATGGAATGAGGGTGAATGCTGCTGCCCGGGGATGGCAGCCATTTATCTCCATCATGGGTTAGGAGCTGGGGAGCAACGGCTGCAGAGCTTGTCCCCAGCTTTGGCCAACTTGCTGATGTCCCCAGAGAGTAGGTCCAGACTCATCTTGATGTAGCATCACCCAAGGAGATGGGACAAGGCAGAGAAACAGCTGCAGAAATGAGCCAGCCCCAGTGACTCGTGTCCCCTGCACGGCCACCGGTGCTGGAGGCTGGTGAAGACAGGGCTGAGGAAGTGCGTCAGCTATTGGCCTCGTTCGTTCCCATCTCCCTCCCACGCATCAATCACGGGTCCTGGCTGGGCATGAGGCCACCAGCGGGACAGAGCTCAGTCCCCAGGTTTTCAAAGCCCCATTGTTCAGCATGACCCATCTTTTGTCTGCCAGCAGACAGAGAGCAGAGTCACCCCAAATCAGTCCTCAGGGACAGAGGGTGGAGGCATCTCTCTGACTTTTGAGCAAAGGTTCATTCAACAGGTTCACCTCTCCTGTTGTTTTCCCCATAACCTCCCTCCTCCCTCCAAAGGCCTCCAAGTCTCTCCCCAGCCATTTGCTGACCTACAAGAGATCCACCTCAGCTCCTCCCCTCTTTCCTGGTGGGTCCAGAGTGGTTTGGGGGAGGCAGCGCTGGAGCCCTGCCCCCATGGGACATCAAGGCTCTCACCCCTCCATGCGTGGTCTCAGTGCCACTGCAGCGCAGGTTTACATGGCTTCACCTCCTTTCTGCGTCCACCTGGCACGGTCCGACCATCGCCATGCAAGAACGAAACAGCCATTTCTCCATGCTGCTGGTTTCTAGCTCCTACCTTTGTTTGCCAGTAATGGACGATGGCAGGGAGGGAAAAATTTACTTCTGTTATTTATGGTTTTGATCTGGGAGTTGAAAGGAGCCCAGTGTGAGAAGACAAAGCCCAACCAGCACCCCAGCAGAGGCACATCTCGCCAGCCCAACATGTGTGGACTTGCAGCACAGAGATGCCGAAGGCTGAGATTGGATCCTGAGCTGGTCCCTGTGTTCATAGGAGCTTTATTAAAATTCAGGCTCCCTCCTCTCACCTTAGCAAGCTACTGTTTTTTTGCTGCCACATGAGGGGAGATTTGCTGTGTCTCTCTCCATCTGTCTCTCCTCAAGACAAGCCAGGTGTGATGCCTGGTTTCCATCCAAACCAAGGTGCGGTGCTGAGTCGCTGCGTCCTGCTCTTGCATCAGGTGGCTTCAGGCAGCGCAGCCTCATGCTGGGACTGCCAGCACCTCTGCTGAAGCTTTGCCACCGTCTGCTGCTGGCTCCTATGCATGGAACAATGCGCGAGGACACGGTGTCCTGGAGGGGAGCTGGGATGGGTGGGCTGTTAAAGGGAAGGTCAGCATGGTGCAACCTTCCCTTGTCCCACTGTGCCTCGACCGACTCACACCGGGGGCAGTGCTGGGGTCCAGCCTCATGAGTGGGAACCCGTGTGGGCTCACTGCACTGCCAAGAGCTGAGGTGTGTGAGCACCCGTCGTGGGGCGTATACCTGACCGCCTTGTAAAGGAGCTGGAGAAAGAGGACGAAGCCATGGAGCAGCCTCTGAGAGAGAGCACTGTGACGCCTACCGAAAGGACACCAGTCCTGAGCTGGGGTGGGCGGCTCCCCAGCTACTGTCAGAGCCCTGACAAAGCTATAAAAGAAAAGCTGAATTAATAATGTTCGTTGGTCCTCTGGAAGAGGTCCCAGGCTGGAGCCTTTGTTTTCCCAGATGGATGTGCCTGTGGAAATGGCTTTGGAATAAATTGTTGGAATGGATGGTAAGGAATGACCCAGCCGGGACGCTCCGGGTGTCTGAACCGCAGCTCCTGAGGCCTGCTGCTGAGCGTGGCCTGGGGGGATGGCAGATGTGACAGCGACGGCGCTAGCGGCGCCTGAGGTAGGGCGGGCAAAATGGTGCAGACAACTGCAAAGACCAGCGGTACCAGGCATGAGGAGAGGTATTACACACTGAAATGATCTGAGCTTCGTCAAAGCTGGGGTTTTATTAGGTTTGGGGGTTTTATTAGGTTTGAGGTTTTTCCACACACACACACCCCCCCAGCCAATCAGCATGCGGTAATAAGGCCACACGGCCAACTAGCATCCAATGATACGGCCAACCAGCCAATCAGCCATGGGGCATTGTAACCCCGCAGCCAATCATCCGCGCGGCGTTGTGACCCCGCAGCCAATCAGGCGCGCGGCGTTGTGACCGCGCAGCCAATCATCCGCGCGGCGTTGTAACCGCGCAGCCAATCATCCGCGCGGCATTGTAACCGCGCAGCCAATCATCCGCGCGGCGTTGTAACGGCGCAGCCAATCAGCCGTGCCTGGTGCACCCATTGCAAGCGGCGCGGCCGCGTAGGCAGGATCGGCCGCCCCGCGGGAGCCTCTCGCGGCCGGCGCCCGGTTTCCTGCCTTCGTCCGAGACGGGCCTCGCCGCTCCCTTGTTCCACTGTTACTTACGCTCCATCGCTGGGGTTTTGTAGCTTCTCCGAGTCTGAATTTGCCCAGCTTCCAGCCTCTCCTGCGTTGTTGTTTAGCTCGCAGGATCGGTGTGTTACCGTCTCTCCATTAGAGATCCTTTTCTTTTTTCCCTGAACAAGTCAGTTCAGTGTGTTGTTTACCACCGATTTAATTTCTCCCTCCTCCCCTCACCCAGAGTTACCCACCTTTTAATTACCCTTTGCGAAGTGTGTTAAATGCAGGAGGTAAAAGGCTGGAACGACCGACGTAAAGGCATTATCGTGTATCCTGCTGTCGGTTCTCTGCCCGGGGAAGAGGAGCAGGACCCGGGGCGGACCTGATGCATTGTTTACGCCTCGCTTTGCCATCATTTATTCATGCTCTTGTAGCCTGCAAAATGATTCCTCGGTTATTTTAGCATCGCTAATTAAGGGGAGGGAACTTCAGTGGCTGAGAGGGGGGCGATTGGCCGGGGGGGGGGGCTGGTTTCTGCTGAGCTCAGCGCCGTGGCAGCCAGGCCAGCCGGAACGGATGCCACTCTCCAGCGTGGGGCTGAGTAACTTTCTGGAGCGTTCTGTGCTTTTAGAGTCCACACCGGGGAAGCGAGAGATGACTGTTTCTCCTGGAAGCCGAGGGTCTTCACCCAGCAGCTCCTCTGTGCTTAATTGCTGGCCTGCACCGCAAATGCGTTTGTTGGAAGGGTGCAGAAATCCCCGTGGCAAGGCAGAGGCTCAGCACTTTGCTAATCTTAAGGGGGCTGGGGGAAGGCAGTTCTGGCAAGTCAGAGGCATAATGTTGGGAGGGGGGGAGAGAGGGAACAACAGATCCCGACAGCCCTGACTCTCTGGCTGGGTGTGAGGGGGAATCAGGGTCTGTCCAACCCCAGAAAGACACCTGGTACCCAAGCACCTTGCTCCATTTTTCTCCCTTCCTTGCTGCTGCCCCAGACCATCTCCTGGTTCCTCCTGTTCCTGGGTGTCCCCTCTCCAGGCATACAAAGGAGCTTCCCAATCTCCACCCTGCCCCATGGACCTCATTCCCACAGCAGGGGTTGCCGGCTCCCCCCCCGCCAAACCCACCCAGCCTCCTGCCGAGGTCCTCCAGGATCCCCAGCCCTGCCAGGTCCAAACTCCCGATGCCTGTGGTGCACGACAGGCAGAGGCGATGTGCCATGGGGTGCCCTGGGGAGGGCATGGCATGGTGCTGGGTACAGGCATCCTTGATCATGGATCAAGGATGGCCTGAGGTTTTTCTCAGGGATTGCTGTCCCCTTTGGCAGTAGTCGAAGGGCAGAGAAGCTACAGCACGCTGAGCATCCCCTGCTTTAAACTTACGCATTCCTGAGCAGATGCAGAGACATACAGGCAAGCAGAGCTGTTCCTGTGTCAAAGTGAGGGTGAAAGCAGCCATCCTCCTGCACCTGATCTTTTAATTCAGTCCATGCTTGGGAAGGGGAAACAGTGTATTTAAGTCCTTGCATTTCTCTTTTGAGTACACTGACAATTGCAGTCACACCTGAAGGAGGTCCCTGAGATTGTCAGTTCTGGAAAGTTTCATAAAATAACTGGCTGGCTAGTGAAAAGCAACTTCATTAGAGTCCCTGCTGAAAGAGGAACACAGCAATAACTCAGCACTAATGAGTCAGTGGAGAATCCACAGGGGATTTGAACAGTTTGATGGCAGAGAGCTCCAGCTCAAGCTTACACTTTGTTGGAGACCTTACTAGGCACTGGAGAATCTAAAAATGGGGCTCAACACCATTGGCAATCAAACCAAGGAATGGCTTCCCTGGCTTGCAAAGCCAAATATTTCATAAGGCAATGGTCTCTGACCCTTCCTGGACATCAGATCCACAGGAATGCTGAGGAATAACTATCCTGGGCAATAGATCTCTCTGCTCCTGAGTGCATTAAGGCAGGGGAGCTGCAGGCTGTGATACTCCCCGTGTCCTTTCCCTCCTGCCTCTGCTCTGAACAGCACCAGCAACATGGGAAATGTAGAAGCCACCAAGATTCCATCAAGTGCCTAGGGCTGGCGGCTCTAGCAGGGTGCTTGGCTGCTGATAAGCCCAGCTTCGGCTGCTTCGGAGCAGCAAATCCTCCGGATGGCTGGAGCAGGAGCTTGGTGGCCACCTGCACTCTGCTATCTAGCTCCTTTCCCATCATTAATTGGCATCGTTAAAACTTCTGCTGCTCTTGTTTATCTTCATCTGTCATCAGAGGACTTCCTTGGTGCTCGTTGGGTTTTGCAAAGCTCTGCTTTCATCTCTGCAAAGCTCAGTCAGTGTTACACATGTTAATGAGGGCACAACATTGACTATTTGGAGTCAAAGCAATGTTGAAGAGGCACAGGAGCATCCAAGAGAGGGGAAGATGCTGAGGGAAAGGCAGTCTTTCTGCTGGGGATGGGATTTGGGCATGGTGGGGAGAGAGGAGAGCAGCTACATGAAGGTGTACAGGTGGGAGCAGCTAAGGAGGTGGCATCCCCTTGGGCTGAGAAATGGCATCTACCAGCACTTGCCCTGTCTGCCACAAAATAAAGCACAGGTGCCAGGAAATCTGCAGAGAACCTCTCAGAGGCAGCCTTTTCCTCTCTCTTTGTTGGAACTCTTGCATTTAGTTTCTAGCAAGAGGAAAGCAGATTTCTTGCCCCACAGCACCTGCAACTTAAAGCTGGAATTCCGACTGAGCTGGCACCCAAGGAATTTCCCACGATATTGCGTTGCACTGCTACCTAACAGCAGTGTAGAGCTGTGGGGGCTCTAGTCCCCTTAGTCAGTAAATTTTCTTGCCAGGGACTCAAAATAAAATGCTTTCTGGGGCCAGCATGAAAAGTCATCCCTTTGTGGATAACCAGCGCTTACGCCAGAATGGCTGGAGTTGGTGGGTTGCAGCATGGGCAGACCCTGACCGAACAGCCTCGAAGCTGGGAGGGGAACTGGGGCTGCCAGTGGTAGAGGCTCAGCAAATGGCTGGGCTCAGGAAAGCGTGTGGTGAATTATTGATGTACCTGGTTCCAGGCACTGAATGAGCAGCATCAGGGGCTGGGCGGGAGGCTGACATTTCGCATCCTTCCCTGGGGAGAAGAGATCTGTCCATGTTCTCCAGGAGGAGAGTTCCCCCTTGCGAAATTCAGGGCAGTAATGAAATGGATGGGGAGAAATGGGGAGCAACAAATGTTCAGATGAAGAGGGAGAGGGAAAAATAGATTGATTTGTCTTTGAAATAACATGCTAACCCCCCAGAGACAGGCTGGACAGCCACTGCACTGACCTTGCTTTGATTTGAGTCTGGATTATATGTTTTATGCAGTGAAAAGTCAGCTCGTTGGGAATGAATAACATCCCTGCTTGAGCTGAAGTCTAAAATCCTCTTTATTGGCACTGTCTGGGGACGATGTAAGTAAGGACGCTCAAGGTTGTCACTAGGTGAGCTCTGCAGAGACTGGTGACAGGGACTGGACAAGCTGGGGTGCTGCGTCCCAGCTCTCATGCAGGCTCACCCCTGCCTGAGCAGACCCGGTGGCTGCGGGGAGACATGGGTGCCAGCAGAAATTCCCAGGCAGTCGGGCTGCTGTAACACCGGAGCCCACAGCCTCCGTCATCATCAGAGCTTAAGATCCTGGTCTCTGCCAGGAAGACGTGCTCTGCCTTGGGCCAGGAGGGTGCTTTGGGATGGCCCCTTGAGGTCCCTCTGTGCAGCCAGGGAGGGGCAGAGGTGGATGAAGCCCTTCTCATCCCCCAGGTCCTGCCACCGCCCCAGCGAGCAGAGGTGATGGGCAAAATGCTGTGCTCGCAAGTGCTCCCTGTCGCAGCAGTCCTTTACGGAGAGCGAAATGCCCTTCGGGCTTAAAGAAATGGAGACGTGATTCCTGGGGAAAACGTAAACAAATCTGTGTGTAGGTGCTGCCCGTGGCCAGGCCCTGTCACCGGTTAGCACTGATTATCTTGAACAAGACCAGCAGCAGCAATGAACACCTCAGCCTTCATGGAAAACCTCTTCCTGACCTTCATCGATCAGCATGTGGCTTATTCTCTAAAATGGAGATCTCTCATTGCAGTAGCTCTGCCTGTTCTCACTACCTGCCTGAGATCTGATTCCTTCCCTCCGAGTCCTGCAAAGGACACCTTGGGCTTGGATGTACCTCGTGGCATAGCAAAGGTGCATAATTATTTCCTGTTCCCTCGTTGCATCTCCCTGTTATTCCAGGAAATGTACTCCTGCTCTGTCAGTAAGAGTAAATAGGAGATCTCTGCAACAAGGGAGTAACCAGTAATGGTCTAGATGTGACTGAACTGCAGATAGAAAGGAATTGGGTTTAGATTCTCAAAGCACTGAGAATAACAGAGTAAGAAACCCGGACTCTGAGATCTGTGAGCTCTGCTCTTTCTCAGGGGTTTGTCACTTAAAATTAGACAGGTCAAAAGAACAAGAATGTATTTATGGGGAAAATCCTGGGACGGTGTCCTGCTGGACATGGCAGCAAAGTGACAAGCCCCGGCAGGGCAGCGGTGCTCTCCCCATCAGCGCTGCGCTGTGCTGTGCTGGTCCCCAGGGTGCTGCCATCACCCTCTGCTGAAGCAGAGGCTGGTGAGGAGCCAGGTCCCTGGATTTTGGGGTGCTGACTCAGGCAATATGTGCTGAAGGACCTCGCTTTAATGCAACTCCACCTAAGAGCACAGCAGAGCTCCCTGGGAGTCAGCCCTGCCTGTTTCTTCGCCTCCTCTCCCAAAGGCCAAGCATGCCACAGGACCCGGTATTTTCTCTGCGCCCGAAGATGCCGCATGGATGAGTGGGGTGAGCGCCTTTACTGCAAGGCTTTAAATGAAAAAGCAAACCCCGATGCCCACGGAAGGGTAGGGCACTGCTGTCTGCTCCGCTAACCGGTGTAAACCCGAAGGCGATTTATGGGTTAGGCTGGGTGTTAGGTTTGTGGGTTGGCCGGGCGTTGGGTCAGGCTGGGCGTCGAGAGCGGGTACCGCAGGGCTTGCAGCAGGAGCGGTCCCCGGTTCCCGCCGGCCACCCCCGGGGGAGCGGTGCCTCGTCCAGCCCCGCCGCGCCCCTTTCCTGCCTCTGACTCAGCACAAGCTCCCTGCGCTCGGCTGGGCTCGGCACCCC
>WEKW01016954.1:63797-99159 GCA_013389905.1 Sula dactylatra
TGCCCCGGGGGCAGGGACCGCCTGGTGCTCCTCTGGGAGGGTGCCAGTTTTGGGAGTGGGGGGGCTGCGGTGTTCCCCCCCTCCCCTCTCGGTGAGGAGTGTGTCCCCGGGTGTCACCGGCGGCCGCCCGCAGCGTGGACGCCGTCCGTCCAGCCCGAGTGGGGAGATAACCCCCCCCCCCAATAAAGCACCCGTCGGGGATTTGTATGGAGGCCGCGCAGCCCTGCCGGCCCCCCCGCCCCGCAGCCGGGGTCCCCGTCACCCCAGAGGACCCACACCCACGCTCCCACGGGGGTCCTGGCCCTTCTGCCGGGTTTATAAACATAACGCATCTCTCCAGCAGCTCTGAGCATTTGCCTTTGTCTTCTCCATTTCCCCCCTTGGAAAATCTCCGGGGGGGGGGGGGGAGCTGCCCCCTGCTTTCCCCTTCCCAGCCCCCTGCACGGGCACCTGCAGCGAGGCCGGGTGGCGGAAAGCGGAGGGAAGGGTTGGGGTGACGAGTTGGGTGGGCTGGCGGGTACCACGGCGGCCTGGCGCGATGCGCCTTTCGGGGGTGGACGCGGCCTTCCTGCTCTCCTTCGGTGACGAAGGGGCCGTGGGAATGATGGTGGGAATAAAGGCATCGGGTTTTCTCTCCATGGGCAGGTGGCTTTTGTGTGCGCTGGCGGAGGGGGATTGTCGGAGAGGAAATGTTGTTCCTCTTCCCCCATCCTTCCAGTCCCTGTCCCCATCTGAAATCCGCTTTAAATCTGTATATATTTAAAGAGAAACAAATTGTGGTGTTTTACATAAAATAATCCGCTTCTGGTTGTTATTGGAAGTGATTGAAATGCGCGTTCCCATTAAAATGACATTAGGCTAGAATTTGTTTTGCAAATGTGAAATGTAAATTCATTTTGTGCCAGGGTATGGCGTGAATGAGTGAAGGGAGGGTGGTTTTTGTTGTAAGGAAGGGTTAGTTCGGCGGTGTTTATTTAAAGAGCCCTCCTTCCTTTTGGGGAAAAAAACAGCTTAAAAAAAAAATTCCCATTTGGTACAGCTTACATTCAGAAGAGTGTTATCAAAACATTTTCCATTTGAGACGTGAAAATAGCAGGCAGCAGAAGAATTCTTCTTCCACCTCTGAGGATACGCAGTGAAAATTCCTGTAGCACAAAAGGTTTTTCTCTGAGGATATGATTATACCCTTCTTTTTTTTTTTTGGGTGAATTAATATTTTCTAAGGGCTGCGTTAAGATGATTAATTATTCTAAGTCTGTTTAAAACACTTTGAAACTCAAAACCAAATAATCTTTTTAGAAGGAGAGGAGTAGGTCTGCAGGAACTTTAAAATTAGGAGCATGTGGGGGAAATAATAGCTTACTGTGGGCGATGCTTTATTGACCTGCCCACCAAGGTGTGGATGTGGTGAACAGCCGGTGCAGGAGTGGGAGACGGAGGTAATGGTTGCCTAAAACCAGGGCTGGTTCTGTATAATGGAATTTTCTTGTTTAATGAGTTTTTTAATTTATTCCTCTTTGAAACGTGGCTCTGACGAGGTTTTAGCCAATGCTGTGAAGGATCTGGGTGAGCTCTGGGGTCAGGCGCGTGCGGGACATGCACAGCAGTCCCATCCCAAAGTGACGTCCAGCACTGGCATCCAGCATCACGCGTGCTCTGCTTCCCTGCGCTTCCCGCTGCTGTTTTGGGCGAGCCAGAGGATGGGGAGGACGGTCCCGGCTCTGGCATTTCATATCCCCTGACAAGTCTAAACCATCTCCCCATCTTTGAAATCGGAGCTCGCGCCCATTGTCCTCCGAACCGTCAGCTTTTTAGATGAAGCAGCATGTTCTGGAAGCGCTTGCTGCAAAGTCGGCGGGTGATTTATCTCTTGTTTTTACAGCCCAAAAGGGGCACGTGGGATGCTCGCTGTGGGTGTTTGCCTTTGGAGTGGGGGGGTTTGGGTCTTGGCTGTAGTGCAGCTCCTCTTTGGACGGCAGCGGGTGGGTGGGGTGGGGTTGGACACCTCTGTTTTCGTCCCCGGAGCAGCCCTGTCACAGCAGTCCCTTGCAGCCCCAAGACGGAGGAGGAAGATTTACATCAAACAAAAGGCTGTGAAGGGCTGCGTGTTTATCCGGGGTGGACGGGAGGCATAGCTGAGATGTCCTTTGCCAACTTTCCACATCCATCCTGCGGATGCTGCTGGAAGGTGAGGTGGAAGAGCTCCAGCCACTGGAGACACAAACGCTTTGTGGTTGCGTGTGTGTGTTTGCAATTAAGATAGGAACTTGGTTGTCGGCTTATATGGGAACCATTATGTCTTGGAAAAAAATAAAACCCCAACACTGGCTTGCTTGATGCTCACCAGTGCTAAATCAAAACTACTGTTCCCCTCTAAGGATCTCTTTAATGGACACTGCCAGCTCCCGGCGTCGCGACCTGAGGTTTGCACAGTTGAGATTTGCTGTTAATAAAGATCAGATGTTTGTACAGTCATGTTTCTGACTCAGACCTGCGAAAAAATAAGAATTGTAAGGATGTGAAATTCCTTCTCCCTGTGGTTGGAAAAATCTCTTTGAAAAATTGAAAGCCAAAATCTAAGAGGAATGGTCTTCCGGAGATGGAGGATGATGTGAAGGGGTGAGGGTTGTACTTGAGAGGACAAACTGCTTCGGGCTCCAGCTCCCTCATGCTTACAAAGCTGGCAGGTCCAAAAAAAGCCATATATGCCACATTATCAACCCGTAATTCCTTCATGCTTAGTAAAACTTAAACGAGGCTTAAACCCTGATCTCACTGGAGTCATTAAATTGATTTTTTTTTTTCCCCTGCTCAAAGAAAGATCTTGGATGTTGAACACAGGCATCTTTGTCTTCTTAAAAACTGCTTTATTATTATGTGTACAGATCCTGTCTTTGTGTGTGTGTGGTGTGTGGGTTTTTTTCCCTTTTAATTTTTAGACAAATGACAAAAGCATGCAGGAAAGGAATGCAGAAATGCCAGGCTTAATATAAAGCATGCAACTGCACTGCATGCCGGGAATCCTAAAGGATACAAAACCTTTAACGACGGTGGTTAATTTTTAACAAGTTCACTCGCATAAATATTTATGAACAAAAGTTTTTACACTATTATCTCTTGGGTTCTTGGAGAGAGAAAAGGCCTTTGGTGGATTTTGACAGTAGGCTGTGATCCAGCAGAACAAATTCATGTTTCTCGCCTGTGCTCCCCAGTCCAGTATAATACAGTTTGCCCTCGAGCTGTCGCGGCTGCCGATGGGTGGGCGGGTGTCCGTGGCAATTTTAGGTGGGAATTCTGCTTTTTTTGAAGCATCGAGCTTTGTGTTGTTCTTTGCCTTGTAACCAACCACTTAGGAACCTACATGGTGTGTGCTGCCTATGGCTCCTTACCCACAGATAAGCCTTTGTACCCTGATGGGGAGGTATGCGGTCCAGCCATAAGTACATAGGCAGAATTTACTTTTGCTGTTAGAGTAACAATGAAACAGGGCTTTAAAATGCACTGGCTTTGTAAACACTTGGAGGGAACCTGTGTGGTGGTGTGTTTTGGTTGGTTTTTTTTGCGGTTTGTTGGGTTTTTTTTCCCCAAACCTGCAATTAATTCTGAATATTTTATCTGATGCTTTGCAGGTCAGTCCTGGGTACTTTCCAGTGGTTCCTGGACGTCCAGGCGCAGGGAACTTCCTGACCCTGCTTCAACAGTCTTCTGTCTGGGCAGAGGTTAAGATAGACATGATATCTGTAAATAATACCTGTAAATGCCTTTGGCTTTTTAATTGGGGGAGTTTTGATTTGGAAGCTTTTCGTTACATTATGGTTTTCAGCTTCTGTCGGTGTATATTTGTAATGATGCCTGCCAAAGTGCAGCTTCAGAGGTAGAAATACCAATGGGTTCCTGTGCTCTTAACATGGTCGAAACTACTTTTTGGGGTTTTTTTAGATATTTTTTCCTCCCCTAAAAATGCTCACTTCTAGGCAAGCATTTGGTTTCCCTCCTCTGTGACGTGGTATGGGGCAGAGTCTAAATTTGTATTCTGTTGTTTTTAAAAGTCTAGGTGGTATTGCTGCTTTATAAAAGTTGTTTATTTTGGGGAAAACACTTCGACAGGGCTCTTTAGGGGCAGTTGTGGTTGCTTTTGTTTTGTGTAAAGATCGGTCTCCTCCTGAGTCTACGTTTAAGGCTATATCCAGTGGGAGCAGGCTTGGAAGGAACACCAAGGGTTTTTTTCATGTTGAAACCCGGTGTCCCCTGTCAGGGTGCTTGGTTTAACACCCTGTTTAGTTTAGGGAGTTTAGTTTTTCTGTATCCTCTTAGTTTTTGGGTGGGGCAGTTGTTGTACAACATGTTTCCAATTTGCTAATTAGTTTTTAATTTATTTTTCTTTATGGGTAGATTACTTTATCCTATCGTATATTAAAATACTTTAAACCACATAAAAGGGGCCGGCAGAGGTTCATTAGCCCTATCATGATGGAAACTGTTGAACACTTTAAATATCCATTAAGCCCTTTACGTTTCTGATTATTTTTTCTTAACATATATAATTAAAAGGAAGGATTATTAGGCATTAAAACTTATGATCTGTTTATTGCTGCTCCCTCATAGGTGAGATATTTCTAGAGTATGTTCTGGACTGTATTACAGAAACTGGAACTGGAGATGTTAAAAACCACCAGAGTTTCTTGATGGTGGTACAGGGAGAGTTAGGAAAACTTTGACAGCTGGAATTTCAATTTTTTTAGCAGATTTATTTATTTGCCTTTGAGTCTTTTTTAAGAGTATAAACAGACCCTCTGAAGCTGGGATGTCTTTTTAACTGGTTGATTAATTACTCCAGGCAAAAGGATGCTAGCTTGAAGAGGCTAGAGAACTGAAAAATAAAGCACAAGAGATTAAATATTTAGTTTTGGCTTTAGGTTTGAAGCGTTTTTCAGAGTGTGACAAGTCCTGTTTTTTGGCTTGAGCAGGCAATAGGAGCTTGTTCTCAGTTTACCTATGCTTTTATAAAGCTTAGCCCAGGTGAGACACTGGCTTTCTCTGCTTCCAACTCACGAGTCATTTACAGCAGATTTTAATTTTGCTCACATTTAGAGGGAATCTTTCAGGAAATATTTAACTGTGCTAAAACTGCAGTAACATAAACCACATGTGCCTGCGTGCTTTGTTTCTGAAGCTTTGTGCGAGGGAATGTGCTTTGCTGTTATTTGATGCTTGCTTTGATGTTAGATGTTTTATGATTAGTCCCTCTAACCTCAGATAGGACTTTTGGAAAACTTAAATGAGCTCATCTATCCGATTGCCCTGTAAAGTTGCATTCAGCTGTGAATCGTCTCTTGTGGTGTGTCAGCTTTTAATTTTCTTTGGAAATACATATATATAAAAAAAAATAATCTTGGGAGCATTAGGGTGGAAGAGAGAGTTCATGGGCTTATGTGTTTCCTTGGCGTACGCGTGAATCTAGCCCTGGAGGAGGACCTGGTCCATGGGGAAGGTAGCAAGTCTTCAGTGGTTTGGGGGTTATGTCCTGCTCCCCTTTGCCAGCTGGAGACCGGCTCCCGTCTGGGGTTAGCTCAGATGAACAGTGTGGCCAGCCTTGTGCTCACGTTAGAATTTTTAAGTTTCTTTGCATTTAGGTTACATGGAGCGCTCTGTGTTTAGAGGTGGTGCAAGTTTTGCATCGCGCCCCCCCCCCNGGAGCTGAGCGGGGATTTCGGGAGGAGCAGCATCTCCTCACCCTTTCAAGGCAGGTGAGCCCGGAGTTTTTAGCGAGAGGCCAAGGCTTGTTGCTGCATGACGATGCGTTGTGCTTAAAGCATGACTTTTCTGGAGGTGTAGGGGTGGTGTTGTTTCTCCCGGGGGTGTGAGGTGTTGATTTCTGTTCCTCTGGCCACGCTCTGAGGAGCCAACCTTGCATAAGGTCCCAGGCGGGGCGATGGGGAAGGAGCCTTTGCTTGCTCCCCTGTCTCTTCATGCTGCTTTTTTCTTCTGGTGCGGCCATGGGTGAGATTTGCTGGGGACCTGGGAAGGTGGGTGCTGGGTGCTCTCCTGGCTTTGCTCAGCAGGAGGCAGGCGATGGTTGAACCTGTGTTTCCCCATTGATCTCCCCTTCTGTGGCTGGCATGGATGGCTTCATTTTGCAAGGAGCTGGAGGTGTGGAATAGCTATCTTGAGGGTATGAAAATGAACTTTTAGTATGTCCTACCTTACATTTGACGCTGTCTTGGAGAGGTTATGTCATGGGATTGTCATACACCTGGTCTTCTGGGGATGAGAGGAGAGGAAGAAAGCGGCTCCTCTGAGTAACCGGTTCCTGCCTTTGAGTCTTGGCTTTCTCTGGCACCAGCATCAATAGAAATTGATCTTTTTCCCAATGCAAACAAAAACTCAAAGACACCAAACCTTGGCTATGTTAACAAGTGCTGTGAGACAAGTCTTACCTTTTGGATGGAGCCAGTTTTGGAGCCAGGACGTGCGATGGTGGTGGGGAGCTCTCCCTGTCCCTTGGTAGAGCTGCTGAGGCCCTGAAGATGCTCTCCTGCATGCTCAGAAGAGCAGAACTGAGACCTGCTTAATTTTTGTCTTGGCTTTCACAAGGTAGGGTCTCATGTACAGGCTTGACCCTGACTACTTGTGCCTTTGCAATGGGAGGCGGGAAAGGACCTAATAACATCTCACAGAAAGACACGGGTCCTGAAAAACCACTTATTGGGGGATGTAGAGGGGAAAGCGCCTTCACGGTTTTACAGTGAAATGTCCCAGGAGCAAAAATTCAGTTTTTGAAAGGCTTTTTTTGTAATCCTGATGTTTAAACATGAATAGATTCCACTTGGTTGGTGTGGTGGGTGTGTTTTATTAAATGCTGAGGATTCACCTGTGCATGACACCACCACATTTCTATCCAAATGGATTTTCTAGCACTGCATTTTAAGAGCAGTTGCTTTTTTGTCTCAAGCTTACAGCTTAGGGTTTTGTGCAGGATTTGGGTTAGTCCTTGTAAAGTGGTGCATTTGAAGTAATGCACAATTAATAAAATCCTGGGCTTTTACTTGTTGCATTCTAGGTGCAAGTTGCCCAGAGATTGATTTTTTTTTGGCATTTCTCACATCATTTAAAACAAAGCCATAAATGTGCTTAGGAGGCAGATCTGCTGGGATGCCAGAAAGGTTGCATGCAGATATGTTGGTCCAGCGTGTTGCCTGCAAATGACCTGCTGCTGTCGCCCATGGGTTAAAATGGGAGAGTGGGCTTGTGATGCCCTGCTTGTCCCTGGATGCCCATAACCAGCTGCCTGCACCAATGCCACCCGGCTCGTTTGACCGGGGCTGCTAATCGTTATTGAGGTTTGCTCAGTGGGATGTAGCATGGTATCTGCCTGGCTGCTGTCTTTGCACCTGGAGACGGGTGCCCGTGCCCTGCAGCTGCTGGCGGGAAGGGATTCCCCATGGGAATGCTGGAGACTTGGTGTCTGGGACCTTGGCAAGGTCAGGACAGGCTGTGCCTCTGCTCCGGATGCCGTCCAGTAGCCCTAGCCTCCATCCTTCAGCTGATGGTGGTGTGTGGGTGACTGCTTGGGATGCCAATAATAGCCATTACTCATTATTGGTGTTATGTGGTTTTTAAAGGCAGGGATCGCAGGGGCTGCTGTGTGCTGTGCCTTAGCTGTGGATGTGCGGCTGTCTTGATGAAGATGAGTGCCCTGTCAAAGGGGTAGCAGAGCAACAAATGGGTTCCCGAGATAAATAAAATTTGCATTAATGAACTACAATGGCTTTGGATGCCAAATTAAAAGTAGTGTGTCTGGAGGATGAAAAACAAATGTATCTTCTGTCTCACTCACTGGTTTTCATCTCTTTTGATTTTCTTTATCATCAGAAAGAAATTTTTAATTTTTTTTAAAGCCAGTTGTGTTTATTTTCGTAACAGTTCATTGGCTGCTCTGTGTACAGAAGCTTTCTCTTGAAAGTACTGAAACTATATTAAAAGTGCTTTTGGCTGTCATCTTTTATTTTGCTTCTCCTTCGTTCTTTTCCCAAAGCTGGGTTGTTGCTGTATCAAATGCTCTGAAACTGTCTGGTAGCGTTTTCCCTGCGGTGCTCTGTATAAACTGCAAATAAAAAGGGAAGAAATTGCAGGATTTGGATTTCTGCAGCTTTTTTTTCTGTGTGTGCGTGTGTCCCATTGAAGTCTGAGCAGCTGTCTCCATCCGCACAGCCTGCCGATGGCATGCACAGATCTGTTTCTTGTGATTAAAAGGAGAAATAATACACCAGTGTTCAGAGAGGGGCCGGAGGGGTGAGCAAGTGCCCAGGGAGCAGCGCTTCTCCCCTCCTGCCTGCCTCTGCCTGCGTGGCCCAGGGACCAAGGGAGCTGGCAGCGTGGCTTCTCCTCCCTGCATCCTTATGGCTTTATATCCCTGCAAAACAAGCATCCTATGCCACTTGCGGAGAGCTGCCCTGCTGCAGCGTCTTCAGCCCGGGGTGGGCTACTCTATCCTGCACCGGCGACCCCGGGGTTTTTATTCTATTCTAAGGATGTTGAAACATTTTGGTGGCGCTGCAGCCGCTCGCTACCGGCGCGCTTTGAAAAATACCCAGCAAGTGTCGAGCATCTGTCTGTGAAGGGGGAGGAAATCCCCCCCGTTATTATTTTCTCCCGATTGTCCTCGCTTGGTGTGGCTTTGGCTATTATGGGTTTGTAAAATAGAACTATATATGACCTTTTATCTTACAAGAAATAGGTTAAGCCATTTTTAAAGAAAGTGGTGGAGTCAGCAGTGCTGCTGAAGGAGCTGCTTTCGCATGGTTGATAGGCTGTGAAGCCGTTCAATGGACTTTGGTTTCAGAGACAATATCTGTTTAAATTAATCTTTGTCAGATACATGCCACTGCAGACAATTCAAATTCCATTTGCTTTCTGATCTCATAACAAAAAAGCATCTTACACTGGTTCTTTTATCGTAAAATTAACTTTTGTCTGTGTGTCCTGGAAACAGGGGTGGCATAAAATCTAGTTAAAAGGCTCTGTTATAGGAGGATTCTCTTTCTTTGTACAAGGCGGACTTTTTTTTTCCCCCCTTCTTTCCCCTGCGTGCATTTAAAAAGACGACGAGTGTTTGAGATGGATTAGGGAGAATGCCAGCAGATGGACCAATTCTGTTGTTGCTGCTGGCAACCATCTAAGCAGCCATTTTGAACAATGCTGATACCGGGGTACTGATAACACAAAGATGAGGATGGGATAAATATCTAGCTAGTCCCTTCCTCCCCGCCTGCTCCTCCTCCCTCTCTTTCATGCCGCTGCTGCAGCCCTGTTATTAGAGAACCTGATTGTTTCCAGAGAAATGCTTCATCCTCTTAGCTCGGTTGGTGGACGTCTAGTGTTGCTTATCGCCTTGATTTTCCTCATGATTGTTGGAGACACTGGCAGATCGGCCTCTTCCAGGAGTGCCCACTGCATGGGTCCTAAGGGGAATGTGATGTGTGGGTGCTTTGTAGTTGTGATGCTCTCTCCTCTACCTAAAGCATGGGGTGTTTGTCTCTGCACGTACAGCAAGGACCAATTTCCTTCACTTGTTGTGCATGCTCAGAGTGCTTAATTACAAAGTGTGATGGCATTTAGTGTGTGGATTCTCGGATTTCAGGAGGTGCACCATGACCTAAATGAGTCTGAGATCTCCTTTATGCCAGAATGATTGGTATGGGGCTGTGATTGCAAACTGAGGGTATCCCCTTTGCCCATATACTGGTCTTCCTTTCTCCCACTCATGTTGTTTGCTGGCTCTTGGGTATCTGGGCCATGTTCATGTCCTGGACCTGCTGCTCTTGGAGCTGCTTAAGGTCTGTATTCATACCTGTTTGGACTGCTGGATTTTTAGCACTGGAATCAGTGGCCTGCTATCTCCTTTTTGTTTCCCATCTCTAGGGAAATAACCCTTTCATGGATCAAGAAACCCTAAGCAAGCTTCATCTTTTCATAGCAAATGACAAAAAGGCTGTTTTGTGTTTGGCAGGAGGACTTGGGCCAGGATGAGGATGGGGTTGTTCTGGAAAACATGGCTGGGCTTTGTCCTGAGCTCTCTGTAGCGTAACACAGTCCTGAATGTGTGGTCCTCAGGGCTGGTCGAGGGATGCTGTGTAGCCTTGGCCATTTGGTACAAGAGCAGCCATGGGCATGGAGGAGCTTGGTGGAGCTGTGGAGCATCTTGGGTGGGAGAGGTGCCTTTGGGATCTGGGGTTCAGGGTTGCTGTTGGAAGAGCAGGGGTAGTGGGGTGGGAGATGGTTAGTGAGTTGTCTTCAGTTGCAGTTTGGTGTCAACACACTGTCTGTAGGAAGGGCCTGTCCCCAAGTCCTTGGTAGGTAAGGCTACCACATTGTCCGTCACAACTCCCTTGCGGTGTTTCCACTATCTGGGACTGTGAAGTGGCCCAGGTTGGGGCTGAGCCAGGCAGTCAGAGCAGGCGTGGTGACAGGAACGTCATGCAGTATTTGTCTTGCTGCCTCTGGTTCTTGGTGAACTGCTTTGGGTCAGGGATTTGCAACTGATTTCCAAATTGCAGGTCTTTAAAATGTTCCTGGAGTTGCAGGGCCCTGCATGGGGAGCTGAAGGTGAGCAGCAGTAAGCTGGTGTGTTCTTGCTGCCTTCCTTGCATGAGTCTGCAGACCACAGTGTGAAACCTTCGCCTATTTACATTGCAGCATCTCTGAGACCTTTATGCCTGAGGCGATGCTGTTCCGTCTTGAATAGTTGCTCTTTTTTCAGTTAAAATTTCTTTGGGGTTAAAAACTGTACAGACAAATGTCAAATCAGTATGTACATATACACATATATCTAATTATACACAGTAGATGAAACTTTACTGTAAAATAGCGGATGTAAGAATTAAAAAAGGAGTTGGGCAAGCATTTTATGGTTTCCTTTTTTAATTTGTCCCCTGGGTCTGTTACATTTTGAGATAAATCTTATATTTCTTTTTTCCCTGTTGGGAAGTATCTTCTCCCTCTTGAGTCTCACCTCTTTTAAGCCTGCCTTATTTCATCCATAAGCTGTGGACTAGCCATATTTAACATGCTTTCTCAAATAAGGGGCATCTGGCCGGAAAGTTGAAAAATCAGGCTGTAAACTCCACTTCGGAAATGCTCTTATGGTGTGTTGGGAAGTTGTTGAGGTAGGCTGAGCCCTCTGAAGACTGGGACTGAGAGACTGGGGGTCTCGGCAGGCTGGCTGTCTCTGAGGTCAGCTGGCATTGTTTGTTGACAGATGCTTTTAGTGCGCTCGGAGAGCCTCCAGTGCCTGGTGTGGTCCCCAGCCACCTCCTCTCGTCATGCCTCCTGCTGTGTTCCTTGATCTGTTGTATGAGGAGATAGATTCTGGAAACTGGAAGATGCGTGAGGAAAGAGCAAGGAGATACCTTTTGCTTTGAAAAGCGGTGAGTGGGACAATGATGTGTGCTCTTCTGCCCCTTTGGCTCATGATGAGGTTGGACCTTGAAAGCTCCTGTAGGTTCTGATGGAGAGGAACTGTGACCAATGTGTGACCAAGCGTGATGGTGAGCTCGGTGGCTTCTGGTGTGCTGCTTCTGTTCACTTGCTTCCCACTGTGGAAAATATTGCTCACCAACAGGTGCAAAGCAAGTGGTTGCAAGGATGACCAAGAACGAGCAGTGTGTTTTGGTGTGCTTTTAAGCTATGGCCTCTGAAATGGTGCAGAGTAGAGCTTAGCCCCTTGGTTCTTTTCCAGAGCCCCCTACGTGGCATGGAAGTGCGCATTGCTTCCTCTTACTAGAGCTCTCTCCATCTCTTACTTGTCTTGAGTTTGATTCAGTCTGCTTTAGCTTCGCAGAACCCATCCCACTACATAAAACTCAGGTTCTTTGGCTAAACCCCCCTCAGGTGTGCTTGATAGCAGCCAGTTTTTTTAAGATGGAGGAGCATGTTCAGACAGTCGTTCATGAGGTAGCTGGTTTCAGAGCCAGGACATAGTACCTTGGTTTTAAAACCTGCCCGCAGCCCTCTGCAGTGCAAGGACAGCAGCTTCTGAAACCATCTCACCAAATGGGTGGTGAAGAGCAGCATGCATCCTTGCTTTCTGCTGTTTTAGGGTTGGCGTGGATGAGGAGGTGATTGGCAAGGTCAGGCTGTTCCCATGTAGGTGAGGTGCACTGGGAGCAAATATTTGCTTCCCAGTTTGGAAATAACTCGTTATTTGCAAAAAGATGATTTCTGGTTACCTCCTGACCGTGTTGCTGGGGGATGTGGAAAGAGTGGGTATCTTCAGGTGCATCACTGTCCACTTTGAGTCACAGCTCTCATACAGTGCAAACATCCATTAACTCTAAAATTCAGCACAGTGACTTAGTTTTAAAGATTCCCATGCCTTGTGACTTACTTAAGCTGGAGGTTATTTGCCAGTGGCTCACGGTGGGCTGCCTTCCCCGTGGGGTACCTGAAGGGCAGAAGGGGAACTGGAAGTGTGTTATAACTGGTGCTGTGCTTGCTGGGAGAGGGGGCAGAGGGAAACTGCTGTGTTGCCTTTCTTTCTGTGTTGTGATAAAAATCTGCTGTTAGGCCCTGGAAAATCATAAAAACTTGCAAAATCTGGGCAGGATAAAGATGAATGATTGTATGCTCCTAGCTATGGCTTAGCTTCTCACCTTCCACTATAGAAAAAAGGGGAGGTGATGGGGGAGAATGATTTAATGGGAATTGTCCAAATTTGGGGCTTTTGCTTGAAAGCACTAGTTTTTCAAGAAGGGTGAGTTTTGGGATACCAAGGGCTCTTCCTGAAATGACCGATGCCTTGTTATTGTTCTGCACTTGAGTGTTGCACGTGAAATAAGGCTTAGGCAAAAAGGACCAAGCCAAATTAAGTCACCATGGCGAATCAGAGTTCTGTGACACTGGAGACCTGTTCCTGGGCAAATGGAGAGTTCGGACGTCGTGTGTTCCATCTGCCGATGGCGTCACCACCCAGTGCTGCTGGTGCCTCCCAGCACCTCTGGGGATTTGCAGAGGGGTTTTAGGCACCGCTGCTCCTCACGCGGGGATGCCGTGTTTTGGTGAACATCCTGAGTGGGAGATTGATGCTTTCCATGAGCAATCGTTTACTCTCTGTGCTCCCCATATCTGAAGGAGGCATAAGGCAGTGGTGAGGTTTTTCCTTGCCTGCCTTCCTGGCTTTGGCTTGTTTCTGGTGGCTCTGAGCTCAGCCCAGAGCCTGTGGTTCAAGTGCAGTGGGGATGACTGATGCCTGAGAGGGTTTTTTTATTCCCCACCCGTCCCCACACCCGTACACTGGTCAGTCACACTAATGTTTCCTGTGAGGTTTGATGAACCATTAACCTAAAAATGCCCTGAGTAGGAAGAAAATGTTTTCAAGGTCTAAAAATCTTGCAAAGCTTCTGAAGTGGGAATGGGAACTGTGGTTTGCCTGAGCAGCTTTTCTTGCTCCTGGCTCTGCTGTCAACTGGCTTCGCTTTGTTGGGTGCAAGGGTATGTTTGGGATCTTGCAGAGACGGGAAGGCAGCCCTCCAGGGCTGGGTCAGCCGGAGGGGCTGCCTTCCAAGCAGATGTCCTCTTGGCATGAGGCTCGGCAGGTTTAAGACAGGATGTCCCTGTGCTCCGGAGGGCTGAAAGCATTGAAATAAGTAACAGGCTGGGAATGTCTGAATCCAGCTACGAATTCCTGGGGAAGAGGATTTGGCAATGGCAGGCTGTACCAGCAGGCAGGCTCTGCATCACCAGTGGAAGACAGCACCTTGCTGTCCTGTGGACTCTGCCGGGTGCCGAGCCCAGCATTAACAGGGCAGCGTGGCTGCACGAGCCCCTTCCCCTTCAGGGCAGTGCTGGATCCGACTCCAGTGCTGAGGGAGACCACTGCCATCCTTGTCCCTTGCTTCTCCTGTTATTGAATGAAGGGAGAAGCAACTAACTGTAAAAGGTGGTGACTCTTTGTGGTGGTGTGTCGTCGTTAAGCCATGATTGAGATGCGGTAGTATAGCAAAGTAGGGGTCTGGTGGCCGTGGGGATGGCCCAGAGGAGGACCTGGTGAATGCGGTTGTGTGTGAAACTGGAAGATGGGGCTGCCGAGGGAGGTGGGTGCAGAGACATCCAGCTGGGAGGAGGTTGGTTTTACTCCAGAGCAGGGTTAGTGACTGTGACTTGGAGCCTATCCATCATCGAGTCCTAGCAGTCCCATTCCTGAGGGCTTTCCTAGAGCTGCCTCTATGGCATGGGTGACGCTGCAGCTCAGGAGGAGCTGACAGCAGGATCCTGACCCTCATTTCATAAATAGTAACAGCATCTCTAAAGGCTGCGAGGGCTCGGTTGGGAACAGAGCGGCTGGATTCCCTTGTGTCTGGCAGCGGTCAGCAGCAGATGCTTGGGCAGGAGATTAAGAAATGGGGCCGGAGCAGAGGAATGTTGCCCTGGTTGTAAGCAGCCTCTCCAGCCAAAGGGCTGCCCTGGCCCTCGGCTGTGATGTGGATGCAGGAGGAGACGGCTTGCAACAGCAGCCATGGTGC
Source organism: Sula dactylatra (assembly GCA_013389905.1). NCBI lineage: Eukaryota > Metazoa > Chordata > Aves > Suliformes > Sulidae > Sula > Sula dactylatra. Next base: position 78,317 of record WEKW01016954.1, read on the forward strand.
CACATCTCCTGCAGCACCGGGGTTATCCCTGAGTCTCCTCGGGGCATGGCATTCCTTCTGCGCAGGTGGTGGGATTGTTATTGCCCTGGCAAGGACCATTGGCACCATTCTGGGAGGCAGCAGTGACGCAGAGCTGGTGGGGCTAAAGAGGCTTTTGGAGAGACCAGCACTTCTCCACCCCACTTTGATGCTGTCCCAGAGCTGCAGGCTGAGGTTTGGGAGAGGGAGCAAAGCTATTAAGAGCTGTGGATTTAATGGGATTTGAGAAATGCACAATCAAAAAATGCGCTGTAGCACTAGACTCTTACTTTTCCCTTTCCCCATCACGATCTTCTCGTTGGGTTGATTTTGCTAAATATTTTAACGCTTTTCTAATTGCAGGCCGAGTTAAATTCCCTGTGCTAATATTTGAACAGGGTTAGTGGTCTGGAGGCGGCGTCTCTCTGAAGGGCTGTCTCATCTCTGGGGGTCTGATGCATTGCCTGGTCCTCTCCTAGATGCCCGAGGTTATCCATCAAGGAATAGTCCCTCATATATTTGCTGGAAAAATGGGCTCTTCATTCTCCTGGCTGCAACTTTTTACTGTGTGGTCTGTTTGCTGTGGGCTGCAGTGGAGGAGTTTGTAGCCTGCAGTGAAAGGTGTGCGTAGAGGATGTCCCATGGACCAGGCTGGATGAAACCCTTGCTGCTTGGTAGCTCATGATGCCAAGCCTGTGAGATCTCGTTGCAATGCGTGTTTTGGGCAGCGTTTTTGCATTTGGAGCATGCAGCTGTTACCAGGAGGTTGGGTGAAAGGTTTTCCTTGGAGCTCAGGAGAAAGTGTTTATCCTTTAAAAGGGTAACTTGGGGTGAGAGAGAAAGAAAGAGAAGCAGCGTAATCTTGCAATTTAAATATGTTTAAAGATTCCTTCTGTTCGAGTTTGCATCCTAGCCTTGATCAGAAGGAAATGCTGTTAGCTACAGAGTGGAATAAATCGAGGGCACCCTTATCTGTGCAAGATAAATTACTATTGTTTAGGAAAGACACTCCAGGGATTGAAGAATTTAATTAAATACACAGGGATTATGAATATGCATGTAAATTAGACAATCTAGATATGACATGGCTACAACTGCAGGGAATTGTTCGAACTTAAAAGTGTAATCATTCTTTTTATCGGGATGTGGGGATGGGTAACAATTGACAAGATTCCCTTTCCCATTTGCCCTCCCCTCGGCTGGTCTCAGGTCATTAAGCAGTGGGAATTACCTGTCGGGGATCAGCCCTCGACAAGTCTGCAGAGATGATGTGCTGGGGCCTTTCTCCACCCTAATGAGCTGCCTCAAGAGCCAATGGAGAAATGGGGGTTGCAGCTGCCACCACCCTGACCCAGATAAGGGGTTTGGGAAGGTGGGGGGATGCGGTTTGCCTTCTGCTGAGGGCAGGAGAGTGCTGCTGGCGGGGTGCACGCCGCCGGCTCTCCTGGTACCCCCACCGGAAAGGAGGATCCTCTCCAAAGGACTTGGAAAGATATTTGCTGTGCTTTCAGAGCATCTCCCTAAAAATTGGGGAGGGTTAGGGAGTGCAAATACTGATCAATCAGCTTGTCTGCCATTTTCTGGTGCTTTTTCAGGGGTGCCTCCCTCTGATTTGATCGCTGCTGTTCAGAAAGCGCAGTTTGGAAATCACTAAATTACTTTTTTAGAGACTGAGATCTAGATCACCGTGGACAAGAGAGGCAAAATTAAAATGTTTCTTAAAAGTCAAGATTCCCAAGAAATTCAGAGCAAAATGTGGGAACGTGCTTGTGCTGCCCTACCAGTCAGGTCTGGGCTCCTCGTAGCAACCTGGTGTCTGTGCTGGGCCAAGGCTGGTTATTCAAAGGACATTAGTTGCAATATAAGGTGCTGCCTTGAATGTGTTTAATTTGCAACTCTTAAGGGTGGCATCTAATAACAATGCAGAGAAATATTTTTCTTTTTTCCCCCTGTGTTTCCTTTGTTTGACTTCACCTACATCTGCTCGGTTTCATTGTTCTGCTAAATCCAGATTTCTCTATAGTTTGAGTCCAGGACCTGCAACTGAGGAAATAAACTGCTACAAGCCCCCCACCCTGTGAATTGTTTTTAATTCTTAAAATAGGTAGCGAGACGTGGACCTGATCTGACTTTGAACTTGACTAATCATTAAAATAGAAATAAGGAGAGGCTGGATCTTGAATAGATGTTTTCCATTTCTTTTGTTGTTTCTCCCCATCTTTCAATTTTTGCTTTGCAGTTGGCCGGAGCTGTATGAGATGGACCAGCTCTGATGGGGGGTCCCCATTGGGGCCCCTGCAGACCAGGGGCAGGAGCGGAGCTGAGCCTCTGGCTGGCTTCCTCGGGGAGCTGGAGGTGGCCTGCAGGGCCAGGAGGTGATGCTGCCCTGGGTCACCCCTCCACAGGGCATTAGCTTCTCCCACCTCCTCCACCCCCTCGAATTGAGGGCTTATGGTAATTGGGAGCTCGGTCCTGTCCTGTTCAAGCCACGTGGGAACAATTCCTATTTATCACTGTGAAACATGGATGATTTTCCAACCCCTGGTTCATGGATTCTGATTAAAAAAACAAGAACCACCCCCCCATCTGAAAATGTGAAATCCCTAAAACCTCCATAACGCACATTTTTTTCAAAAACCTTGGAAGACCTGTTTTGTTTTGGTTTTGTGTTTTTGTCAAGGAAAAATATAATAGTAGGAGAGTATTTGTACGGGTGCACAAGTGCGTGGAGATGGGTTTGAACATTTGTAATAAAATATTTCTAATAAAAATTTAATGTCCTCAAGACAGTGTTATGGCAGCTCATTACTATTAAAGGTCATTTGAAGAGTATTGATCCTAAATGTTACAGCCGAATGTAAACTTTGACTGTTACAGTTATTAATGTATATTTATGATCTATGGGATATGTGTAAAAGGAAAATGAGAATATAAATGGTATGGCGAGCTCATTTGTTTCAGGATTGCCAAAGGCTGAGTTCACGCAATTCACGTCAGTTTTAAGCATGTCTGTCTGTCTTTGTTACATAGATTGAACCTTATTTATTTCTATTTTTTTAACTGGCAAAAATCTGTTAGTCCTGCCTGAGAATGGGAATGCTTACTTGAATTTCTGGTCATGCCCATCCTGTGACTTGAGCTCTGTAAGTTACTAAATGTATATCAGGGAGCAATATTTTTGTACCCAGCTTCGATGCAGACACAGAAGTACCAAGGACTGAACTTTGCGTGTGACCAAATTGCTAGCATAATTAGGAGCTCTGAAAAGCATCCATCTATTGAGTGTAATTAGAAGGTTATGCTAGTGAAAAGCAATTGTGGGATTTTTTTATTAAATTAATTAAAAATGTTAAGGTTGTATACTGAGAGAGCAAGTGGTACTTTATTTATATTTTTGCTATACTCTAATGCACCTGTGTTTGCACATCTGAGGCAGAAGGGCTGGATTCACAGTGAATTTTAAGGCTCTTTGTACTTAAAAAAAAAAGGGCCAAAAAAGGAAAAAAAAGACAAGAAACCTGTGGTGGCAGGAGGAAGATAAACGGTGCTTGTGATATTTCAAAGTCACATTAATCTTTTTTCCTTCCCTTTTTTTCTTTTTCCTTTTAATGTATTACTTTCTCCAGGGAAATTGTCTCCTCATTGACTGCAGCGGATTAATGTGCACAGATCAACTCCTGCATTATTTTTGTTTTGACAGAGTGGTGATTTTTATATGCGCGTCCCTTTTTGCCAAGATTACAGCTCGTGTTCTTGGAGTTTGGAAGAGTTTCCTGCCAAGAAGTGGCAAGGAATGGGCATCTGCCTTTCCGATGCACAATGCTAGGAAGAAGCTGTCTGTGGGTGTGGAGGCTGTGGTTTTGGGAGCTGGTGAGGGTGAGTGCCCGGAGCGGCCGAATCCTGGCCTGTGTGCTGGGACTCGTGCTGCAGGGTGCTGTGCGTGGTGGCAGGAAGATGCTGATGTGGGTGTTAGCCTCCCGGTGAGGGTCTGGCACTAGTAGTGAGGTGCGGGCATCCCAGAGGAGCCAGCTTTGGGTGAGCTTGCGACTGCATTGAGAGTCCTTCAAAAGATCCTGCTGTTCTCCAAGCTTGTTGATGTCCACTTATTTTTTTTTTTAAATTGCAGTTAAACAAACATTTTTCTGGTGAGCTTCAGAACTGAGCTAGCTCTGGCCAACCTATGTGAATGGGACAGATTTGGCTTTCCCTCCTCTCGCTGTGGCTCCTGCAGTATCTCTGGGCACGAACATGACGTTGCATTTCTGATGATCGTTGCATCCTGTTTTTAATGGTTTGTCTAGACAGTGCTGACATAACTATGCAAATAGTTTGGTGACCTAGTCTAGAATTAGTGTGCATAAAGAAATCAACCCTCGCTTCTGATGTTTGCAATCAGTTTAAATGACTATATTGTAGCACAACTTAAGAGGGAGGCAGATTTGGAGTTGCTCCAAAGAGCAAATTGTGAGCAAAACACATCCAAACAAACCCATGTGATAAATACGCAATGGGTAAGGGAAGTGCCTAAATGCAGGTTAGCCAAGGCTTGCTTTGGGAGCTGTGTGGTAAGTTTATGGAGTCTGGTGTAAGGCTGGAGTTCCCCCTTGGTTGGCCCAAAGGCTTTCTGGGAAGCTTGTAACCCAAACTCTGAACTTGGTGTGTGATGTTGTGCCTTGTATTTGGAGAACCTTTGTCAGCATAAAAATGTGTTCCTTGCAAACATCAGCTGTGTTATTGACAGTGCCTTGGATGAGGAGTTTGTAAACATTGGGGTTGGTGGTGTGTCCCATCAGTTAGCTTAAAAATACCTGGCACATCTGTGCTGGTGACCCTCAGCAGTGTAATCATACTGAACTTCTACTCTGGTCCTGGATTTGAGACCAGTTTCTACAGCACTTGACTACTGCCCTAAGGAGTGTGTGACCTGCCTGCTTAGATTACTAATCCCAGGTATTTTAAGATAACAAGTCTCCTGAGCTGTAGGGACTGTGTGGATGTCTCTACAGACCACTTCCCGCCTGTCATGGGTTTGTTGTTGTGGTGATGACTTGGGCACCCTGGAAGAAGGGTGTAACTTGAAATGAGGTCCTTGGTTGTAACATAGCAGCAATGAAGCTTTGGGACAGCTTCAGCTTTGGCGGGGATATGTGGAGCGCCGTCTTCATTGGGTTTGGTAGCCTTTGAGAGCTGGCTTGCTGCCCTCAGAGGGGACAGCAGCACATTCCCCCATTCTTCTAGTGTAAACAGAGAAAAAAGGGTAAAATGTGAAAAGTTGAGCTCATTTGCAGGGAAGTAAATGACATGTGAAAGGGAGTTGTCCGAGGGAGCAGTACAGTGGTTCTGCTTCATGCATAGCTAGGTAGCACATGGAGGCACTTCCCAGATGTGTGAAAACTGGCTTCTGCCCTCAAGACCTCCCAGTCTCTGTGGGGACAGGAAGAGGTTTCCAGGCAGTGCAAGCAGAGGAGGAGGAAAAGGACAGGCAGGGTGTGTGCAGGGGTTTCACTTGCTTTAGGGTAGAAGGACAGGGATGGCATTGCAGATGGAGCCAGGAGCAGCGCCTTGTGCCAAGGCTCTTTGGGGGCTTGTGGGTTTGCAGGCACTTAGGATGGAAAAGTCCCCATGGGTGGCAATGCAGCTGTCCATCCTGTCAGCCTAAGACTTTGCTTTGTTTGCCCAGCGGTAACTTTTATTCTTGGATTGCAATGTGGAAAACGCTAGAGGTGCAAGTGTCTTTTTGGAGATGGGTGAGAGCAGGAACCCAGGAATGAGGATGCCCTGGGCAGTGCATGTATGGTGAGGGCTGGGGACAGGTATCTGCCTCGTGTGCATTGAGAAGTCTCCCCTCTGGTGTGCTGTAGGATTTGTTGGTGCAAACACCTTAAAATGCTCCTCTTCCTCTTCCTTCCCCTGGAGAAACCCCAGGGCAAGCAAGAGCAAGGAAAGACAGCCAGAGAAACTTGTGGATGTGACCTAAATCTGGCTTTGGGGAGAGCTGGGAAGGTCTCCTAGGTTGATATATGCGGGAAAGAGCCAGGTATGGGCATTATTGGGGAGGGCAATTAGGGATTTGAACAGCTTTCTGAAAATGGGAGACCTCTCCCACTCCTGCCTCGGGTGGATGGGAATTGTGTGTGCGCGGCAGTGCCAATCCCGAGTTGCGCTGGGGGATGTGGTGGGCCCAGGACCCTCAGCCTGCTGTCCTCCCTGCCTGCACCGGCTGCTCCCCGTGCTGGGGAGAGGGCAGCGGGATGGAGGTGGTGTGCAACTGCGTGCAAGACCGAGTGTGCAAGGGCTCGGATGCCTGACAATGGCACGGTGACTTTCCATGCCCTTGAGCCTTTGCAGAAACACCATTGCAATAACCAAAGGGAACCGGTCATGACATTTCCAGGCCAGCGGGGAGCCTGGCCCGCCTGCCTGCTGCCGTTGGAGGAGGTGTTTCATGACTACCATTACTTATGTGCTTGAAGAGGGAGGAAACAAATCTTTACTGAATTGGAAACCTTGTGAAAAGGTCACACTTCTGAAAAGCTGTGCATTTTAAGACTGCTCAGCTCTGCAAAGCTGCCTTTGAACTGGAAGAGTGGGAGTTTAACACCCTTGCGACAGCTCTAGGCGTATTAAACCCACAAAGCGGGAGCTGGAACCAGCCGTGAAGTTAACTCTTGCCAGGTGCATGGCCTCGGGAGGGAAGAGAAGCCCGTCCCTGGTAGGTCTCGGGGGGAAGGCAGCATCAGTGTGAGCCAAATCCTTTTACCGGGCACCATAGTATCCACTTGGGAGGGAGATGGTGCAACTGGGGGTAACTCCCATTGTTGCTCAAATTTTGTGGACATCAGAGGGCCATGTGAGGGAGCAGTTCCCTGGGAAACTGCTTCCGCAGTGCCTGCTCCTTCCCTGTCCCTCTAAATCGCCAGCTTCCCAGGGTGCCAGCATCATCTCTGTCTGTGTCTTCTCTCCACTGCCATGCCAAGATGAAGGCTTGCTCACCCCGGTGAACATTGATAGTGAAATTGCTGTTTATCATCCACCCTGCTATTAGCGTAGGTAAAATCCCTTCATTACAGGCTATTAGTTTGAGATTGTAGGTGCTAATGGCCCCATTCAGGAGAGCACCAGGCACTTGCAAAATCCTGCTGATGTGCAGGAGTTGATTGCTATCGATCAGTCCCTGAGCACCAGCCAGATGTTCTGAAGAGGCTTTAATATTGCTTACAGGGCAGCTGGTCCCTCATTATCTTTTGCACCTTTTTGAAGCTTATGGGTAAGGAGCCCAGACCCTGTCTACCTGTGAAGTCAGGACCTGGTCAGATGTGCTGGGAACAGGTGCCCTTGCCCTCTCAGCTGGAAGTTGCCCTCTGCACCTGCACTGAGAAGGACAACAGGTAACTTAACCCACTGCTCAGGGTCTCCTCACCTCGCACAGGGCTGGGACGTGTCAGCGGACACGTCCTCCATCCTAGTCAAGGGGATGAGACCTTCCTAAGCCACCCCAATTCCCTGAGTTGCTGTTCTCTGTCTACAGTCCTAATGCAAAGCAAACTGGAGAAGTGCAGGGAGAATATTTGCTGCTGTGGATCTGGGCTGTGGTGGCATCTGGAGAACTCAGTCTGTTGTGGTCATGCTCTAGCTGAAACTGGTCACCTGCTCCTCATTGCTCCAGGTAGATTCTTTGGGAATGTGACGTGGGTTCTCTTGACAGATGCTTCTATGCCACCCCCAATCTATAGCTGAGGTGGAATCAGGCAATGAGCCTTTAGATGGTTCAGGTTTTAGGAGCAGTGTCTGTAGGCAATGGGAGAACCTGCAAATGCTGAATTGACCATCTAAAAACCCGAAGTGTATCCTGGTGACTCTGGTCTACTCAGGCACAAAGGCTGAGTACACTTTTGCAAATGCAGAGTCCCATCTCTGATGTGGTTTTTACTTCCATGGCTACTCCAAGAGAGATTTTGCTAGGATTCCCAGTGTGTGTAAAACATCCCCTGCAGCACGGAGAGCAATGCACTGTGGTTCCTTGCAGCCGCTGTGCCCTCACTGTTACTTCTTAGCTGGGATGTGCCTCAAGGTCCTGAGGGAGTGGGACAGGATTGAGACAGACAGGAGACACTGCAAATAGGACGTGCTGTTTCCAATGTAGCCTGATGGCGTATGGTGTTGGTGAGAGCTCAGGGCATTGGAAAGAGCACATGGGAGGGTGTCTGAAGTGAAGACCTGCTTCAAACCAAGAGGAGAGGAAAGCAGGAGCATGGATGGAGTCTAAGCAAGTTTGACCTCTGCTAGTCTCTGCTCAGCACCTCAGTCACTGGGCACCATGTCCAGAGGGACCTCTCACTCCTGCATTGTGAGCTGATGCCATTTTAATTAAATTGTGTCTACCTGGCTGGGTTCCTGCTGGCATAAGGGGTTATTCTGAAGAGTCAGCTGGGCTGCATAGGCACTGATCTCACTGCTTCATGTATCCAGCACAGGTTTTCCCATGACACATTTTCATTCCCCCATCATTGGCAGTAGCCCTATCTTTTTCCTGCATCCCCGTGAGTTAGGTGAGAAACAGATCTGGGGAAAGACAGGTTGAATTGCTGGGCTCTGGACACCGCAATAACCACTCAGTGTATGGGTGTAATGTGCTTGTGTCTCTGAGCCTGGGACCGCTGCATGAGGGTGAACCCATGGTGGGTGAAAACTTCTAGCAAGTTAATAAATCAATCGGATGCCTTTCCAGGCTGCGTGGTGTGAGCTGGGGAGGAATTCTTCGCAGCGATGAGTCACCTGTTTGTGGCCCGTTGGCAGACGGACTGCTGTGCTGCCTCCAATCTGCAGTCCTCCCCTGCTCAGACACCATCGGCTGGAGAAACTGCTGATGCAGCCTGCAGTGTCTGAAACGCGCCGTTGCCATCTGCCTCCCTGACGGAGTTGGAGCAGCTTCTTTTTTTAACCTGAGTTTGCTGAGTCTTGGCTAATTAGCCGCCTTTGGAATTTGTAATGTAGAAAAACGCCTGCTAAGTTTGGGATGGAGTGGGGGTGCTAGGGCACTGTACAGTCACAGGTTTGGGTTTTAAAAAAAAAAGCCTAATTTGAGTGAAAGCAGATATGCAGTACTCTGATTTTCTTCATTTCTAAATTTGAACTCTGATGGCTTTGCTGTTTCCAAATGCAGTGACAGTAGACGTTTCTCTTGGTTGCAGCCTTACCCGGTGCAACAGTTCAGCCTGGTTTCTTAGGGAAGGAGCTGTAAGTCATACCCTCTTGCTGGTCTGCGGGGTGGCAATGAGCTGGGGGAGCCCCACAATGTGCCTTTTTGGAGCCGGTTAGCAGCGTAATGGGATGGGTGGGAGGTGCATGTGGATGCTCATGGTGGGTTCATGGTGTGTCTCAGGTGAGACCTGGCTGGAGACTGTCTCTGTCTTGGTTCCCTTTGCTGAGCAAGGAGATGGGCACTTTGGGGGTGCTCTCACTGGAGAGGGAGGGTGGATGAGGAGCTAGGACAGAGGGGTTTGTTGCTTGAGTCCAGAGTAGGACAAGATGAATCCCAACCGAAGTGGCTCAAAGTGATAGATCTTGGAAGACTTTTTCTATCTGAATGACGTGTAAGGCTTCAGGAACCCACCTTGGCTCCATTTTGTGATCCCTTCCTATGATCTTCAGTAGGAGTTAGTGATTAGGAGTGTGGCAGGGATGTTTCTAGGTAGGGCAAGAAGTCTACTTTCTGTAGGAAGGGAACGCCATTCACTGTGGTGTTGGCCTCAGGGTCAGGTGAACAGTATGCTCAGGTAGCCTTTATTGCTTTGGAAGGAGTTCAGCATGTGAGGTGCCTCTGGCACTTCAAACAAGTAGATTTATTTCAAAGTGAGCAGGCTTTTTTGATCTTTGGGGTTGAATCACCCTCTTGGACCTGTAACGATCCTTGGTGCTCTATGCCGTTTCTCTAAACCTGCCGTTGCCAGTGGGCAGGAGGGCACTTCAGACAGGGAAGGTGGTTGAGTTAGTTTTCGTTAGGTCTGGGCTTCCTGTCTGCTCTGGACACACTGCCAGAAATTCATCCAGTCTTATCTTAACACGAACCTTCATCTCAAACTGGAGTGACAATTGGATGGTGCCTGGGCAGCAAACCTAGTAACAGGCCAAGCAGAGCTGATGTTTCACCCTTGCTAACTGAGTAGCAGGCTAGCTCGCTGAGACACATCCCCTCTCTAAACAATGTTGGCATCCTGATGTTTCACAGCAGCTAAAATAAATAAGCCCTTCTCCATTTTGTCCATCAGGAGCGGTCTTTGCTGTGCTGGGGGAGGTATCCTGGAGCTTGCTTTCCTGGGAGGGCTGCCTGTGAGCTGCCTGTTAGTGGCTGATGCAGATCGCTGCTGCTTTTCTTGCTGCTACACCATGCAGGCAGAGGGAGGGTGCTCTGCCCCACTGAAGGCTTGAGAAGGGGAGAGGAGAGGAACGCTCAGTCTTCAGTTGAATAACTCATTCCATTTGGGAATGGCCTCTGAATGTTTGTCCTTCTGTCTCTCTGCATTTTGGCATTGGTTTTTGGGTTCCCTGCTGAGCCTCCGTCTTGCAATCATGACCCTGTGTTGCAAGAGTATCTGTCTTGATGTCCCTGCTTGCCTGGCATCTCAGGAGACTCGGGGATTGGGAGAACCTGGCCATTTGTTTTCTGTAGCACTTGCCTGTTTGCTGCTGTGAATCTCCTGCAAGCAGCATGATGAAGGATGAATTGGTGGGATCGGTGGAGATCCGTACCCTGCTGCTCTGGGAGGGTACCCTGCTGAAATTTGTGGGGGTTGTCAGGGCTTGGAGTGCTTTAGAAACCAGGCTCCTTTCCGATTTATTGATCACTTGATGCTTGATGTGTATTATTACTTGCAGCCACCAAAGAGTTAGGGGGGTGGACTCTGCCCTCTGGGGTTGGGATGTTTGTGCTGTTGGGACTAATTTTTTCGCACAGACAGAGCATTGCCTTCCTGTCTGTGTTCCGAGCTGCTTTCTTCCCTGTCAGGTGAGTAAACAGGATGGGAGGCACAGCCCATTCTCCACAATCCTTAATTGATGGATTTCCCTCTGGAGTTACATTCTGTGCCTTGGACAAAAAGGGAGCCTGTACAATTGCTAAGTGAAAAACTTGTCTCCTGCTATTTTTGAGAACTTGCCTATAATTGTGCATCCCTGCCGTGGCACATTAACTTAAACAAAACCTGCACCTGGCAGGAATATTATAAGGCAAGAAGTTGCAAATGCCTCCAATATCAACCTTCTGCAGTACCTTTTAGCTTGGCTTGTCAGCTCTTGAGTGGCAGGAGGTATCAGAGGAATGCAGACATGTTTTGCTGATGCTCTTGTGGCAGGGATTTAGTATCCTTCCTTCATTTGTATTTTTGTAGTTTATCTTTTCCAAATTCATATTTCTTTCCCCCCTGCCTTCCTTTTCCATCTTCGCCATCTTTGTGCCTCTTCTCCTGTCCCAGTGGCTGTGGTCTGAGGGCCTGGAGATTAGAGGATTACCCTAAAGGATCTGCAAGAGTAGTCAGGCTAAGAAAACCTAGCCTGTTTTCAGGAAGCTGATGTTCATGTTGTGGGATTGCATCTCCACTGGGAAAATGCAGAGAACAGAAAATGGTTGAAGGATGTTGTGCTCTCGTCTCTTTAGCTTCCCATGGTGTCAGATCAAGCCAGGTAGGAAATGGGCAGTGCAGCCTGAAGAAGCACAGAGGATGAAGGTATTCAGCACATGTGAAATGCAGCAAGGTGGTTTTTTTCTTTTCCTGAAATCATTGTGCTTTAACTAAATAGTGACTCCCTGGGCCAATATATTCTTCAAGTGGTAGAAGCTCAGAAGATGGCAAAGTCTCCAGTTTTAGGGGATACCTGGATGTAAGATCTTGGGGCTACAGGAGAACGTCAACGTTATTTTAGCTGATGGACTATGCACCTCATTTCACCCCATGATAACTAGAAGTAGTGATCTGTGCTAATGGGACATTGCCTCCCCAGGCCTGTAGGAGAGACCAGGGGCTACATGTTGGAGGGAGCTGAGTTCTCTAGGGCAGTTTGTGGAGGACCTCTGCGTCAGGTTGGGGCTCAGGGTGACTGCTTACTTTGGCAAAGCTGGTGGCAAAGCCTGTAGTGGGAATGAAGTGGAAGATATCGGCTCCTCCTTTCTAAGCACGCCAGTATCAGGTTGTTCCAGTTCTCCTCAGGATGCCAGGAGCTTGGTTTTCTATTTGTAATGGTTAATTCTGCTGTAAAATCACATTCTTGGTCGCTTGGGAATTGTGCTGCAGAAGTGTTTCCAAAATAATAAATGGCTTTCAAACTCAGAAAGAACAAATGTTATAGATTAGAATTCTCCCCCACTTTCTTCTGTTTGTCTAAACCAAATTCATATTGCAGAACTTTAAAAATATACAGTCTAATCTCCCTGAAACCTAAACCCATTGATCTTTCCTGTGGGGCTTCATGAATGTGTTTCATTTTTGCAGTGTAGCTGTCATCTTGAAGATTTGTGATTAAAGTAAGGCTCTTTTCCCTCAAAGCCTATTTTCATCTGCTGGTGAAGCTGTGGTGAAGCGTTGAACTGGTGCAAGATTCATAGCAACTTTTGGATTGGGAAGCAGAAATTACTAGTGCTTGTTTGCCACCAAGCACCTACCTCACCATCAGTGCCCTTGGTAATGTTTAGGTTATGTGACCATAATGTTCTGGGCATGGGGGAAAGAAACACTTTTTGGGATGAAAAAAGGCTTGGTTGCAGATAAATTGGTAGGGTTTTGTTTTTTTTTTTCTGAAGCCCATCCAAACAAAATCAATTTTTGAGCTATTTTGGGCTATGAGAAAGTGTGCTCTTCTGCAAAGATGTAGATCGTGTGTTATAATACTCAGTTAATGTCTCCTTTCCCAGTGATTTGGTCCTTGTGAGGGCAAGTCCTCAAGCCAATTAGATGCTGGAATGAAAAACCACTGGAGGGAGAAGCTTTGCCCATATGTGGTGCTAAACTTCTGCAAAATTAGAGGTATACGGGCAAACAGGGAAGGATCCCACTTCAGGGTAGAGGAACGGGTCCACGCCATTTCAAGTTGTTGGGATGTTGTCATGCATGCACAAGTCTGATCATATGTCATGAATTGGCCTGTTTGATCTTTTTTGTTTCCAGGAAACTAAACGAAAGCACGTATCCTAACAGTGAGCAAGGGAAGTATGTTTTCACAGAGTTCTTGTTCCAGGGTTCTTATTCCACTCGTCTGAACGTGGCCCTAAGATGCGTTTTGGCGAGGTGCTGATCTCTGGCCACTCCATGGCTCCTGACATAACTGAAACCATGCAGGGGCTTGTTTTAGGGTGGGAGCATCAGGGTCTGGCCCATGAGTGGCAGTGCCAGCGGGGCTGTGCAGCACGAAGGCGTACAGCACCGTGTCCTTATAGCCTCAGTGCGTAGAGGAATCTTCTCCCAAATGAAATGGTTGCTTTGGAGTCTCCTGTATACCTTGGAGGCCTTTTGCTTTTGCAGGAAGGAGGTGACACCAGTCTGCTCTGCAACAAAAGCTGCTTTAGAGGCTTTACTGAGAGGTGCAGCCAAGGCCAAAGTTTGATGTGGGATCTCTCTGAATTCTTCCTGAGCATTTAATATGTACAGTAGACTTGGTCTTAAGTTTGCACATTTGATACTTAGTGTCTGTCTAGCATACAGCATGGTTGTGTAGGTGTCCGGGTTAATAACCAGTGGGGAAAGTACAGTGCTGAACTCATACTTCCAGTCTCTTGGGAAGGAGGTGGGACATTTTATCCCAGTAACAGGCACACTGTTCAGTGGCTGCAGGGGCTTTCTTGTCAGAGCCTGTGCTTTTAACCTCAGGGCAGAAGTTTGTGAAACTACAGGTTTACTGAAGAAGAATTTTGCTTTATTGTACCCTCTGCTCGATCTTCAAATAGATACCCAAATTATGTGGGTGTAGGAGGACTTACAGGACTAGAGAAGTCCTAGGCAGGACAGGTAGGACACTGGTTAAATTGATCGTAGTGATGTGTAAATGTCACCTTGCCTTCCAGGTATTTACATAAGTAGAAATCAGAGTAAATATTTGTTATAGGATAGATGCTACCATTATGCCACCTGATGTATGGACTTGGGAAGAGGTGATATCACCTGCCAGTGTTATCCTGGTAATGTAAGTAGGGGTGAATGTTCCTATTTACCCTCTAGGACTTGGGCTAGATTTCTTTTTTAAATGTTGTTGAATCAGTTGAATGTGGAGTGCTTTTTTGTCTTTTTTTGTTTGTTTGTTTTTGTTTGTTTTTTCTTTTTTTTCTTTCAACTTTGAGATCAGAGTCATTTGCCCTCCAGATTAAAACCCAGCTTTCAAAACCAGAGTGAATTTATGGACTGTGGTACATTTTAATTAGAACATTTAATTAGGAGAGAATTCATGAGTGAGTCTTGTTTTAAAATGATCAAAGATGTTAAATGAAAACAAAAGGGAAAGAAATTATGGAGAAGCGTAAAAGATCATTTATTTTGGGTATCTTCTCTACTCATCAAAGGAGATCACCTTCTGTCCTGTGCTTTTTGTTCCAAAAATAGCTAAGGTGCTGCCTGATTTCCGTAGGTCGATGTTGATCTGTCTTTGTAATTAACTATGAAAACAAATTGCACAGTTGGGAGAGGAGAGAAGTGAGTGTCAGCAGGCTGCTGAAGATAGCTCAGGTGTGTAAAATGGCTACTCCATCTCACCAACGATTGCCATGGAAATAAAGCTGTGGATTTCTTACTTGTGTTTAACATCTGTGTTGTCTCCTCGGCCTCTTGCTGACCATCATTTTGCACGTGTGGCACATTTATCTTCTGAGACTTCTGCCCATCTCCTCTCTGAGCTGAGTTAACGTCTTGCTTTTGGTATCACAGCATGAGCAACCAATGTGGGCGTTGTATTTTTCAGAAGGGCAGGGAAGGAAGCAAGGAGGTGATTTTCCTGAAAAACTACTTCTGTCTTGCTGTCTCCAGCAAATCATGCTAGGTAGTGATGCTAGGGTAAAAGACTAACCTTCAGGTCCATCAAAGAATTTGCTTTCCTGATTCTTCCTCAGGTACATGCCTTCCCAGAGATTTCTGTGGAAGCTTAAAATGCAGCACCCCTTTGTGGACCTGAAATACAAACCCATATTTTTAGTACAGAGCAAGATCTGATGTCCTCAGGAAATGAAGTCACTGACTTCACTGCATCACCCGTTTCTGCCATGGAAACAGTTGGTGAATTAATGCAAGTTTTGCACAGGTTTAACAGCCATCCTCCTCTTCAGAGTGAGGGGTGGGAGGAACATTTTCTATTAAACTCAGAATTGTTGTCTTAAGTTATTAATTCCTTGCATCCTAATGTATTTATCTCTGGCTGCAGTGAGGAGTGGAGAGCTTTGAAATCTAGCTAGCTAAAAGGATGCTTTCTGCACTGGGGAACAAAGCAGCAGCAGCGCTTTAGTAGGACACTACATGGATTTAAAGGCTACTTTACATACAGTGTGCAAGCAGCATAGGGGAGCCTTGCTGCTGGTTTTGAGGGTGTGCAGGTCCTTGCGTCCGTCAGGAGGTGCTGTGTGTGATATGGATTCTGCATAAACGGTGTGCACAGCTCCTTGTGCTTCATCCAGGTGAGGTCAGGATCACCACCAGCAGTCACTAAGCTGTCCTAGCTGCTTGGGTCTGAGACAAAATGAAGAGGCACTAAGATGGTGGCAGTGGAGGCTTTAGACACTCCACATCAACATGCTCTCCTCATCTGTCTTTCCCGGGTGTTATAGCAAGGAGAATGTTTTGTCGTAAAAATCCAGACTCCAGGACCTGGTTTTACCAGGAGCAGGATTAGATTTAGGATATTTGTGACTCTTAAATGGTTTTTGCACTTGGTTTGTGTCTCTGCCAGCTTTGCAATACATCTCCCTTGATAAACCTGGACATGTAGGAGCACGTTGGAGGGTGCACTGTGTGTCCCAGTGCAAAGCACTCACCTGCCCACCATCCATGTGGTGTGTGGGTGTGAGCTGCAGTGAAGGGGTGCTAGTATGGCCACGTGGCTGTGAGCATTGTCCCCTTTGGGACCTTTTCAGACTGTGTTGTGCAGTTGGCCAGGTTTTCTAAAGCTGTTTCCATCTCTAGTTCCTTGGGCTTGCTCTTGGCCAAGAAAACATCAAGTCGCTGAAATTATAAGCCAGGATTGTACTATTTATATTGGAGGAACGGTGCAGTTTACATAGACAGGCTCTTTGCAAAATCAGCTTACGCTGGCTTTTAGCAGTTGAAGTGAACAGCTGTAGCAAGTTAGAGATGTTGAGAGTCCAGCTTGAGAGCAGTATGCTCCTCCACCATGACAGTGGGCTCTCGGCAAGTGGCAAACGACTCCAGCTGGGTTTTGCTGGGGTTTGAAGTGGGTTGGGATGGGAACTGAGTGCCATGCTTGCCGTGAAGAGTTGGGATCCTAGGGGCCTGCTGGGTTGTTTACTCCTGTACCAGCTCCAGGCCCAGTGGTGAATAATAGGCAGGGCCCGGCTGCCTCCATCTGGCTTGTGTTGAGCAATGCCGTGGCGCTGGCTTGATGCTTCTGGCCTTGCTGGAGACCAAATCTTCTTGGCATGGCTGTCTGAGCACTGCTTTTCCCCTCTCCTCCACTGTGTTTGAGCCTTGGGGTGGTCCTAGTGCCACCCCAGCCTTGCCCCTCACCGTGAACCCCCTGAACTGGGAGCAAAGATGAGTTTCAGCTTGAAAATCCCTGTGAGCAAGCGAGGGCTGGGAGGCCAGTTTGGGTGTGGTGAGGATGGTGAGGGAGAGCAGGCTCCCTTCTGGTCTTAGCTCTGGTCTGAACAGGTTTTGATGCACTGGTCTGGTCTGCCAGCAGGGTCTGTAGAGTCTTTGGGGCATCCCTGTCTAGGCATGGCATCTGGCAATGCGTGGGAAGGTGGCGGATTTCTTGGACCACGGGACAGCTAGAAAAAAAGAAAACTGTTCGGCAGATGGGTTCTCTCTGAAGTGGCTTGAAGGGTCTGTTGGCCCTCAAAGAGGGAAACTGTCCCTAAGTGCAGCCGCCTTCACTCCGTGGATGTGAACGGTCCCAAAACCTCAGCGAGTTTTTGCAGAGTGAGCTCAGGCTCCAGCCTGATGGGCACTGGCAATGCTGCAGCAACCATCTGCCTCGCTCGGCCGGAACTTCCCATGGCCCAAGGGCTGGAAGAGGCTCTTGCTCTCCTTTCCCCTCTAACCTTGGAGCCACTTTGAGACAGGGTCGAACCTTCATGTCATCCTGCTTTCCTGCTGACGCCAGGCATGTGTTTGTAGGAAGTAGGCTTGCTGGGGTCTGGAAATAAGCATTTTTAAGGCAGTGAGGGAAGGAAGATGTTGCAAATATGATTAATGGCAGTGGGTCTGCAACTTAAAACTTCTTTTTGTTGTTATTTGATCTTTCTCCTGCAAACTCAGCAGCTGACTTCTGCAGAAGATAAACACATGGGAGGAGAATGGAGAGGGGCTCTTTGGTCTTCAAAAGCAGTTAAATGTTGAATGTCTGACTTGAGACATCTTGAAGAGGCCCAGATTTAGCTAGGAGTGTGTTCATCCTTTTCTATAAAGCAGGCCCCATTTGAGGGCTGTCAGATGAACAGCAGCAGTTGCAAATCACTTGGGCAAAGCATGATTTGTTATGGTGGGGGCTGCATGGAGCTGTGCTGGTCAAAGGCAGCTCACATCAGGGCTGTGTTCTGTCATATCATCAGTATTTAGGATGTGTTTTGCATTCACTGCTGTTGCTTTAAAATAACTTGAAATATAGCTGAGCTTGGTAGAGGTTGATGGGTGTGAACAGAGGTCTGGGTCCAGGTGACTGCGAGATGTTCTCAGTGCCATGAGGTTTCTGAGAAATGCTGAGGTGAGTCAATGCGTCGTGTTTTTCTGGCATGCAGGAAAGCAGATTAGTCTAGCCACCAGCATTTCTGTAGCACTGAACTGGCAATGGTCGGCTCCCAGAGGGCAGGGGCTGGTGCTGGAGGTGTTCCTGGAGATGGCCCTGGATGAAATTTGGCATTCCTTTGAAACACGAGGTGGCCACCGCATGCTGAGGTAGCTGGCAGGAGGAGAGGGCAGGGCACAGGCCAGAAGATCTCTCTGCTTGGCTGCACCCAGTTTCTGATAGTGGGATCTGGCCAGAGATGCTGTCTGTCCATGCAGGCTTGTACGTGCTGTTTACCCTTTCTGACAGGGTCCTTCCATGTCCTGCGCTGCCCCACTTTGTGGTGGTCCCCCATTGTTTAGCCTCATGTGAAAAGGGATCTAAAAGACTTACTAAAGCAGTGACTGAGTCCATCAGCTGCATCTCTCTGTAAAGGGCAGACTGAAAATCATCTCAAGGGACATGGAAATAGTTGTTTGAGTGCTTCCATGTGTGAGGAAGGTGAATGGTGGCTGGGTTGCTCTATCCACTGAGATCCTCTACCCTCCAGTGTCCACGCAACAAAAAAGTCTTGAATTCAGTCAAAGATGAGGAACTGGGCAAAGTTTAGAAAGAGATTCAGTGCAGACTCTTGTTCCTGGTCCAAGGAGGATGGATGGTATCTGCTTCTGAAAACAGCCAGGGGCGAATTGTCTAGGATCCAAGTCGGAGGCACAACAGTGGGGCCTCTCGCTAGTGCCAGTGAACTTTTGGTATGCTTACTGGCTGAATCCCACATTTGGAAGGTAAATCCTGGGGGGAAATTGCATCTATTACCCAAGCAAATGCTGTTTGAGAGGGATTCCTCTTGCCTGTTGTCTGCTGTCTAAAAGTTATGTGTCTTTTAAGTACAGTCTTCCAAGATATAAGTCCTCCAATTAGTCACTGGAGAGACTGGCCTGGAGGTGATGCTAACCCAGTCTTCTGGGGTACTAGGTGATTTTATTGCAGTTGATGGCGGAGGAGCCTCCACTGGCATAGACCCTCAGTGGGTAGGAGATGAATACCACCATCAGCCATGTGAGTGGGAAACCGACTGCTCCATTTTGCAGTGGATTTAGCTGAATTGGCATGACATTCTCATAGACATGAGTCCTTCCTGCTGGCTTGGCACCCTGAGACCGGAGGAGATAGCCCTTCTACATAAGGACTGTGCAGGCCAGTTGAATCGATGGCTCGTGTCTGAGTGTTGGTCATATGTTCATGTGTGTTACAGAGCATTAGCATGAGTGAATCTTGAGAGCATACAGTCTTACAAAGGCAGTGGGATATGCTGGGAAATCTGGAGGAAGAAATGGGTGACTTATTCTTCGGGAATGCTTTTTGTCTCCTCATGTCTGTTATTCTGCTTTCTCTTGCCTTTTCTCTCCCAAATTTACACTTTGTCATTAAAACCAGGAAAGAAAAATCCCAATATGCATATGACATTTTACAAAAGTGCTCTCTGTGCTCTTAAAATCCAATAGTTTTGCTGCACGGTGTTCATCTGTAATCAATTAGAAGGTTTTCTGATCAACAGAAGCTGGAAGTTCTGCTCCCTGGAGCTTAGCACTCTGCATGAGGATGTGGGATTGCCTGGCACTTAGTCTCCTTTCACCTGAAGAAGGAAATTGGAGCAACAATGAATGAAAGTCAGTGAGGCAGAATGAGATCAAAAAGCTCCACACTTGCTTTGTTAGCCCTGTTCCAGCCCCATTTCAGTGTTAGACGGTGGTATTAAACCAGATGGTCCAGATGTGGCTTCCAGCTCAGGAAGTCCTGAAGCTGCTTTTGCCAGAAGCAGGGGAGAAGCTCTCACTCCGTCTTCCTAGGGATTGTCAGCCTCTGCCAGAGACAAGATAGAGGTGAAAGCTGTGGTCCAGTGCAGACTAGCTCGTTGTTTTGGGGTCCTCTGAGATGTGCTGCCAGTAGTAGGATTGGGACCTCAGGTGCCTAAATGGACCTAGCCTAATTTTCCCCCCAGACTAATGGTCCTGAAACCAGCCCAGTGTTGCACTGATGCCTGCTCTGGCTCCTCTGCAGCGTGGGGACTTCCACAAAGGCCTTCATTTCCAGTTGCCCCATGGGCTTTGGAGAAGGCAGTGACTTGATGAAGGGGAAGAAGGAAAACTTAAGCTAAATACTAGGAGTCAAAGAAATCCCTCCAAGTGGGGATAAATGATTTGAGTATTTGGCTTCTTAAAAAGAGGGACTGAAACTTGTTGAGATGTCAGAAACTAGGTTGGACCAAAACTGGGACATGATCATGCAAGGAGGGATTGGTTCTGTATGTTCTCAGCCTCCAAAACAGATCTCTTCCCTCCATGCTCCTAGGAGAGCTGGCTCTGTAGGAAATGTGTCCAGGGCTGGCTTCAGCTTCGCTGCAATCGAGAGCAGTAGCAGAAGTATCATCCTGTCCGGTGGCCTGAGCATTGGGATGTTTCCCTCCTTGGAGAGGGCAGGGGCATAAAAATTACCAATAAAAGGCAGAAGGGCTTTCGAGAGGGCAATAGAGTATAAGATGGATTATTAAACCCAACTCCAGTCATAATTAAACCTGCAGTTGGGAGGGTCTTTCACATTGCTTCAGACCCTTGGAAAAAAAAAATACTCAGTTGCTAGCTTCATTAGTAATTAAATGTCCAATTACTGTATGTAGTGTTTCTGCTTTGCTGAACTCCACAACTGTATTCATAAACAGCCCTAAGGAAGGCCTCTAATCTGTGCCATTGTTCTTCAAGTGGTTTGCACATGCAGAAAAAGAAAAGAAAAATCAGGCAGACATCTATAATATGGAAAGGAAAGGGGGAAGGGGTGGGAAGAGGAGGAAATCAAATCAGCATCTCCCACCTCCCCCCTCACCACCCCACCACCCCACC
>WEKW01016954.1:99182-168181 GCA_013389905.1 Sula dactylatra
TTTTTTTTTAATAAAATGAAGTCCACCCCCACCCCCAGAAAACCTCCTCAAATCCCTGAATGCACAACAGAAGCAAGAAGAAAATTACAATAAAAGAAGGAGAGACGGGAGGGGGGAAAAATAGCAGCAGCAGCCCACAAACAGAAGGAGAGATGGAGGGAGAATTGAGATGAATATGCAGTGTCCAGAGTTTAAATAGACATAAAAGATAATGAAGGTGGGGAGGGGGGGAGGAGGGATGGGAGATTGTAATCAAACAAAATGATTTTGGTCCTCTTCAATCATCCCTGGTTTGCAGGCTGTCATTTTATACAAATTAGAGCTGGGGTAATTTTATGAATATTCACTGGGATTGAAATCACGTTCATTAAAGGGAAGGCACCCTTCTCAGGGCCCACTGCGTTGCTCAGCTTTTGTTCGCCTAGAACAACAGGAAAGCCACTTGCGTGGTGGATGAAAGCTGGATCCATTCCTTCCCCCCCGTACCCCCCCCAGCCGCCGGGGGGGGGCAGGGCTGGAGTGGATGCTGGAGGCAGCTGGGTGCTCTGAGGGATGGGTGTCCCCCCTCCCAGGGAAGGATGGCCCTCGTCTTGGGGTGAGAAGTGGAGGACTGGGTGGAAGTGCCCTTCTGGGGATAAGAGCTGTAGCCTGGGAAATTGGCTCTTTGCCTCATCTGCAGGGGGGGGACCGCAAGTGCTCTAGCCTTTAATTTCCAGGCAAGCCCTTATTGAACCAGTAATAGCTCGAAACCGTTCGGGATGAAATAATTGCCACATTTTTACATTTCCCCCCCCCCGCCACTTTCAAGCATGGCTGCTGAATTGAATTCTTCTTCCTGCTTGAGTGTCCAACCCAAGTCTGCATTGCACATGTCTGGCACCACGCTGGGGACGGTTCCTCTCATACATAACCAATCAAAGATGTATTCAGGGCCGTTGTGAGGAAACCGGGGATGATTATAAGTCGAGAGATCCAAGCCTTCTGCTGACTGCTCACCCTCGCATATTATGAAATTTCTCTTAGAAAGGCAGACAAAGCCTTTTGAGCCCATGTGTGGTGATGGCCTCGCTTGGATGTCTGGCTTTAACTGCTTCACAATGCTGGCCTCTCGTTTCTGAAAAAAGGCAAACGTACCCTATTGTAGCATGTCAAGTACCCAAACTCTGCCATTCAGCAGCCTGGCTATGGCTATAACCCATCCTTGGGTTGTCACGGTAATGCAAGGAGATCGCTCTGCCACTTGGTAGCCGCTGGCAGGAAGAAGGCGAAGCTGACCTAGAGAGGAAATGTTCATTTAAATATTTGATTGCGTCTTAGCCCGGTGGTGGGATGGCTTGTCCCTTCTCGAGGACAGCAGGACTGCAAGCAAAATCAGGGTGACTGGATGTTGTATTTGGTTATTGTTGATGTAGCCATCCGTAATAAATTGAGGTGCCGCGCTGGGGTTGCCCAGGGAAGGAGATGTGATGGCTGGGGGGGTTGGGACCATTTTTCTGCTGCTGGTGTGATAAGGTTCTCCATCAGCCTGGGTGCTGGCAGTGCTGTACATCTGCATGCCAGCATCCAGGTGAGAGCGAGAAATCACCTGGTGGGGACTAAAAGCATTTTTTTTTCTTTTTAGAGCTTATCTTTAATTTTTTTTCTCTTTAGAGTTAAAAACAATGATTTAAGATCCAAGGAACTCAGTCATGCTAATGTGCACTTCTGTGGTTACACAGGTAGTCAGAGTCTAGTTTGAACCTTACAGTAAAAACAGCTAACTTAACCTAACCAAAGGGAATGTTTGGGTTTGGTTGGTTTTGGTTTGTTGTTT
The DNA here is from genome assembly GCA_013389905.1 of Sula dactylatra. Taxonomy (NCBI): domain Eukaryota; kingdom Metazoa; phylum Chordata; class Aves; order Suliformes; family Sulidae; genus Sula; species Sula dactylatra. Next base: position 100,996 of record WEKW01016954.1, read on the forward strand.
TGGGTTGTTTTGGGTTTTTTTTTATTTTGTTTTGGTTTGGGTTTTTTTTGTTTGGTTTTTTGTTTGTTTTTTTTTCCCCTGAATATGGGAACATCACTGGGGCAGAGTGCAAAAAAAAGTGGTCGCACAGGTAGTTGCAGAAGTTTCCTTCTGGAGTTGGAGCGACTGGAACCTGTCTGTGCTGTGGAGAGTCCTGCCTTCTCCAGACAATAAACCAAGCACAAAGGGCTGACAGATATTCCCTTGGTTTAGTCAACATTTTCTCAGGGCTCAGCTGAGGCTGCAGGGCTTTGGTCCAGTAGCGCTGACTCTACAAGACCAGCCCTGGTAGAGCAGGGCGTTGGATTCTGCTTCCAGCAGTGGTTGCGTGTTGGACTGGGACATCATCTCAAGTCCCTTTGGCTATTGCTGGGCCAAGTAAAGCTTGGCGTTTTCTTCTCTCTGTCCTGCCCCACCAGTGCAGTGGCTATTCGCCAGCCGGGTGCTGTTAATGGCAGGATTGGTCAGGTCATCTCTATCATGAGGGGAGGCCATGTGTACACTCCTCAGCAGAGCTACAACACTATCTCTGGCTGCCTTAATTCAACACAGCTTTGTATACAAATAATCCTCTGATGTGGGAGGCAGTGTGTGCTCTTCAGGGTTGTCAGGCCATGTGGTTCCTTGCTTAGCACTCTTGCTGGGGGGCCCTGTCCCCTGGGTGCTTGGAGGCATCCTTGGCTTCCCGCGGGCCTGATGTAGAGCAGTAGAGCTGCTCGTTTGTTTTTTATCCAGGGTTTTCCTGTTCTGGCAACACTTTGTCTTTGAAACACATCCCAACCCCCCGCAGAGAAGCCCCCACATTGAGCTGTGAGGTGCTGGGGGTTGTGCTTAGGGAGCTGGTTAGGATCAGAGGCTCCCTGTGGCACCAGGGTCAAAGAGGAGGAACGGGCTGATGGCCCTGAGACACAGGACAAAATGGTTCCCTGTCTGTTGTTGTTGTTGTCCTTGTTGCTTGGGTTGGTGCACGTGTGCCGACCAGACCCTGCACACCCCAAAACCCAGGTGAACTGGAGCCAATGCTCTCTCCTGTGTGATAGGGGTCCCCAGGGACCCGCGGGTGGGTGTGAAGCTGAGGTTCTTGTAAGGAGGGAGGACATAAAGGTCAACCCCATAGGCACCGGAGAGCAGCAGCATCTCCACTCTTAGAACTTGTTCTCTTTGGGGTGTGTGTTGCCTGGCTCCTCTTAGGCTCCTCTTTCCACTCTTCTTTTCCTCCAAAAATAACTTTGCCAGGTTTTCTTCTCATTTGGATCCAGGGACCATAAAACTTCTGAAGTGTATTTGAGCTTCTAGAGACTATGATAAACCCTTTCTGACCACCAGGATGTATCAGTGGGGACACATCAGCCTGGGCCTGAAGGATCTCGGTTGCTCTAGGGTTGTCTAAATTGGAGATGTACAAGGAGTTCTTGAGTTGGGGTAGAGGAGAAGGGGCTTTTCGTTAGGTCTGTGCTGGGAAGCCTTTTTGTGCTTTATGTGTAGGAAAACAGAAATGTTCTTTTTTTTTTTTCTTTCACTCTGAGCTAAGCACTTGTTTGTCATCGTCCTAGTTTCTGAGCAAGGCTAAGAAGAAGAGTTCTTAAATGGTTCAATATTTTGTTATGGTACCAGGAACAAGGAGTCTTTCCAACAGAAAAGATAATCCCTTGTCTCATTATGTTTATGACTTAAAAAAAATCCTGCTGGCCATTTTCTGCGGGGACCATTTTCCGAGGCAGCTTCTTGGGTTTTGAATGGTTTCATCCCTCAGTGCTTCTTTCGAGTGGAAAGTTTAAAGATGCGTCATCTTGCTTGAGCAGGGTGATAAACTGTAAAGCAAATCTGAAGAGCCTTAGAAAAGGGCTGTACGAAATCCAGATGTAGGGGATTAGAAAACAGAACTGTACTACATCCAGCGATAAGTAAGGTCGAACTCAGCAATTTCTGAGTAGTTGCACCAGGGATGAGTAGGGAATGATTGCTTTTTGGCTCCCAGCGGCAGGAGCGGAGGCAGGGAACTATCTAGTGTTGGCTTGCACCTTGGGTGCTGCACATTGCAGTGGTGGTCAGCAGCGTTATCTTGTAAGGGTTGGGGGCAGCAGGGAGGTGAATTACATAGCAGCATGCTGTTGGGGGCTGTAGTCTTGTCAGCTGTTAACCAGACGGGGCAGAGTGGTAAAAACATCCGTTTTTATCAAGTGTTATATGTTCCAAAATGGTTGGCATTTCCATGGATGAAGTATGGCTGCTGGCAGCTATCTATTGCTGCTGTTCCAGAGATACAAAGGGAGAGGAGGGACGTCCAAGAAATAGTGGTGCTTTCAGGTAAGGAAAAGCCAATGCACGGCTGGCAGGGAGTGTACCCAAGCTGTCAGTCTTGGAGGTCAGAGAGCCCCAAACCAAAACTCAGAAGTGTGGCTTTGACCGGTAGCTAAGAAAAAATCAGCTCCTGCCTGGACACAGGACCTCCTGGAGCAGGGGAGGCAGGAAGGGAAGCCCTGGCCTGTGGCTCTGATCTGTTAGTCCTCTGATTTATTTTCTCCCATCTCTCTTGGCCTAATAAAGGCTCAGTTTTGCAGTTTCCCCAGGGCTCAAGTTGCTCTCTCCTGGCTGAGGGCACCACACACCTTGAGTTTGTTCCTGGAGGGCCTGTGCTGCTTTTGCAATGCTGATCACCTGTCTGAGCAGCTTTGCAAGGTTTTTGTTTTGCTTAGAAAGTAAGCTCCTGTTGAATATTCAGCCATGCCTCTAGCTCAGAGTTTACTGCACCACCCTTTCTAGTGAGATGACTTTCATGCCTTCTCCTTTGGCTTGCTCCTGTTGCTGGAGAGGCAAAGCTGCTGTCAGTCCCTGGTGTGCTGGGGTAAGATCTGTTGACGTATCCTGAGGCTAGAGTTGCTTTCTGTTTCCGAGTAGTTCCCAGGGCACAGATTAAAAACGTTGAGTTGGATGTCTTTATATTTTTCTGCTATGATCAGGTCTTTCATCACTTGCCTCTTGCTAACCAGGGAGCTCTGAGAGTTGGGCAGATTTCAGCGTTTCCATCTACCCCAAAAGCTGGGTAAATTTGGTCCAATGCAGTGTTTGCCATTGGCTCAGCCTTATGAAGCTTAAAGCTCTCCAACTCCCTTTGACTTTGGTAAGCCTGCACAGCTACTCCCTTCTTGCTGGAGCTTGTTGGTGGACCAGAGCAGCTTCCAGATCTGCTTTTTGCTTGAGATGAGCCTGTATTTACATGGCCTTCAAGCAAGATCAAAGTTGCAGCACTCGGGTCTGCTTGATGCTTTTCCCCTCCTAGCACCTCCCTCCACTCATTGCTGCCATAACATGTGACGAGAACATGTCCTGAGTGTACAAAAGAGATAGTGTGAACAAGTCCTGGGGGCAACACAGCTCTGTGAAATAGATTCATTGTAGGTGTAAAGCTGATGAAAGGGAACGTTATGCTCTCTCTTAAGAAGCTGCTATATCTTCTCTGTCAAGGAAGGTGTCTTCCAGGAGGTCTGGGGGAGTGGAGACTAGTCTCTTGAGTGATACATGGTATATCCTTTTGCTTGGGATGCCTAGGGTGCATGCCCCATCGTATTCCTGCCAGGTGCATCCCACCAAGATGGGGAGCCATTGATGTGGGTCTCCTTTCCAATTCCAGCTTCCTGTGGGAAAGCACAGGGAATCCTATAAGACTGTTCTGCTGGATCTCTTTTGTCGTTTCTTTCTCCTAGTTTCCTTTCCGAAGACTATCCAAAGACATGAATATTTTGTGATGGACTGTGAAGGACTTGAGATTGAAAGCTGTAAAATGCACATCAGCCACTCCATAAATGTCAGAGATGCTGCGCAGAAGGATGGCTACTTGAGTTTAGCCAGTTCTGTATATCAAGTGAACCCTGCAGATTTATCAGATGTTTCAAAATGGATTTGAAATAACTGGATTTAGTGTTTCTGGCGATTCCTTGAACCGTCTTGTTTTTCAGCCAACTTGCATAAATGTGCCAGTCATGGGCTGCAGTGTATCAGCCAACTTAGCAAATGGTTTTATTTATAGCTGAAAGAGTGAAGCCAAGGAGTATAAATCCTGAAAAAAGTATAAACTGTATCGTGGAAATAATAAACTTCAAATTCATGGAATTTCTAATGTTCCACTGATGGCTAAAAAATCTGTTTAATGGCCGCTGAGTGATATTTGGCTGCAAAGCAGAAACCCCAAAGTTGTCTTAACTCAACAGTGATATTTTTTAGTGTTTTTTTATGTGCTGGCGTTGAGTCTCTTTGCTGAATGGTGGAAAGTTGACCTTCTCCACTGCATTTCTGCAGCGTCCAGATAAGATTTCAGATCACAGCTTTGCTTTTTTTCTGCTGATGATCTATGGCTGTAGCCCAAGTCTCACTGTTAGATGTCGGGCTGTTTATGTGGAGGATCAGTTGCATGCCCAGCTGACTTTTGGGGTGTGAAAGATGTTCAGTGCTGAAAGCAAGTGCAGGGGAGGGAGCTGGTGATCGGAGAGTGGATCCTGTGCTTTCATGGCCAGCCACGTCTTCAGAGACACCAGTACGTGTTGGGCTCCGGGAGCTAAGAAGATCTGGACTGTTGAAGAGGCATCCTCCTCCTTCATCTCTCCTCTCCATTGAAATCGCTAATGGTAGTGTATTTTTCAGCTGGTAATTGTTGTATTCTTTTTTGAGGTGATTCATTAAAGTTTAAGGACCTGATGGCACGTTCTTTCCTCCTAGGTCAGTGTCAGGGCAAATGTGTTGCAGGGGCCTCTTTGCTACGTGGATTATTTATGTGGGAATGTGTAGAACTTGCGTGTGCATTCAGCAGCTGCTGGTTGGCAAATATGCATGTAGGTGCGTTGTCCTGGGCAGTGTTGGTCAAGGATTGTTTGGAACAACCTGAGCTTGGGGTCCTCTTCCTGGGTTGGAGGTGTGGAGGGAATGGTAACAGCAGAAACCATTGAGGTCCCCAAGGCAGGGGGTTGCAGCCTGATGTTTTGAGCACCGGGGTGCTGCTTCATGACTGCAGTGAGCTTGGGCTGCTTGTGCGGCCATTCCTCCAGCCTGGCTGACCAGTGCCAACATACTCCACGACAGCCATGGTGTGTCTGTGCCTGCTGTATCTGCAGGTGGTGGTCAAGTTGCCTGTTGGATCGTGGGGTCCCTCATGGTTGGGTGCCTCTGGCCCCAGCCGAGATCTCTCCCAACATGCCAGGGTTGTTCCTCTTGGTTGCTCATCTGTTCTTGAGCTTCATCAGCCTGGACCAGCCCGGCATTTGGTGCATGCGACTGCTACTTCCCATTCAAGAGATGGTCTCTAAAAACCTAGTTCTGTTTTATTTATTTATTTAATTTATTTTAGGGCTGAGTTCAGCTGAGCAAGTTTGCAGTTTCTCTGGGTTCTGGTGATTGACACTGTGTTTGAACACCACATTCAAAGCTAATACTTCTTGCAGATGCTGAGATAAGTATCTGTAAATCTTTGCATTTACCATTATCCCCAATTTTCTTGTGCAGTGCCTGCTGTCACCGTATAAGGGTATTTATCCTGCACATAATCTGATTGGAAAATAAGGCTTTGAAACAGAAAGGAAAATACACATTTCAGGTGGTGTTAGAAATGTCAATTGTGGATGCTTAAACAGTCCTGATTGCCTCCAGGCTTTGGGGTATTTGGGTTTTCAGCCCCCTATTGTTAGATCTAAAGCTGCTTATTGGAGTCCGAACAGGTTAGAAAGACATCTTGTTCTTCAGATCCTCAGAAGTCTGCCTCTCCCCCACTGCGGGGGATGGCCTTCTTACATCTCAGCTAGTCAAGTCTTAACCCTTGGCTTAGATGGTGCGGGGCTGAACAAAGAACCACTGCTTTCAGATGGAGCAGAATAAAAAGCTATTATTTCATGATAATGCTCTGCTCTTCCCCTCCAAGGATTTTCTAAAGACTTTACAAATATTAAGGCCTGGGCAGTCACCCCCATGACTGAGTCGGAGAAATGGCTGTGTGTGGGCATCTGAAGGGTTGAACACGAGGGGTAACCTCTGCTGGGGTGGTTTCAAGCCTTGAGGTCCCCTGTGCGCTTCATACCTATAAGAGGCCAAGGTGTGGCAGGACAATGAGGGCATTCAGGGCCGGGAGAGCCTCCTGATTTGCATTGCTTTGTACTAATTTCTTAGCCTTGTTCCAGCTCCTTGGCCCTTCTCAGCCCTTTTTGGGTATTACATTGGGCTAGTGGCTGTTGGATCAAGGATGCTCTCTGCACAGTGCAGATGAACTATCTCTCATGCTATCCCTCAAGCAAGGAAGAGGGAAGGATTTCACTGTTCTCTTAAACACCACTATGGAGATGGTGGAAATCCAGCTGATGTCTCCTGGGCTGGTTATGCCCAACCTTCTGCTACCATCACAGCATCAGGTGGGTAACAGGGTGGGATTGAAGTGTCTTTGTATGGAGGCAAGTGCTTGCAGCCCCATGGCCCAGTGGTGGGAGGAGAGATGGGGAAACAGGAGGTCTTCCCTCTAATATCCGGTCCTGTCATTGAGGAGGTTAGACCCCATCTCAAGTTAAAGATGGGAACTCCTCTTTAATAGTGAGATTGAGAGTCCTTGCTCCTTTCATCCATCCTTTCCTGCCTTTGTGCTCCTGTAGGGCACAAACAGGAGCTGTTATAGGTTATGTTATAGGTTATGGGTTTTTCTTCCCATAACCTCCTCTTCAGTTCCTTCTTAAAACTGGCACCTCCAGGGATGTTGTGGACTCTCAGCTTGGAGCTTTTGGCCCAGCTTGGGGCCAGCTGTTGCTGGTGGCGAGCAGCAGCGGGTGAGCGATGCTGAGGACCCGCTGTTCCCGTGGATGTGGGTGCCACCGCAGAGGGAGCATGTGGCACTGTCCTCTGCCCAGACATCGTCCCTCTGAAAAAGCTGCCTCTGGCCAGCATCCCAAATGGGTGGATGGATCAGATGCCATTTTCTCCCTCAAACAGTGACAATAAGTCTTTCCTTTGTGGGGGCGATTAGGTTTTTTCCTTTGCAAGAAGTTTGGTTGGAATGGGCTGACCTCTCTTCGTGGAACGAAAGCCCTTGTCTCTTGTGTCCCTGTGAGAAGCCACAGCATGGACCGTTTACGGTTCTTCCTTTTAACACAGTGATGGTGGCTTTGTTTTCTACATTTAGTTTGCATCTAAGACCAGGACACAGCTCATGCTGTGTCCCTGATCCAGTGTTTAAAGCTTTGCTGTGACTTAAGTTTGGCCTGGGCCCTGCAGGGTTTAGCTTAATTTTTAAAGCTCTCAATGTGAATAATTCCTCACTGAATGCAGATCGCAAGAGGGGATATTGATTTAAAGCTTTAAAGCTGGTGGTTATGGATTTAAAAGGAAAAAAAGAGGAAAGAAGGAGATTTACTGTAGTCAGAGCTGGTTGCCTAAATGTTAGTCCTTTACAGACAGGCTTCTGCTGAGCTACGTGTGGGAGCAGCAAGGGAGCCCAGTGAATTTTAGCTTTAAATTGTTGGCTGCTGAGAATCAGCCCTGGGATACACTTGACTGCGATTCCCGGTGCCAGGGGAGCGTTTGCTTGTAGCTCCTTGGCCTGGACTTTGTGTGGGTGCAGACATTGCTGCAGGGTTGCAGCAGCTGACCTGAGCCCTTCCCCAGGCGTGGCGGACCAGGGGGAGGATGTGCTCGGTTGGGGTGATGCTGCCATACATCTGCATGTAGGGGTCTGGCTGGGGCAGCAGGTGGGGAGCAGTCAGCAGAACAGGGGTGTAGGGGCTCAAAAAGAAAATTATGGGAAAGGAAGCTTTGGTAGAGAAGATGCTACAGAAAGAATTAAAGGCAGGGAGTATGTCCAGTTAGCAGGCAGGGCTCTGAGGACCCTAATGCTGGTTATTTGGATTTCAAAGAGGATCCTATTAGCCACTGTGGTGGAGAACCATTAATCAGTGGGGCGGGAGGCAGGAGCTCAGGCTGGCTGGAGAAATCAGTTTCCAATGTCCTTGATGTCCTGCCAGGCTGGCGCTGTAAAGCTTCCTGCACAATGATGGGTTTGTCTCGGACGAGACACTTCTAGCCAGAGGCACTGGGAGGGATGGGGAATGCTGAGCCCCTCTGCCTGTGATCAGCCTAGGGGCACAAAGGTGTCATGTCCATGCAGACCCCTTTGCAGAATCCCATCTTGCTGCTGCTGTCCTGGGAGGTGTTGTTGAGCTGCTCTTCTTAACAGGTACAAAAATTATATTAATTAACTTTGGCAAGCTCCCTGTTAAAAGTTTCTTGCTGTCACTATCCCACAAGCATTAAATGGGATTTGGAAGAGGGTTTGGGGGGAAAAAAAGTGTTTCCAGGTGTGACTGTTTGTGGTCCTTTGGAAACAGAATCTCTAGCCTGCCTTATTCTTCTGATCAGGAGTTTTCCCATGTGCTCAGGAGCCAATTCCAAAGGAGCTTTAAACACAGGACCTGAAGTCACACTGAAAGTTTGTGAGTTGGACTTGTAGAGCAGCCTTGTCCTTCGAGCCTGGTGCTAGAACCGCTTTAAAAACCTCTGAAAGAAGCCTCTGACTGGTTGGAAGAGCCATTTGCTGTAGAGAGGTGCCATAAATAATGCAGAAAGAGACTTGTGAGTTGTCAGAGATGGGGTCAGAAATGGTTGCTTAGATAAACTTAAGATGTGGACATGGTAGTTGAATCTGGAACAAAATGCATTTGGCAGTTTTCCCCCAAGACAAGTGGCTGAAAACTACTTGCTTGCAATATTTAAAATTTGCCAAAAACTTTATCTGGGATTTGGTCTAAACACTTTCTTTTTATTTAAATCCTCCAACTGCCATCGGGAGGAAGATATTTACCAACAAATGTTATATCCAGACTCCACAAAGCCCAGAAACTTCTTCTTCTACATTTAGATTTAACTCCCTAGTCTGTCCCATTCAGACTTTGTAGGGACTGATACAGAGCTTTACAAAAAAATGGTAATAAAAATGGTCTTCTGTAAAAGTAATGGCCACCACTGCGAGAAACTTGATTCAGTCAGCAAGATCAAGTCCCTGGCTGGACTGTGTATGCTTAAAATCCCTAATTGTCTGGCTTTTTGTCTGCAGGATGAATTTATAAGAAAAAGGAGAACCCAAGCCTACTATTTTAACACCCCTGGAATTCTTGAGTAGAGCTGGGTTTCAGAGACTCTCCTGTCTTATTTTGGCTAAGTCCTTAAAATGGAAAGCGGGAGTTTAACATGGTAGGCCTGGGGTCATCTTGTTGCAGAATATATAGTCTCAGACACAAGATCTTTTTCTTCAGACGTCCCTTCTGGTTGCGCTGTTTGAGTCTTTGCTTTGCTCCCTGGCTAAGAGCAGCGTTAATCATAGGACTGGAATTTGTGACTTAACCAAAGAGGCGTTTTAATGCTTTTCCTGTCATCGATCAGTGGGCTGGAAGCCACTGTCTCAGTAGCGTTGTCACGTTGACCTCTGTGATGGTGCTTAACGGGTTCCCATCCCCTCTGGTGCCTCCCAGCTGAGGAATGCCTTCCACTATGCCTGCCTTTCTCCTTTTGGAAGGGGTGCTCTGAACTTGGACCCCCTGAAGTCAGAAAAGGGGCTTTTTGTGCAGCCTGCAAAGGGTTCTTCTGTCTGCAACAGGGCACGGCGAGAGACCTTCCTTCTGAATCTGTACTGCTAGAACAAAAAAAAAGCCCTTGCATCAGAACTTGCTATTTATATTTCTAGCTCTGAGACTCCTCAGCTGCATTATTAATGAAGCATTTACCAATTAAGATAGATGAGTCTGCTCTTGAGGGTGTTTGTTAAGGTAAGGTTCCTCATTAGCATATCTGATAGATGCAGTGCCAGGTGCTGATTAAAACCTTGTCAACTCCCCAGGGACAGAAGTCTTGAGGAAATAAGGTGGAGAAGGTTGTCTCGTTTCCTGGCTTTGGCCATGCTGGGAGCAGGAAGAGGAGCCCAGCATCCCTCCCCAAAGGCACATCCCCGAGCAGCTTGAAACACGAACAGGGAGGAAATCAATCAGCCCAGATCAGAAATTCCAATAGCTGGAGCAATGCAAGTGTGATTAATGCCTCCTGAATGCAAGAGGTGGAAATACACTGGGTTTGCTGCTTTTGCAAGGCTAGCAGTTTGTCAGGTGAGGAATTTGTTTCTGACAACCCTATGGGTTTTGGAGGTCTGGAATTGATGCTTGCCTGCATTACAGTGTTTCGGCAGCTCGCTAAATTAGGTTTGCCAGCAAAACGATGCTGTGAGGTGCCGTCAGCCCACATACGAAACCAATTTCACTTTGAAACAGCACTAAGGAGGGCAACCAGAAGAGAAACGAGATCATCTTTAGGTCTCTCATGACCTACAAGAGTTGAGAAGTGTGTATTCGCTTTCCATATTTATTATAATATGGCAAAGGAACTGTATTATAGGCTTTAATGATCTGCGTGTGAAGAGCATCTTAAAATAGACTTAAGATCTTCTTGGAACATACATATGTGTTTATAATTTTATGGCTATAAAAATATATATTTACTGAATACACATACTTTGTTTCTCCATCTGCTAAATATAGTCACGTATGAAAGTTATATAGAAAATGTAATTTTCCCCTAAATCATCCCGCTGTCAGCCTGCTTCAATTTCAGCGTCAGCAGAGGCGAGGAGTGAGTTGAGATGGGCGCTGTCATGCTGCTGAGCGGGTGTCTGGAAGCAGTTTGCCTGAGGACGGGGATTACTGGAGGCGGGGTTTGTGGCACCAACTATTATTAAGATTTGCCCAACAGTTCATGAGATAGGACCCAGTTTTCAGTTTTACTTGGAAATTGAAAGCGTCAATGGTTAAAACCCTGACAAAATTACATGTGGGATGTCTGCCTCAAACTGTTTGATTTTAGGGGTGAAAAAAAGAGTGTAAAATGGTCCTGCCATTTTGGAGAGCAAGCTTGGAGAAAACTGTTGGTTTTGCCCTGCTGAAGAAGTCCAAGGAGCTTTTCTTGGAGCTTGCTGTGAAGCTCAGTGCAAGAGGAAGGGAGAGGCGGCGCCCATTTTGCAAGACGCCTTTGCCATCCCTCTGCAAACATGGCCAAACCAATGAAAAGTTGGAATTTGCATGCGCTCAGCAGAGAGTTCTTTAATTCCAGTGTCTGGTAATTACCCGAGTGGCTTCACAATGGACAAGGCTCCTTCCCACACAGCTCCCCAGGGAGGCAGGGCTGGATGCCGGCCATCCCCAGCCAGTGACTCCCTGGGGCTAGCTGCACCAGAGCAGGCTTTTCCTCTCCTAACTGCTTTGGGGAGCAGACACATAGCAGGGTGCTTGTCCCTAATCACACCTGGACAGGCAGGTGGGACTGGGGCTGGCAGGAAACACATTAAAATAGAGATGCTCTAGACAAGGGCAGAAAATGGGAAGGGGTTGGGATAGCAAACAGATGAGGGAGACCTTCCAGGGTCCAGGAAAAGCATGGGATGGCATTGTGCAACAGGGACACACCAGGTCAGTTTGTCTCACACTGATATTTCCTAATTGTGCAGCTTGAGTAACGGCCCTTCGCCTGGTGCCATGTCTCCAGTTCCTTGAAGAGGTCTGCAGAGATGTTGGCGCCACGTTTGGGAGATCAGTAGATGGTTTCTCTAAATCAAGCCTGAAATGTAACTGTTGCTAAAATCAGTTTTTACAATAACTGCAAGCACTCTAAAAAACCAGATTGTTCCTCCTGCAAACTGCAGCTCAGATAGTCACTTTAAAATAAATGCAATTCTGTAGCATCTGCAGTCGGGCCTGGCTGGAGAGCCTGGAGTCTGCCTCGTGAAAAGTGTCACGATGCCAGAGTTTGTTTTTGTTCATTTTTGGAGTGTTTCGTTGAGAAGGAAGGAGCCAGGCAGCCAGCAGAGTAGTCCCTGGGTAGGATCTGGCCAGGCTTGGAGCAGGAATTTGGAGAGCCCTCAGAAACCGGTCACCAGCAGTGTGTTTCCAGACAAGATGCTGTTGAAGAAGATGCTGTCTCTTCATTGTTTATTCCTGTGTGCTCATCTGGGACCCCATTGCTGATAGATAATGAATGCTCCTGGTTTGCTTCTGCAGCAGAGTGAGTGGGTCAGTCGAGCTCTTTTGGACCTCCTGCTTCCATACTTGCTGGTGTCCAACGACGGCAGTGTAGCAGGATATGCTGCTGTCTGCGGTGATGTGGGAGGACACCATTGCAGATGTGCTGAAGCTCCAGAAATGACCACAGTCACTCCAGCACACAGAGGGAGGTTTCACTTTTGCATCCCTAAATGCCAAGGAGGAACCTGCTTTTTGGATATGAACTGATGCTGTGTCCAGCTGCCAGGGCAGAAATTTAGAGCCATGGGGAGTGCAAAGGTAGCAGTTGATCAACTTTAAACAGCGTTAGTGGATTTTCCTTTCAGAACCATGGTTTGCTATCAAAGGAGCATCAGGGTAAAAGGCTGCCCCCACACTGCTTTGGCCCGTCTTCCCCTCCTGCCACGTGCGTGCCACGGTGGGGTTGGATGCTTGGGGACGCGGGAGCAGGTGGATCCTGTGTTTGGGACAAGTTTCTTTCCTCAAGGATGTGATTTACTGAGAGGCAACAGGAAGGAGAGTTTGTGGGGGAAAGCCTGTGTGAAATGGGACCGCATTGTGGTCTTCCAGCTCTCCCCATGGGAAGCTGGTTGGCTGGCATGCTTGCTGATGTTTTCAAGGATTCCTTCCTTGTAAGTGTTTGAGGAACATTTGCTCTAAATTCACAATCAAATTCTTTCTTCTGTTGTACAAAAATGCTACCAATGAAAATAGACAAGCTCTCTGGGTCATTTCCAGATGCCCTTAGTGAGGCAGAAGTGTTTATTTTTTATGGGCCAATTTTTGTAGTCTACCAGAACGTCTTGTACTGTCTAATGCTGCATGGAGGAATAGCTCTGCAGAGTGTGTTTAATAAAAGCAATGTGCTCTCAGGGATATTCAAATCAGACTTAGCTTCCTTGCATGTACATACTCGATAGTGTTTGTTATAAAACATCTGGGTCCAAAATTGCACTAAAGAAATCAAACGGCCAAGTCAACCAGAAAGTCATACCAGGGCTCTGCCTGGGGAATCACCGTGTGCAGCCCTCTCCTCTGCTGCAGGGACCTTGAGCAGATGGCCTGGCTTTTTTTTTTTTTTCCTCCTCAGGATCTGCAAGTCAGGAGTAAAAATCAGCTTTGAATTTTCTGTCAGCATGAGGAACTGCAAGTCAAAAAGGGGCTCTCTGGCCACAGTTCCATGGCTGCGTAGGAGGTGAAGAGCACTTGGCTCTCCTGTCTCTGCATCCGCCCTTCTCCTGCTGCAGTTCTTGGCTTTACCTCCCAGGTCTGGACCGCCTGTTGCTGGTGGTGGCTGGTGTAGGAGGACATTGGCGGCAGCAGCTCCACCATCGCATCCCAGCTGTATCACATGCCTCCAGCCCAGGTTTCTGCATCGTGGAAGTGTGCAGTGTGATGCTGCCGACTTTGCCCTGCTTTGGGGCTTCTTGTGCCTTCCACCTGGGATCTGAGCTGCTGGGCAGGTAGCTGAGTGTCGTGCCTCCAAAGTGAGAGCAATGGTAGGGGTCTAGGGGAGAGCATACACGCAAGGAAAGCTTGCATAGATGCTTCCCCAGAGCCCTCAGTGTGAGCTCTCGTGCCATTGGATGTACTCCTGGCAGGGCTTTTCCATGAGCCCCACAAGGCACGGGTTTGTTCCTCTTGAGAAGGACCCTTGTCTGTCCTCTCTCCTTTTCCTGGGTTCTCTGCGCATTTACTGCAGGAAAGGAGAGTGATGTGACAAGCAGTGGCTCGAGGACTAGGCTGCTGTGTTGGGTTTGGCAGTCATGGCATCAAAGGCCGGGACATGGTCATTTGGGTGAATTTGCTTCTTTTGTTTGACCTTAAAACCAATCTTTCCCTTCGTGGATGAATGTGTAGGGGAATGATCCTCAAGATTTAACCTTTCCAATAGGTAATCTGTTCAACAGTGACTTTCGTCAATGGCCGCTGTCTGTCAGTAATGTCCCCGGCAGCTCCATGTTCCTGTCTGGTGTGACTTGGTTAAAAGACTTTGCTGCAGAGATGGAAGAGGGCTGTAAGCAGCTCCACCTCGCTGAAGGAGCTGGCAGAAAAAGCAGCTGTCAGGGAGCCGTGGTGCTTTCTCTGTCCTTGCTATGTCAAGGAAAGCAAGACCCAAGAGCTTGGCTTTAAGAGTTTCTGAAATCTTTGCAGACGGGGAGAGCATCTCCCCCTTGGCTTGGAAAGGCAGTGGGTTGTATTTTACGCGAAGGCTGTTCAGTGTGGCTGGCATTGCACCGCATTCAACAGGGAAACCAGCTATCTCCTGTTTTAAGTAAGTATGGGAGATGCAGTAGGAATGAGCCCTGGAGCAGGCTGCTTGTTCTTGGTGTGGGTGGTTTGCCTGTGACGCATGTCAGCGTGGGTGAGGGAGCCAGGAGGGACCAAGAGGCTCGTGGCCAATGCACACATAGGGTCGTTCCATTGGTGCTGCATCAGTAATTTGAATTACATCTGAATTACTTGCTGTAAAGTAGTGCTAAGCTCTTTCTAATGTGGTGTTCTGAAGGGACCAAGTCCCAAGGATCTGGGACCCTTCTCCTATTCATGTTTGCTCTGTACGATCTCAGGCAATGTCTGTGCACATGGGATGGGCTGTGTCTGCAAAGAGCTGGGCTTAAGTCTGAGCTATTCTAGTCAGTGCTGGTAGGCTGGGGACCCCTGAAGGGGTGTCTCATGCTCTTGTACATGCTGTGTGTGCTTCATGGGAGTGCTGAGAGGAGCAAACTGAAAATGATGGGCTGACCAGAAGAAGCATTTCCCCAGGATGCCACACCTGGGTTCCCCTACCCCACCACACCTGATGTGCTGGAAACCAAGAGCCCTTCTCTATGGTTGTACATCCCAACTGCACTCTCCCCATTCAGCAGGAGATAAATCAGGGTCCTGTTGGGGGAAGCAGGGGAACTTGCTGCTGAAACAGGTTCATGTGCCAGCACAGTACAACTCCAGACTGTACTGCTTTGGTCTAATTAATAATATACAGGTGGCACAATGGACCCTACGCAGCACTGCTCAACCATGCAGCTAGGTGTGCAGTGGTGGAGATGGGTCTTTTCTTGCCCGTGCAGCTGATAGGGAGGATTCCGGCTGACTCCTCTGAAGATGCAAGTCTTGGTGTGACTGCCCTGCTTGGGAGGTGAGCCTACCCTTCAGTCTGATCTACTTGCCCTCACATCTGTATGCAGGAGCGGAGGTGGTCCCAAAAGATTTTGTGCCCCTTCCAGAGGGGCTTCATGCTCACTGTAGCAAGAGACTGGGTGATACATCCCATGCTTGACCTAGGGTCATTTTTTGTACAGCTCAGGTGCTGTGTGCTGAAGCTAAACTCAATATGGACAGAAATCATATAGGACATGGTAAGACCATGCTTTACCATGCAGTGTAGGTACAGTCAAGGGCTTTCTTCAGGAGCTGGATGGTTGAATAACACTTGAAGGTGAAAATGTTGGTGCTGAGCCCTGGTGCTGGGTCTCCTGTTCTGAACAAGCCTTGCAATTGTCTTTATTTTTTGTATGGCTGTCTGCAGAGCAAGAGCGATAATTAATGCAGAATTGCTCTCCTGGGTTCTGGCAAAGCCAATACGAATTTTCCGAAGTCAGCTCAGAAGTACTGAAAGCACAGTTTTAGGCAGGGCTGCGGGTCGAATGTTTCTCCATTTGGCTTCTGCTACTTTGATTGTCAAACATCAATTGAAGCTTTTCAGTTAGCATTGAAGTGAGAGCATCAATCTAAACCAGGGAAGTGCTGGACATCAGATGATTATATATTCCAAAAAATTACCTTAGCTTGACCTTGGAAGAGGGGGATGGCCAGCATCAGATGTCTATATTTTTAATGTAGCTTTTCATTTTTAACTTCTTTGAAATGGGCTTTTTTCCTTTATAGATCTATCCGCAGCGTTTTGCAAATGTACTGGTTATTCTCTAAGAAGCCAAACTTCTTAAAATACCCCAGTGAGGCCCAGAAGGGACATTATCCCAGCTTTGCAGTCGGGGAAACCAAAGCCCAAAGAGGGTGAGAGCTTCGTTTCAGAGGTGCCAGGCAGTTGCACTCCTCATTACAAGCACTGGAAACCGGGGTTGTTTTCAGCAGCATTGAGTCTCTGGCCCTGTGAGCCAGGCAGAAGACCACAGGCATTTGGAGAGCTGGAGCTCCCGTCTCACCCAAGTGCCATTTGCCAGGAAGATGCTCTTCTCGGAGAAGCACTGAGGGGTTTGGTGGAAGGGACTGTGTCTGGGGCTGAATTGGGCTGGGTGGGTTGCTGCCACGTCACCTCCCCAGTGGTGCAGAGTGAAGGCGAGAAGGACGCTTGGAGGCAGGATGCTTGGAGGCTGCCAGCTGTCAGGCAGAGACACTGGAGAGAGGTGGGTGTTCTAGGAGAGGACCTGGGTTTTTGACAGAGCAGAGACCACACAATGGCTGGTGGTTTTGCGTGTGTCTCTGGAGCAGAGGGGGGTGATGAGATACATACCGTTCGCATGCCTGTGCTCTGGCTTGATGTGGTCTTGCCAAGCGAATCAAAGCTTTTGCTTTGAAGGCGGCGGAGGGGGAAGGGGACCGCCTTTGTTCTGCTCTTTGGAGAGTGCTGGAAATCCTTCAGCCCAGAAGACTACACCCTTCATTACCCTCTGGGTTATTGGCCCCAGATTGGAAGTATGGCTCTGTCATGTGAAGTATTTGATTATTTATACAGTTAATGTTTAACAGAGTTGGAGTATTAGAATTAAACAGGGGATGAGCTTCCAACTTTGCATGGTTAAGGGCTAATAAAACTTCTCTGATCCAGTGTTGTCCTTTCACCAGAGGGGATTTTTTTCATTAGCTTCGGAGTGTTAAAAAGAGATCTCCTGTATTTGAAGCAGACTGATCTGTTGGCTTCAGACAAAGGGAACGTGCAAAAGTGTCAGCTTAAATATCCAGTTGGCACAGATGCAGGCAGCTGAAAATTTAAAGATGAGTTTAATTGGTGACTTCGATGGCAGTAGCTGGGTTCAGCAGCCTCCACCTTCGAGACTAGGTGTTGTCCGCAGCCCGCTCTGGGTGTGAAGGAGCGGAATACAGGCTGGGCGAATGATGGACTGGAAGGTGGTGGGTGGGAAGAGTCTGGACCGACTGGTGTTGGCTTTGCTGCTTGTGCCAGCCTCTGACGCACTGTTTCAGCTGTCAACTTGCTGCAGGACAGCCTGGAAATGTCAACTGGTGACCCTTCGGTCATTGCAACTTCCAGGGGTGTTGAGCTGGGATAGCATTTCCCAAGTGCTTGGTGTGGGGATTGCAAAGGTGTGCCTGGGGCAGCCCCCAGGGTTGGCGTTGTCCAGGGGACAGTAGAAGAAGGGGACAACAGTTAAGACCGGCTGAGCTTAACAGAGCCTGCGATGGGATTGATGTAGCAATGGGTTTAGGTTTCATTTCTTTTCAGTTTAGTTTACTCGGACTTGTGGGTCTGGCAATGTCTCCCCCAACACACTTCATACGCATTGTGCATATCCAGCAATGCCTCTTGGTGGCACAGAGCTCTCAAAGCTGTACTTCTTACCAATTACATGATTGGAGATGGTGAGGATGCTAACGTGGGCTTTCGTACCTTCATTAAGGCGAGGGATGAGGGCTTTAAGGCATCCTAGAGGTCCCACAGTGTGGAGTGGTTGCAACTGCCCTAGAGGTTTCCTCAGTGCTGTTGCTCAGCATTGCTCACTTAAAAATCAGGGTGATTTCTAGTAAACCACCAGACTGAAGGCAGCCATGGCTGTGAACTCGCTGCTTGTATTTTAGGTGTCCTGGTTATCTGCTGTCCGTTTTCTTTCCCTCTTATCTCCGATGCACTCTTTCCTGTACATAAGCAGAGTATACTGGGGATATAATTTGCTTCTACTTTGGCCCAGTGTACTGATGCGATTAATAACTCACATTGTGCTGGTGACAGCCATTTTTAATCCTTTCGGCTGGAGAAACAAGGGAGGAGGTATGAAAGCAAGGCTGTTGGAGCAGCTGTTGCATGGGTGGAAGATCCACAGATGACATTTTGCTTTTCCCATTGTGAGTGTGCTGGAAACTCTGCTCCTCATTGTCCTTCCAACCGTTTCTCCTCATTGTAGATGATGTGGGAAACTATGCTGAAGAGTTTTGTGCCTCCCGTTCCACCTGTGAGCATCACCTGCTTGTTGGCTGGATGGAGTGAGACTCTGCTTTCAGCTCTCCTGAGAAGTGTTGGTGTCTCCATCCATCATGAGTTAATCTCTAGGTTTAATGGAGTGGTTTCTCTAAACAAGGAACTGGATTGATTTCAAAAGAATCTCTTCTGTAAGATGTCATGGTCATGATGTATGAGAGCAGCTGTAGACAGTTGTGCTCATCATTAAGCTGCACTTATCTTTTATTTCAAAATTTCTATTTTTATTTACATTTCACCTGCTAGGTCCCAAATTTGGTGCTTCTTCCCCTTGAAGACGTCTGAACCCTTGACCTGCTGTAGAAGCCTGTGGGGTTTCCATCTCCTGTGGAGGAAATGCACAGTGTGGAAATTGGCTCCTAGGGGAAACAGCAAGTGCAAAGTGTAATGCACCGTAGAAGTATTTATTTTTAAAGACAAGTGGCAACCTCCTGTCCCTCTGCTGCCCTGTGCACTCCCCGTCTATTTCAGATTTTAATAAATTTCTTGTTTGTCTTGAGGAAGCAAATTAATAAGTAATGGCAATTGCTCTTTAGAGAGAGAGGCTGCTGAAGGTTGCAATCATTTTCATTTGGTGTGTGTGTTGTCACAGGGACTGTTTGCTGTTGAGGCGGGCACATCAGTATCAGAGATGGTAAAATGTGATGGTTCCCTGCACACACAAGCATTGGGTGTAAAGTCTTGCAAGTAGGTCTCCGAGCAAGGGCGCCTGTGGCTGTTTGCACAACAGGGGAATTAAGCTGGTTTTGTGGGGAGCTTTGGGGCTACCGTTTCCTTTAGCTCTAAGTGAATTTGAAACCTGGCATGACTGAGCGGACACGTCTTCCCTGTTCATTACTGGGCAATCCCCAGCATTGCTGTTCCAGGTGAGCATCATTGTTCGATGTGTGGCGCCAGTCAGGCCTCAGCCCTCTTTATATGCCAGAAACCCACAGTTGCTTCCTGCAGACATCCACCCAAGGTGATGCTGTGTTCAGTTTGGAGGTAGTCTGGCTGTGGGCATTGTATGTACCCCTTCTGTGGGAACATGCAGATGTTGGAGCCTGGCTGTGGGTGCGTCAAGGTGATGTTAACATCACTGAACAACTAAATCTGAGTCCTCAGAAGCCCTGAGCCATGACAAGAATGATCAGATCTGCTTAAAAGCTTGGGAGCTTTGAGAAGAAAACTGAGTTTCATTTCTGCACCTTTCTGTGTGGTTTTGAGCTTGTGCTTGCATCTCTGTGAGGTGCCTGTGATAGCCCGGCTTCTCCCATGACCCCACAGGTTGGGGCTTTTCAACCCCAAATGGTCCGATTGCTGTTACTCGTTGGCGTGCACTGCAGGCCAGCATCCTGGTGGGGGCTGAGGTGGCACCTCTTGGAGGAGAAAATGGCCTCTTTGTTTTCTCCTGGCTGTTCCTCATCTGCAAAACCTGAGTCTGAGGGTATGTAACGCCTGACACGCAGTTGGTGCAGCGAGCTGTGGGAGTTGTTAAGCAGCCAGGGGAAGCAGGATTTGAGCATCCAGCGTCGGGGCAGGATGGAATCCACCCACGTGGATCCATTTTCAGGTGTTACCTCGGCGAGGACGACTTTCCTAGTGTTGGCCCTGACCCCTCTCATTACAGCAATTTAGTTTGCAATTATGCGCTGTGTTCAGCCCAGCGGCTGCGGTTCCTGGAAAGACCGACCACGGGAGTTTACCCCAAAACCTTGCAGATATTCCAGGTTGAGCCTGAGAAGGTCGCCTGGGGGGAAGGCAGGGCTGGAGGTTTCCTTCCCAGGGAAGCAGCAGCAGAGCGTGGGCTCCTTGCAGCCCTTGCTCAGTGCTTCCCAGCCAGCTGTCCTGCGGTGCTCGCCTTTGCTGCCAGACCCTGCTGCCTCGGTTTCCTGGCTGCGTGAAGAGGGACCCCACTCCTGGCTCAGCACAGGGTGGGAAAGGTGGTGGGTGCTGCTCTTGGGGGAGGTCCCTAGTGGGGTGCAGCTCCCCAGGTGCTCGCTGCTGGCTGGCTGGGTGAGACACCCCCGAGCCAGGATGTGTCAACCACCGTGTGTGGCTGCTCCCCCTTTCCTGGGGATGTCTGTGGATCCTCTTTCAAGGGTTGGGGGAAAAATTCCCCCCCTGCTTTCCAGTTTCTAAGTGGGAGCACCGTGTAATACTTGCGTTATGTGCTGATTAGGGCGATTCCTAAAATCCTTTGCTGAGGCTGTGGGTAAAACCGCCTTCTCTCAAATTACCAGCTTCCTTTTTCAAAGGAAAGAGAGGAGTCAACTCCCCAGTCACTCATCTGGTTTTGCTTTTTACTTTGTTTCTGTCCTGTTATGCTGAGCTCACCGCATTTTTGGTTGCTTCCAATTCCAAATTGAGATAAATCTGCTGATAACCCTCTGGCATGCGTGGTGTCTGCTGCCAGGGAGCTCTGCCTGGATCCACAGAGGATCAGGGCAAACCAGGAGCTGCAGGAGGCTGCAGGGGTGGGGTTTCACTCCAGTGAGGCTTTCAGGTTGTGTTTCAGCCAGCCAGCAGATAGTTGGCTGGGATATTACAGGGCTTTCCCCTTTTCCCCTCTTCCCCTCTTCCCCTTTTCCCCTCTCATAAAGGGACTTAATTACTGAAATAGGTCTGTGGTTAAGAGGAGCTGGAGACTCTCCATCCACTGCCAGAAGGACCTCATGCCACATAATGGGAGAAAGCTGCCGTTAAATGGTCTCACATCACACTTTTCCCCTTTCCATTTGGTCCTGTGTATTTAGCATTAACTACACAACGTAGGTTTCCTTTTGTTTTAATTGTGACGAATTCCAGAGAGAAGGAATGGATTGCTCCTTCGTTTTTCTTTCTACTGTAGCCCTAGCCATCCCGATGACAGATCTTGTCATTACGCTGTGTCGTTTTAGATGTTTGCACTGCACCAAAAGCAAACAGAGGAGCCTGCAGTCTAGGCTGTGTATTGAATAACAATGTTTTTCCAGCAAAAAAAAAATCTGTGAGGTTTTTAATCAGAAACACGAGTTTCAGAGAGGCAGCCCATACACTGCTCCCTATTCAACGAAGCGATGGCTCATGTCTCTCTGGGTATCAGCTTTTGTGGCCCTTTGTGTTTCTGAAGGCTGCAAAGCCATGAACTCGAATAGCAGGAGGGCTCATGTTTTCCCATGCATGGTGGATACTCTGGAACAGCTTTCCAGTTGCAGGCTCCTCGCTAAAGCAGAAGTTTGTGATGTGTGGCTGTGAGATGCTGGGGACAACACGTGTCTGGAAGGAGCAAGGGTAGGGCTGAGAGGCTTAAAATCATGGCACGGGAATCTGCGTCTCATGAAATGCCTGTGTGCTAAAGATGGTAAAAACTGCTGATGCAGGAGAGCAGAGCATCTTTGTCGGGCATCTGTCTCCCAACCGCTTTCCTTTCAAGCAAGGAGGGCTGCTGGGGAAGTCTTGGCTCTGCAGACCTCCCGCTGCCTTCCTGACTTCTTAGAAGGGTCATGTGAAAACTAATGTGATCCAAAGGGGTTTTTAAGTATTATTAAAGTGTGATGACTGTTCTGCAGAGGGTTTTCATTGTGCAGAATTGGGCAATTTGACTGCGCGTCAGCTGTCACCCCAAACTTTGCTTTGGGGTCTCACCAGAGAGGAGATACTGGCAACTGAGAACTTGTATGTAGTTGCCTTGCTTGGGTTGGTTTTCTCCCTCTTTGATGTTTCTTATAATGCCTGAACACTCTTCCTTTGCTGTTGCCTGCTGAAGCATGTTGAGCTGTGGACAGTGTATCGGGGATCCCTTTTGTGATACCATTTGTGGGGTTTGAATGGCCATGCCCGGGAGATGGCAAGGAGTGGCACAGCTTGTGGGCTCTGTAGAGCTGACTCTGTAGTTGTCTGAATAATTTTGGGCATGGTGTATAGTTCGGTAGGACAGGAGGACACCCAGCAAAACCTGATGCTTGTGGAAGAAGCAGAAAACTCATCCACCAGGAGGCTGAACTGGGCTTGGGAGCTGCCACAGCACACTTGGATGCTCTGCAGGTCTCTCCACTGTCAGATTTAGTGCTTCTCAGATACTCTCAACACACACCATGCACATGATGGATGAAAACCTTGCAACCCTTGCAACCCTCTAGGGATGTGCATAAGCTCTGCCATCCCTCCTGTGAAGGGCCAACAGGGGATGGCAGACCCCAGTGTGCATGCAGGACTCTTGCAGGAAGAGTGCAGAGCCAAGATGGAGATGTGGGAAGCACAATGTGACAGCAAGTGTTCCCCCCTGCAAAGTGTGGTCCTGCTGGAGGTGCCCATGTAGCTTACCCTTCCCTGGCTCTGTGCAGAGATCCCAGGGACAGGAATCATTTGATGCTCTCCCCAGTGCTGTGGGGCAGATGTTACACCTCATGATGCAAAGTCCTCCAACCTCTCGTTAGACAGTTCCTCTCACTTTGCAGCTTACGGGTTGAAAGAAGACTGGAAAAACCTTTTTTCCACATGAAATCAAGGTGTGTGCCTTTTCCTTCACCTCAATTTTTGATGGACTTTGAAACTCAGCATCAACCGTCCCAAGCTTGACACCCGCCTCATCTCCTCTTCTGGGATTGCTCTGGTCAGGGTTGTCATCAAGGGCTGGTGACCAGCCCAGCCACGGGTGTGTGGCAGTTACTTGAATGGCTCCCTGTCCTGGAATTAAAGTCCCTTCCTTCAGGAATAATTAATACACTCACAAAGTTTCCCAATATGATTCTGGAATAAAATGTCCACAGAGGAGCCTGATCTGGAATAGCAATTGCTGAATAATTTATTCTGCAATGACTAGTTAATTTCCCTGTACGGAACAGCCCTAATAAGCTCCAAAATTTAAGCTTTATTGGTTTGGGGTGGGGGGGGAAGGAAACCACCAAGTTTTTGTGAAGCTACTGAAGTGAGCTAAGCTGTTTAAGGTATAATAGTATTTCTACAATATAAAAAATGTTTGGCTGTGGTTTCCTCAGTGAAATTCAATAGAAAAATAAAGGTGGTTTTATTATAAATGGGGGCTGTAAAAGTTGGCAGGAGAAGGGGGGTCGTCCCGGTGCCTGCTCCTGGGGTCTGTGCCCAACTCCTGAATGGGGGATGGAGAGCAGAAATGGCAAAACTGTGTCATCTCAAAGATTTTTCCACTTTGGGGGAGCAGTTTCAATGCAGAGCCCTTTTCTGCGCTTGAAAGCGAGGTTTTCGGAAGGAAGTTAATTGACCTTTTCAGCAGATCTGTTGCTGAGGCCATTACCACAAATGCTATTGAAACGCTTCATAAATATAATGTTTGTTTAACAACATTGCCAATAACTTAGAAAGTCAAACTTTAAAAAAATAGACCGATTCTTAGTGGAAAAAAGTCTTTTTTGGGAAGAATTTGGAGCAGATTTTCATACTGAATCTAGGCTGCCTCATTCCCTCAGAAGGCTTCAGAGGGCCAGGAAAATTATAACTAATAACTTCCCTATAAATTGTAGAGCTGCTATTTTAAGGTCTGGTGTCTCAGGGAGTAGCAGGGTGGTGTCCTGCTTCTCTCCATCACTACACGATGCCCTGGTTTGATTCTGGTGCTTGTTAGGCTGGCTGCCAGTCCTGTCCTGTGCAAAACAAAATCGTGGGAAGAAAACAAGTCAGGAGGCTCTCAGGCTTGGTTTTGCTTTTGGTTTTCCATATTGGTGGGTTGAGTTTGGGTTTTGGGATGGAGGTGGCCTGCTCCGGAGCTGCCTTTAAATTGCAAAATATGCATTGAATGCAATTTATCTTTGTATATTTGGAGACAAAATCCAAAGCTGCTCCCTAGCCTGAGGCCAAGACGGACTTGGAGAAGCTGCTGACACAGGAGGGAGACCACACCTCAGAAAAGCAGGTCAGCAAGGGGAGCAATATGTAGAGAGAAAAGGATGTCCATGGCTCTGGAGCAACTTCTTCCCTTACCAGAGAGTACCCGGGGATGAGCCCTTAAGCCAGGAGAAAAGGGTTAAGGGCTCTGGCATGGGAGGCGCTTTGCTTTTAGTGGCTGGGAATATTTTTTTGTGGGACTAAGTGTTGCATGAATTGCCATATAAAAACAGACGACGGAGGAAAGAGTGCTGCTCCATTTGCTTTTGACAGTGGTGAAGATCAGTGATCCCATTGTAGTGACAGTTGCATGGAGGGATAAGAGGCATTTCCTAATTAAAACCCTTTTATGTACTAGAAGTCAGCTGCTCAGCTGTTGGAAATCCGGGTGGCTCCATTGAAGTCAGGAGATGACCCCAGCTTAGCCTTGCGTGTGAATTTTGGCATCTCCCATCGGTTTCCTTGAGGCAGCCGGGGTGGTGACAGCACAGGGCTGGGTCTGCTCTGTGGCAGCCTCAACTGATGGGATGCACAAGCCCGGAAACTCTAGCAACAGTGAATTTCCTCCCCATGGGTATTATCTTTCATGCTTCAAAACAACCCTGCATCTGTTAAGAAAACACCTTAAGAAAACAAGGAACTGCATTGCTCCTTGTTCAGACACAGCCGCTCATGAACCCAGAGAGAAGAGGGATGCTTTTGGGATGGTCACAGGGTTGTGTTGCTTTTTCTCCCTTGAAGTAGAGGTGGTGCGTTCACCACTTCTGCCAAAAAATGTACTGCACAACCTCATCTTTCTAATTTTTCATGGTTTTAAGAAAGCTCTTTATACTCAAGCTTACCGTAAGATATACTGTAGCAGTAAAGAGCAGAGACCTGACAGCATTTTGCCACCAGTTATTACGTGAGCAGCACATGTTAGCAAAGATGCGGTGAACCCTTCCTCTCTTCAAGCCCTTTCTATTGCTTGTGCTGCTGCAAAAATGGCATTCAGGTTGGTTTGTGTTAAATCTCAACTGCTAGTCAAGGAATTCAGCTTGCAGGGCTGCATGTTAGCAGAGGAAGTCAGTTCGAGCTTTAAAACTGGTTGTATTTTTTCCTTCGTCCCCCAAACCATATGTCTTCGGAGCAAGGGTTGCGCATCTGGGTAGATTAAAAACCCATTTGTTGGTGGGTGACAGGAGGATGTGGGAGGTGATGCTGGGAGGGGTGGTCTTGGCTTTGGGGCTGGCAACAAAACCCCAAAAAACCTGGGTGTTCAGGTTTCGATGGGCAACAGAGAGCATTGCGGGCTGGGGGAGAAATGGGGGGAACAGTTTTGAATATTTTAGGGGAATGTCACAGAACAGGACCAGCCTGCTGGAGCATGGCCTTGGTCCAGCCACCCCCTGAGCTGGGTAGAGGGAGGAAAAAACCCTCCATTTCAGGCTCCTAGATAAACAAACACCAGAAATCTCGTAAGGGTAATAATGGAAATCGCTGGGAAATTGAGTTAATACAAGGGCATCTGTGTAAGTGAATGCTCGGGACAGGGAAATGGCTTTGTCTTTTAACTCTAGTAATGCTGGAGCAGATGGGAAGTGTGGTGTGCTTCACGCATTAGCTGGCTCAGATAAAGAGCAAGGCAGAGGCTGGTCCTCGTGGCTGATTAGAGGTTAACAGGGATAGAAACCAGCGGATTGACTCTTCATTTGCAGGAGGTGGTGTGGGATCAGAGCAGATGGCAGAGAGAGCGTCCCTCCAGCTTACTCAGCTGCTCAGAGGAGCTTACAGCTCCCTCCAGCACAAACAGCCCCGCTTGCGTCTCCTCTGTTTACAGCTGCAGCTTGTGCTTCTTCCCTGGCCTGCCCGGAGATGCAGTATTTCTCCTAAACCTGTGGTAGTTGGTGTCTGAGGCCATAGGTACGTGCAGGGACACTTGCAGGCATGGTGCATCCTCTCCAACTCAGCCATATTCCTTTGCTACAGCTCCTCCGGCATCAGCTCAGCTGCAGACACGGCCTTCACGGGGGCTATTAATGGTCTCCATAGCTCTGTGAAGCCAGAGGTGCTTTTCCAGGGTGGTAATGACTGGGAAAGGACAGGAGTGTAGTGGGGACCAGGGAGGAGGGCCACGAGGAGAAAACGTACAGCAAAAGAAGCACGGCTGCATTCTGCTGGGGCAGCATCCTCCAGCTAGCCATCGCCAGCTTCCTGCATCCCTGCCAAGGTCTCGCTCAACAGCAACACCTTTGCTTGCGACCACAAAAAGAAACTGCTTTGGGGAGGAGGGAGGATGTAAACTCGTATCAGCTCTGCTCATTGACTCACTGGAAGCCTGGATTCCCTGTTTTGCAAGGGAGAAATAGCAATTGATTCAGCCTTACCCTCTTTCTTTTTGTCTGCCAGCACTCTGAAAAGGCACATTTTATCTGTGTGTGACAACACCTGCCTAGGGTGCCTCTCATTGAGCCATGCTGAATCAAAAGAGCAACAAGAAAAGTGGGTTTAATTGCACACATCTTCAGTGGAGTCTTTCTTGCACTGGCAGTACAAAAGGCCAGCCCCGCGCTGGTTGAATGGAGCCCGGGAGGGCTGGGGCACGCCATACTCTCCGTTACTATCGGAGGCAGATGATTCACTTTGCTGGAGCATTGTCATGTGCAAATGAGTTCATGAGCCCGTCTCCTTTCCAACTGCAAGGTCAGGGACTCGGCAATTGTCAGCATCAGCCGGCTGGAGGAATTGATCTAGAAGCTGGAAAGCTTTGGGAGATTTTACTAACCTCCACTTCCCACTGTGTGAGCACACCGACACCTTCCTCCCACGGGTGTTGTCTACATTACAAATATTGACTGATTTTTAAGTTCACGTTTGGAAAGCTGCTGTTTCGAGGCACGGAAATGTGACCGAGAATGGCTTATAAATAATACTCGGTGCAGCAATTATTATTCATTGCTAGTTATGGCTTTCACACAGTGGAAAAACAAATGGTTTTTCCACTAGGAGCTGGAGCTGCAGTCCGTTTAATCACTAAAGAGCTTGGAATCGCTTTAGTTTAAAATACCTTTCCGCTGTGGTTTGGAAATTTAAAAAAAAAATATTTGGGTCATGTTAACCTAGTGTATATGACTTGTGCTGAGAATTTCAGTTTACCTCGTCTACATCTGCTGAGCCCCATAAATATCCGTGTGTTCATTCCCATTTGGTTTTACAGAGCTCCTGCCTGCCTGAAGGCAGAGCTGCCCAAACATGGATCTGAAATGGGGTTAGTCTGATTAGAGGTGGGGTCCTGGGAGCTCAGCACTGGGCACAAGAGCAGCGAGGAGGGGGAGCCGAGCCGTTGTCCACTGCAGCCGCCCCTCTCTGGCTGGGATGCAATGGGATGTGGCTGGTGCTCTTTGGGAAGCTGCATGGATGGACTTCCTCATGTTGCTCTTAACAAAGCCTGCCCAAAATATCAGCCTCGGTTACTAGGAGGTCACTTGAGGTTTTGGTAGCCAGATGTGGGGGTGAGTTGCTTTTATGTACAGCATCTGGCTGCATCCTGCCAGGGGTCCTTGCTCAGGGGGGTGGATGTGGTTGCATGTTTCCCTCTGCAGAGCCGTTCTTCGCCCTGCTTAGAGGTTTCCACAAAGACCAAGAAAAGCCTGCAGAAAAGCCACAGTGACGTGAAGAAATGCTCCCCTCATTACCCATGTGTTACTGGTCCCCATCCCCTAGTGCAGCAACCTCAGATGGTCTCTGCTGGTCCCGAGTTAGGTCCTAGAGATGGCTGCTCTGGCGTGAAGGCTGCCTCCCCAGCAGGATTGCAATAATGCTCCATGAAAGGAAAGCAAGTGCCACGCCTGGGAAGAGCGAGCTAATTTTTCCAAATGGCACAACTTCGCGAATGACAACTGTGACTTCTGCCTGGACTGCAGTGTGAAATCTGGGGGATGGCTGTGAGCAGCAGCTGCCAGAGGGAGCAGAGCTGAGCCCCCAAGTTCCCGGCTAGTGTTGTAACTGCGGGGTCCTCCTCTCCCTGCTCCTCCTCGTGGGTGTTGGAGGGCTCTAGATGAGACCGTTATGAGAAGGGTAGGAGTTATGCCTAGGTTTTGCCTGTTTCTGGGGTTTAAATTTCCACCTGGGGTCTGCCTATCTCCGAACTTCAGGTATTTCAATGTAACCAGCTTGTGTATTGAATTTACGTTCTGTGGTTTGCTGGAGAACCCAAGACTAGGGGTCTCCACAGCCGGCCCGGTGGTAGGTTGGAGCTGCAGGACAGGCTGGTAGTCTCTCCTGATGGGTGGTTCATGGGCATTTGGGTTAAAAATGCCCAGCTGAAAGACTCTGGGTGTCCTTACAGAACTTGGAAGGGTTTGCAAAGCTCCTTTTGGTTGACTAGGTTTAGAGATCAAAGAATTCTCTGTCTTGGTTGAAGATACTTCTGTTGAGGCCTTAACGGTCTTCTCTTGATAGCAAAGCCTCCTGCGCTGGAGCTCCTGCTAAAGGTTTGATCCTTCGCAGCCGTTTCAGAGCCCAGGGATGTTTTGTAGGTCTGCATTTCTCTTAGCCTGCAGGGTTTAGCAGCTCCAAAAAGGAAAGTGTTGCCCAGCTGATGAGTTTAGAAGTGCCACTGGTGGCACTGGTGCTCACAAACTCCCAGGAAGCATTTCTAGAGTTGGCTTTAATTTAAATCAGAGGCACAATATCCTGCACCACTAATGCAACATCAGAGCTGAGTCTCAGGGGGGCAGATCTGTCATGGCAGGGAAAAGGTCCTTCCATTGATGTTTTGTCCCCATGATGGGTAAGTGGGATTAGGAAGGAGATGTGCTCATCGTGCCCTGTGTGCCTGTGAACATTCATGGCACCTTTCTGTGCTCTTTCTGGGGCAGGTATGAACACTCAGCTCCTTTTGCACAGGGATCACAGGGGCATCCCCTGGGAAACGTCCATGGTAAAAGTAGGAGAGGCTGCTCTGGGGCAGGAAGGAGGTGACGTTATTCTTGGGACAAGCTAGACTCCAAGAGTGTGTAATGAGTCTGTACTTACAAAGATGATACTTAATTATTTCTTTTCCATGGTTTTCAAGCCCTGGCACTGTCACTTTGCTGGCAGCAAATTGAACACCAAGTTAGCTTATGTTAAAGAACCGAGGATGAAGTCCTAGATAAGCACTCGGCTGTAGGAACATCTTAAATTGAAGTGTGCGGGGGGGACGTGGAGGAAAGCATGTTTTTGCTCTCAGCACTTTGCAGACCCCGTGTCTGCGGCAAGGGCTGTCTTTCTCTCTGCTGGAGTGCCAGTATCGCCTGCCACGTGCTGCTTGGGATGTGAGAAGAGTGCCAAGTTGGGTACAGTGACAGCTGTCCTTCTCCAGGGTGACCTGTAGCCTCTTGATGGCTGTAGCATCAGGGTTTTCTGTGGACCAGGTGTGAGTGCTTTGGCGGATGACACTGTAACCTACGCTTTAACCACCACTCTTCTCTGGGACAGCTGACAAAGCCATCTCCCACCCATGGGTGCCAGGGTTGGCACTGGGTGCAGACCTGACCACGGAGCAGGGCACAGCGTAGAAGCTGCAGGCTGACCTCCTGTTAATGTAAATATTCCCAAATAATGCTGCTGTTCTTGCCAGCTCCTATCTCTCCGCTTCTCGCCATGTTTAATTTCTGACTAAGCTTTAGATAAATGTGTTGTATAGAGTTTCTAGTTTATCTTAAATAGACCTGCTGCCGCCACGGCTAAAATCTAAACCGACACTTGCCGTAGGGCTCCAGTGCCAGATGAACTTGGCAGCTGCTGGCGCGCTGAATGGTCCTGTTTGACCTGCAGGCCCCAGCTACGAGTTGAGGACTGGCTCTCACAGTGTATGGGGGAGCACAGCTTTTAGGATGCCTGAGAGAGCCTGGGAAGTATCTGGGCAAATTTCCTCTCTTGGGGGACGGATTCAGACCATGGTTCATGTATTGCAGATTTACACCTGTCCGAAACGGGTTGTTTGGTTAAACGAGTTCGTCCAGCCTTACACCAGTTAGCCTCAAGTGGGGTCTGGCCCATGATCCTGGTAAAGTAAGCATTTGAAGGCGGTGTTTATGGCTGGTAATTTGTCTTGGAGGATTTTTTTATATGTGCATATGTGCCTATGGGTGTACATACGTGTATATACATACATTGTTGCTCAGGAACGTAGTTTCCAATCCTTTTAACTTGTTAAAAAAGTAAACTAGGGAGAAACTGGCAGCGAGTCAGAGCCTCCTGCCAAGCATCGCAGACCAGAGAAGTGGTAAAACATAAACACTTTGGAGTTTATCCTCGGGATTTATACAGTTTGGCTGCTGGGGGATGGACTCATGCAGGGAGGGGGCTCATCAGTCCCTGGCTGCGCTGCCCCCGCAGCACCAAGCCCAGCACCTCCACAGCCGTGCTTCACCTCCGGCAGCGTGCGAGCAAGAGGGCAGTGTGGGGTGGGTTTTGGGCGATGGCAGCACAACAGGTCTGCTTCCCCCTCCCTTGCACTAAAGTGAAAGCAGACCTCCTTGACGCTTAATCAGATTTGAATGTGTTTTTTGGCATGGCTTTAAAGAGACTGGCAGTGAATAGCTGGTTTTGATGCCATTTATTAAAAACCTCTGGTAGAATTTGTCTCGGAAAGCCTTTGTGAGAGCTGGCAAACACACAAGGGTTTGATGCAATTAGTGTATTTTAATCTTCACACCACCCCCCCTTCTCTTTTTCTATCACTAATTGTAGGGCTCTCAGCTGTCTGCTGCCTTGTCCGGAGGGACAGCAGGCAGGCTCTGCAGGGACCTCTGTACAAACACGGGCTTAATATGGTTGCAGTGGCACGGAGAAAAGTGAACATCCTCTTCAGGGAAGAGGGCTGGGGCAGGTGGCACGCTCCCAGGTACCACGCCAAGCTCTGACATGGGGGCACCGGGTGGCCCCAGCCACATTAATTAACCTCCTGGTGCGGCCTCGTTCTCCTTGGGGCAACGAGGCAAACGGATGGGGGAAACAAAGATGTCCCTTTTCCAGGAGACTGGGCAAGTGCAAAGTGTTGGTGTTGGACCTCCTCAGCAGCTGGCCCCTGGGAAGGGCTCCCTGGGCTTTCAGATTGAGGTTAATAGGCATCCAGTCTTTTTTCGGTGACTTTTTCCCTCACTTCCTTGGTGCATCCAGCTTCCTTGGACCCAGAGGATCTTCCGAGCCCGTTTCTCACTTTTCACCCGCGCTGGGGACTTGTTGGGACTTTTTTCATGATTTGTGCCTGAAGGTGCTGCAGCCCCTCGTGGCGTGGTAGGGGCTGTTGGGAGCACCTCAATGTTTGCCTGAACGATTTGGGCTGTCCCTGCAGCCCGACACATGGATTGCGCCAACAAGCGGCTGGCTTCCTGGCCGCAGTATTTCGAGGAGAGCTCAGGAATTTGCAGGGGAGCAGCAGGCGTTGTGGAGCTCAAGGAACAAAGTTTCCCCCCAGCCCGTGGTTCGGGCTGTGCATTGCTCCCATCCCTGTTCCTTGTTCCCGCTGCATGGAAGAGCTCAGAGCTGCCCTGGAGCACTCTACCTGGTTGAGGGTTGAAGTTGGAGTTGCATTGCATTTAATTTGTGGGGGTTTTTGTCTGCCTCATCAAAGAAAAGAAAACCTGGCCTTTTTCTGCCAGCCCTTGCTCACGTGAATTACAAATTCAGCGAGAAGGAGGCGTGGATGAAGATGACTCCCAGGGGAGAAACAGTCTGAGAGACTCTTAAACAAATGGGAACTGAGTGGCTTTGCTCATCCCCTGAGGGTTTGGCTGTTAAATAAACTCGCGGAAGAGTCTGGCTGCACGTGTGTGTTGGTGCAGGAGTGCGTTTGTACGCATGATGGGTGTTGCTGGGTGTAAGCTATCAGGGTAGCATGCGTTGGGTGGTATGCTCCTTGACATAGCGATGCATAAGCGGCCTTGACTAGCCCTGTCTACGGTCCAGAGTTTGCATGAATGGTCGTGGTCAGAGGGAAGCTAATGTGGCCTTTCTCTCTCTTCTTTCCTTCTCCAGGGTTCCACCTCAGTGGGACGGTAACGGAGCCAGCGACTGCAACAGAACCAGAGATGACCTACAAGGTGGCCATCAGTTTTGACCGCTGCAAAATCACCTCAGTGACATGCGGCTGCGGGAACAAGGACATTTTTTACTGCGCCCACGTCGTGGCACTTTCGCTGTACAGGATCCGCAAGCCGGACCAGGTCAAACTCCGTCTTCCCATCTCAGAGACCCTTTTCCAGATGAACAGGGACCAGCTCCAGAAGTTTGTTCAGTATTTGATCACAGCACACCACACCGAGGTGCTGCCCACTGCCCAGAAGTTGGCTGATGAGATCCTGTCATCCAACTCAGAGATCAACCAAGTGCACGGTAATTCATCCTCCTTCCCTGGGTGGCTCAGCACTGATTTCATTCTGCATTTGGGGCTGGGGTGATGGTTTCACACTGCTGGTAGTGGCCTCTACTTTGCCATGTTTGTCTGTTGCTGCACAGAGAGAGGTGGCAGTGTCAAACTGACATTAATGCATGGGTGTTGGGACTGCATCAATGTTGGCCATGCTTCCCCGTTCTGCCCTCTGTTCTTCTTTATGTGTTTCTGTCAAACACTAGCTCTAATAGGCAAGAAAAGGCAGAGCAGGCAGGCTGGTGGTGCACAAGGCACAGCTCAGAGTAGGATGGAGAAGTCAAGGGTGGTGGAAGGGAGCATGGTTAGTCCCCAACACAGAAGGTCGTGGTGCTGAGACCCTGGGGAGTGGGAGGTGCAGTGGGGACGTGGCTCCTCCAGTGTGCGGGGACATGGTGTCAGCCCAGCCCTGCATGTTGCTAAATCAGATGCGGCTGAGCCGGCGAGAGATAAAGCTTTAATCTCCATGGGCGTTAATTTGCCCATAATAAATGAGCGCCGCTGTCCTGACTTTACTGTACAAAGGCAGCGGAGATGTGTCCTGGGCTTTGTGTCTAGAAGATGCTTTTGACTTCCTCCCCTGGAAAGCACTGGCTGGGGGGTGGTGCCCATCCCAGCCCTGCTCCAGTTGCCCACTGGCTCAGGAGGTAGCCCAGGCTCCCTGGGGCTCAGGTAGCCCAGCCTTGGGGCTCCCTCCATCAGCCCAAGCCAGGCACTCCTGTTGTGTCTTTCCAAGGAGCTCAGGAGCTGAGGTTGCCCAGGGTCTGCAACAATGAGCCGCTCCCCACCATCCCTGTCCCACCAGCTGTAGAGCAGAGATAATAAACACTTATCTGCCACAGAAGGGTAGTGCAGGGATTAACACATGCCTGTTAAGTGCTCCGAAGATGAAAAGCCCCATATGCAGCCTAAAATAGGATCTGAATGGTTGAATCCACATGTAGAGGTGAGGCCAGGGGTCTACCTCCACTGTAGGGGTGATGGCAGCTCTGATCTCAGATATTTTCCCCTCCCCTCCCTCTAGCTGGTCGTTCCTGCTTCTACCTTGGGAGAGGCTTTTGTCTCCTCCGCTGGGCCACATCTGCTGTGTGTGTGGTTGTGTTCTAAATTACTGACTGGGGGATGTTTCCTCGTTTTTTGGCATTAAAAAAGAATGAGGAGCTGTGGAACTTGCAAGAATGTGGTGAGGTCCGCTCCCTCCCTGAGCTGATCCACTGAAGCTGACATTGGGCAAGATCCCTTCTTGGCCATTGAGGCTGCTTTCTCCTAAGCAGATTGAAGAAAAGCTTTTGAGGCCCTGAATATTTATTGCTCTAGAGTCAGCAAAAGGCTGGTGATTGAGTCTTACAACGATACAGATGTTGGCTCCGGTTCAATATCTGCCTCTTGTTTTTACAAGTGGTTTTAAAAAACAAAGCAGAAATTCTCTGTCTCTTCAGACTTGTGCAAATTCACACACTCTGGTATATGATTTTGAACCGACAGACACATGTTGACTTACCCAGCAGAAGGTGGCACCTATCCGACACCCACGTGGCTGCCTAGCTGGGGTCACAAGTAAGTGAATGCCTCTGTAAGCAGGACTACAGCCTGGTCTCATCCTGGGGAAGGATGCAGATCAGCCTTGAGATGATCTAAAGATGATCTAAGATGATCTTAAGACGATCTAAAACTCAGATGTCGCACCCTGTGAAAAGGAAGGCTCAAAAAAACTCACACTGAAGTTCAGAGTGATGTCCAGGGCTTCAGCTCTCGATCCTGGACAGCGTTGCAAGCTTTGCTCTCCCCTTCCTGCCAGTGAAGCACAGCTGCAGTGCAACTACATTGCAGAGCTACTTGAGCAAGGAGCCCAGGGCAAGGAAGGGCTGCAGGCGTGTGGGGCTGCCTATGTGAGAGCAATTTGGAGGCTCCTGTTGAAGGGGATCCAAATTTTTCCCCCATCTTGCCCTTCACAGCTGCAGTTCACACGTTCATAGAGGGTCCCTGATCCTAGGATTTAAAATTTTTCAAGGTATGCTTTACATAGATCTTCACATGCTTATGCATGCATTTCTTGGCCGTGTCTAGATCAGACCCTTGGGGTCACACCTTCGTTCACTTCTGGGTTGAGGTCAAGCTGGCTTTTGGCAACTTCTGCAGCCCAAACAGTAACCTAGTGTGTGCACCGGACACCTGAGGTTGTTATGCCTTCAAGCAAGAACAGTCTCTCCAGAAAAATCCTTTTTTCCCCTGTCCATTTCTTCTGAGGAGAGGTTTGTTGAGCTTCAGATTAGCATCGGGTCTTCCCCACATGCCTGTGGTCATCAAAAGGGCTGATCCTTCTATGTTGATGGTGAGCACATGGGATGGCGGAGCCAATTCTGCACCTTGGGAGCTCCACACTTGCTGGGGAATGCCCCTTGTTTTGAGGGGATCATCTGGTTTTGTAAAATAAGGCTTTCAGGGCTACTCCTTCTCCCCCTACAGCGCCTGAACGGCAAAGAAAATTACAGGCCATTGTCTGGTGTGCTTGTCTCAGGGTGTTGGAGCTTTGTTCCTTGCAGGAGTCTGTAGCCGCGGGCTGTGCACCGCATGCCAATCTTCCCGGCTGCCTTCCTAGAAGGAAATGCAAACTATCCAGTAATGATGGAGTCTCGGAGCGCAGCCAAGGCACTCGCGTGTTCTCGAAGGATTCAATCCGAGCAGAGAGCCTAGGTGTGCCTGCCACTCTGCTCCCCACTTGACCTCTACTTGCTTAAGTGGGTCACGTTTCTGCTCTCATAGCTGGCTGCAAAGGGCAGTGTTCTCGCAGTGAGAGCGTCTCACATCTCTGACACCTCCACGCTCGGCATCTGAAGTGGCAGCTGGAGTGAGGAGATCAGGGTGGGTTTCAGTGCTGCTGCATCCCCTCCCCGAGTGTGTTCCTGCTTGGGGACAAAGTCAGCGGCGTGACTGTCCAGCACGGAGCAAGGCTGCAAGGTTGTCATTGCACCAGCAAATGTGACTCATGGCTGCTTGGCCTTTCCTGGTGGGGTGGCTGCTGGGGTCAGCCAGGACCTGCAGCTGGAGAGCTTGGATCCAACAGCCAGGCCTCCGACAGAGTGAGGAGCGTGTGGTGGTGACCACCTTTGCACCCTGCTCCCTTCGCTCTTCCCGGAGCATGAGCCCAGGGCTCGCATTGGTTTGCTGTGTGGCCAGCCTGACCTGGGGAAATGCTATCTGAGAAAGTGGCTCAGGGCCACCAGCTGTGGCGGGTCATGCTGGGGATAGGCGCAGCTTTGCCGTTGCAGGGATCTATGCTCTACCACTGTGAACCATGGGAAGAATATGTCCTTCTGAGGTGTGAATGATGAACAAGAGAGCGATCGCTTTGGTGCAGTAAGGTATTGCAGAGAGGGACAGGAGGTATTGGAGGGGGCAAGGCTGAGAAAAAGCTGAAATGGAAATTGTGGGTAGAGAGGGAGATTCTGGGGGCAAAAGCAAGCAATATGGAGGAGGAAGAACTCAGAAGCACCAATTAGTCCCAACAGCAGCACTGGGTTTCCTGTTCTCACAGCATGGATCCAACATCCAGCAGCAGAGAGTGTGCAGGGTCCAGGTCAACCAGCAGACTTGGGAGGTGGCATTTATCTCCTCTTGTGTCTTAATTCGTGCTTGTAGGGAATGATTTGAGTTTATTTTAAGAGGAAGACGGGATCAGTGTGGAGTGTGCAGGAGGAAAGCTGCTGTGTCAGATACATCCTTTGAGCCTGATGGGATGTCTGGACTTTGGAGGCAAATGTTGGATTCTTCCTGAGGGCAAAAGCAGTCTGTGGCAAGGAAGGAGAGGAGGCTGGTGGAGACCACTGCAGGGACAGAGACAGTGGTTGTTAAAATCTTTAATTAGAAGCTTAAAGACAGGAGAGGCAGCTCTGAAGAGTGAGAGTGCCTGTGGGCCCAGAAGATTTGGGGCTTAGAGATATCCTTCATGCATCGTTGGTAAAGTCTTCTGCTTCCGTGGGTGAGGAGCAGGAGGTTTTGGCAGGCCTGGTGTTTGCAGCTCGGTATCTTGCCCTGCTTGAGCGGCGCTTGGGCATGGCAGGGAGAACTGCTGCCCTCAGCCCAAGGAGACATGGTTGGGGCGGTCTGTCTGCCCCACTGAAATGCCAGTGGGTGACGCAGTGTCTGTGGCACTCAGCTGATGCCATCAAAAGGCTTGGGATGCTTTTCTCAGCCAGAATTGGGAGAAGCCACAAAACCTCCACCGTCTTGCAGTGCAGGGGCAGCTCCCTCTGAGAACAAGCCAGCGGAGAGTCAGTGTGAATCACCAAGGGGCCTCTGTGGTCCTGCACGGTCTTGGGAGCTTCCTTGGAGGAGAGGACCTTCAGAAAACTCTTACTGGGAATAGTCCCTCAGGCTTTGGCATGGGAAAACCAGATCTGCTCATGCAAAAGCCATAAGGAGCCCTCTGCTTTATCGTCTCAATTTTGTCCCAGATGTATGCTTGACCACCTTGAGCCCTTCCTTCAACTCCTGGGCTAATACTGTCCCTTCACCCGTTGGCCTGTTTTGTTCCTTGTGCACAGCAAGTCGGCTGCCAGATCGGCTGCACGGGAAGTCCCTGCCTGCTTGTTCTATCGCACTGAGCCAGGGCTAATGTTTGAGGAGTCCGCAGGAGGTCTTTAACTTTGAGGTCGACCCATGACAGCGTCTGGAGGGCAGCACCAGTAAATCTGTTTGAAATTCTGCCTTCCTGCTGGGGAGGAGGAGGAGGTCAGGTCTCCAGGGGATTTGTGTTCCTGGTTGCTGAACTGATGTGAATTTAAGGGAAAATAGCACACCTGAGTGCTGGAGAGAAAGGCCCTGCCACTGGCTCTTCCCCCTTGTCTTGCAGAGCTGCTGGGGCTGCCAAATGACCCCAGAATGTGAGTGTAGTGCTTGACAAGGGGCTTCCAAAGACAGCTGGACCAAATGCTGATACCAGCTGGACCAGAGAGCTCCCAGCCATCATGCTGGGAGGTGGTCTGGCTTCACTTGCACCAATGCTGTCAGATGGGTGTGAATCTTCGGGCCGCCCTGGAGGCTCCATCCAACCTGCCTCCCCTTGAAAACAAACGGGGAGCCTTGGTGGAGCTTGACTCCTTGCTTTGCTGCTATTTTTAATCCCTCGTTAGAGTTCATTTCCTTTCTTGTGCCTGGTTTTTTTCTCTCTGAGGTTTTCTACTGTTTGTTTATTTGTCCATGTCCTCCCCACCCTGAGCTGTTCCTTCACATCTGTTTTCTCTCTGGATGCTGGCGCAGCAGCCTGGAGGTGTTCAGCAACGCCACCACGTGCAGTCACGAGATGGCCCTTGTAACCACCGCCACGATGGCCAGCCCTGCTCCAGGCAGCTGCGGCTCAGCCGGCTGGCAGAGCCCTCCCCAGCACCACTGACCCCAGGGCCAGCATGGCCAGACCCTGCACTGCCAGCGTGTACTGGGCACGATCAGACGAGGTGACCGTGAGGGAGGTACCAGGGCGGCCACCTGCATCCCTGGGCTGCTTTTACCATCAGTATATCAGCTCCAGGCACTGGTTAAAAATTATAATTATCCCTTTTTCTTTGTATTGCCACTGCTGCTTTGCGTGACGTGCTCTGGGAGTGCTTCCCACGCTGCCCTGCTGATGCATCTCCCTTTCTTGGGTTCATGAGCTTGCGTCTGGGATGCACCGATGCCTTGGCATGAGCCACAAGGTCCCACCACCTCCTTAGCCCTGGAAACCTGCTGCTTTCTGGTCCAGGAACAGCTTCTGCTTTCTTTACGTCGGGCAGCTAATTTCTGAGCAAGGTGTTAAATTTTCCATGCCTGGCTTTGCTCTGTTTTCTAATGTGTAGGTTTTTCCAGTCCTTATTTCTCAGTCTTTCTATCCCCCTGGAGAAGTCTCGCTTGGCTGTCAAACAGTTAAACCCTGAGCCTGCAGCGACAGGGGCGGGGTGTCCTGCTTCTCCTTTGATGGATTGCATTTTTGTCTCTGTTTCTACAGCCAGTGTGAATGGGCTGGTGAAACCCTCTTTCCACTCAAGATGTGTGGTAGTGTTTCCTTAAATCTGAATCTGGCAGGACCAGGATCCAGCACCTCTGAAACAAGGCTCTTTGGAGCAGGAATGCTGCTATATGAGAAACAAGTTACGCAGGCGCCGAGCTGTTTTACATGCCGTTCCCTGCTCCTTTGGAGCTGAGACATGGAATCGTTCATCAGCTGCGTCAAGGCATGCCGCTGCTGAAGCCCCCACGGTGTTAATGTTGGCAAGGGGAAGTGGACAAATCCTGCCATTAATATTTAAACCTGACACAAATCCTGTTGTTTGCTTTTAAATGTTTATCCAGCTCCCCAGCGTAATTGGGCAGCCCGTTGTTATCTGCCGGGTAGCTTTGCACGTGTGGGAATCTGCTATTACAACCCTCTCTCTGAATCTTTTATAGGAGACCAAAATACATTTACAAGCAAATTTGAGTTTTATTTGGAGGCGCGTTACTAATTTGGCTGCGGCCCGAACCCCAACGTGCGAAGTGCTCAATGTGTTGCGTGGGAGGAGGAGGTTTTATTTAGCTGCACGCCGCTTTCCTCGCTGCTTGGGTTTTCTGTCGTTAACGCTATGTGTGAGCAGCAAGCACCAAGGGTAGCCCTGGGAACCCTACAAAAATGCAGCCGCTTCTTGCATCTCGCTAAGTCCTCCACCTTTATCTGTCACAGGGGCCTCCGTGAGGGACCAAGGATGGACTGAGCTTAGGTGGGATGGGTCACCCCAGGCATTCACGCCCTCCTAGTACCTATAGATGCAGCCAGGTGACCCTATAGAGGCAGCTGAGACAACCTGGCTGGTCTGGATAGCTGCAGCTGGGAGCAGCGGGTGGGATGGTGAGGAGGAGGATATTAAGAGTGCAAGCGTCTGAGATACCTCGGTGATGGGGCCGGATAAGCGCTCATGGTAGACAGATTAGTCATCGGTTCCTGATAGGGGATAATCGCTGGCTTGTCTGCTCTTTATCTGCAAGATAAGGACAGGGTTGGGGGAGGGAAGGAAAAGGCACAGAAAAGCTGAGACAGCCAGGATGGCCTGGTCCTGGTGTGGTAGGCTTACAGCAGGGCTTGGCCACCAGGAGCAGGGGAGCAGGATCAGGGCACATGCAGGGCTGTAGGTGAAAGCCCTCGTGCTCATCCAGGAGCTGTGATTTCCTTTCTGCTGCTTCAGCTCCCATCCCAATTACATGGTTCTGTAGACTATAAATTATTCTACAGAGGGAGCAGCATTCTCCTCTCCCTTCAGCATGGTGCAGGCTGCGCCTAGAGCTTGCTGGAACAGCTCTTGGGCAGTGACTGTTAGCAGAAATTAAAGGAATTTTGTAAAGGACATTAAATACAAATAGCTGTATCTTATCGGGTCAGGAGCATTCTCAGTGTTTGCCAGAGGAGCAGAACCCCTCAGGTTGATGTCCTCTCGCTTACAAGCCAAGAAGAGACAGTCGCCCTGCTGAGGAGGCATCCTGGAGCTTGATTTTCATGAATTGCATTTGAACTCCTGGATCAGCAGCACACAGGGCTGGGTCGTGTGCAGCATCCCAAGCAGTCTCCGTGTGAAAGTGATGTCTGCTCCCCTACCACATCCCAGTCGATTGGGGAAGACATCTTTAAGATTCAGCTGGGAACGTGTTGGCTACACCATCCCTTGGCTGTTCGTGCAGCACCTTGCTCTTCCTGCAGCGACCCCTTTCCTCACTCCAGAGGGAGGCGAGATGGGAGAAGCAGACCAAAGTGGAGTAGAGCATCCTCTAGCTGCACCGGTCCCTCCTTGGCACTGGTTTTCACTGAGGGGTTTCTGCAGAGCAGGACTCAGAAGCGGGGAGATGAAAAGCTGAGTTTCTGTTCCCTTTTGTGCTCCTGGCTGCTTGCTGGAGCCATGCTGCTGCCTGCCCTGTGGGCCCGGGAAGCCGGGGACATTGCTGGGAGGTAGGGCAGCACTTTGGGGGAAAAATAGGAATTGAAAGCAACAAGGCAAGTAGAGGTGGATCCAAGCTGTTGTTTAAAGGACGTGTGGGTTTTTTTTTTTCTTCTTTTGTTCTCTGGAAGATGAAATACAGCCTGTGAACACACACGTGTGCCTGCCAAAGGCCCTGCTCCAGTAACAGTTTGCTCTTTGAAGGATTTTTAATTCTTTGCTCTTTCCAATGGAGTGTCTCTTCCAGGCAGGCACACTGATGCACAGGGACTTGTGACCTGTTCTAAAGCAACTGGGGGGCAGAACCAGGCATTTAACCCAGGGCTCTGGAGCCCCCATGCAGTGGTACTCTGTTAGTCTGTTCCTAACGTGGCGAAGGGCTTGCAGGAATTGGAACTTCACTGATGCTTAAACAAACCAGTGATATGGAGCAAGAGGAGGAGCACCCCAGGCAATCCTGGGAGCCAGGGAGTACTCAGGGTTCTGCAGCTGCCCTGCCTGCTCCCCTGGGCCTTTGAAGGAAGGCAAGTCCCTGCTCTTCCTCAGCCTTACTTCACATGGGGTGCAGAGGGAGAGGGACTAGCTAGGCATTAGCCCTGTGTTTGGGATCCCTCCTGATGGCTGCTGCCACTGCTGTGGAAGGAGAGCATGACAGTGTCAGCTGGGGCTCACTACCTGGGAACTTGGTTGGTTTTCCCTCACCTGTGCTGATAAAATAGGGGTGGGTCCACTTCTTGCTGGTGGGACTGCTGACTCTGCTGCTATAAACACACTTGTTTCTTTTCTTCTCCCTCCCCATCCCCCTAGGCGCTCCTGACCCCACTGCTGGGGCCAGCATCGATGATGAGAACTGCTGGCACTTGGATGAGGAGCAGGTCCGAGAGCAGGTGAAGCTGTTCCTATCTCAGGGAGGGTACTACGGCTCGGGGAAGCAGCTCAACTCTATGTTTGCCAAGGTGAGGAGGAGCTGGCTGCTCTCTCCCCTCTCTGCTCAGCACGTCACGTAGCCGGCAGCTCGCCGGCTGCCCTGGCAGGGTGCCCATCACAGCTGGGAATCTCTGCTCCAGTGCCTTCTCGCCCGGTCGCAGAGCAGGCGGTTGTAATCCAGGCTCTGGGTCAGGCCTGGGTTGTCTCACCCGCTCTCCTGGCAGGTCCCTTCCTCCCACAGAATGGGCTTGCCGTGTTCGCTGCACAAGGGAGGGCTTTCCCCCATCTCCCCATCAGCATGGTGGAGGGAAAGCCAACCTGCAGAGCCTACCGAGACCATGGAGAAGCGGCACCAGCCTACAGGCTCTTCTCTTTCTTTGCAGAAGGGCCTTGTTGTAATGTTCTTGATTGCTCGGTTCTCTTCACAGCCTAAGCTGTGACTGTTAGTCAGCCAGATTCCAACCAGCCAGGTCATAGCCATTTCATGAGTGTTGTAATGTGTATATACATTATATACATACACACACATATACATATTTACAGTCTGGACCCCCAGACTGAGGGAGCTGTGGGTTGCCAGCCAGGTGACCATGTAATAAACACCTGCAGGGGACCGTGGTTTGTCTCACAAACTCTTCTCTCTGTCCTTTCCAGGTTCGGGAGATGCTGCGCATGAGGGACTCCAATGGGGCCAGGATGCTGACATTGATAACGGAGCAGTTCATGGCCGATCCTCGGCTCTCCCTCTGGAGGCAGCAGGGGACGGGCATAACAGAGAAGTGCCGGCAGCTGTGGGATGAGCTGGGTAAGGGTCACTGCCTTGCAGAGAGCAGCAGTAAGGTTGCCTGGGCTGCTGGGCCAGCAGACATCTACTCAGAGGCTTTTGGGGCTCTTTTTTGGGAGCAGGGGCCCTGAGAGATGCCAGGAGCTTGCTCTATCCCCTGCTGGGGAAATCCTGGTGGGACAGCTTGATCAGGCCCCCAGCTGTACAGTTCAACACCTTAAACGAGCCTGTCTCCTGCAAAGGAGTCAAGGATGATGGGTGTGTGGAGTGTGGCTGGTCCCATACTTGCAGCAGCCCGGTGTTTGGTGTGCAGCCCTGAAGCCTTTGTAAGGGAGGATGCAGGCTGCTGGGGCCCAGGGGCTGGACATAGCCTGGAGACGTGGAAGTGCCGCTCCTGGAGGACCCCTCGACCAGAGGCGGAAAGGCAGGTTCTCAAGTCTCATCTGGTCTAACAGATTTCTGCATGCTCTGGTGCACGTTTCCAGGGTGAGGGGGGCTGGATGGCCAGCGCAGAGCCTGGCTTTAAGGGAAATGCAGTTCTGGGTAATTCTAGCTAAGCACCTTAGACACCGGCTCAGCCGGCCTACACCATAATATCATTAGAATAAAACATTTAGATGACGTGGGCCCAGGGATGTTGGTTGTGTGGTGGAGTTAACCCAGCAGTTCTGCGCTGTTCTGGACACCTGGGATCTTGGGTGGGGTGAATAGTTTGACTTGTGTCGTGACGAGTGAGTTTGACATTCTCTGCAGCCTGCCAGTGGGAGATGCTGTCTAAGGGCAAGGGCTCACAGCCTGGGACCAAAGGGATGTTGTAGAGCTGGAAGAAGGTTGAGGGTGGTCCAGGGTCTGGAGTACCTGAAACTGCAGCTGGGATCACAGTACCTTGTACCAAGTGCCCAACAAATGCAAACATAGCTGTGAGCCTGGAGAGCCTGGCTAAACAGTGCAGGCAAGGGCTAGGCGGGAGTGGGATGTCTTGCTTCTGTGTGAAGTTCTCTAGATGGAAATAACCACGCCGGCTCTGAAGACCTCATCTGTGCTTGCTTGCCAAGAAGATATTTCCAGGATTTTGGTATGCTGCAGCTAGATGGTTGGATATGCAAGGATCCTGGAGAGGTGGCCAAATCTACCAAGTCAGAATTTCCGTGTGGAAGAAAGCAAATACGGTGAAACGTGGATGGATGGGTGTCTAGGCAGGCCTGGATGCAGGAAGCAGTTTGCCCAGAATTACAGATTATTTGGCCAGACTTCAAACCTTCTATCCAAGCTGAAAGCCCTCCCTCCCTTCCCACACACATGAGGCAGGAGTGGTTGGGTTTCAGTCCTGGCTTAACTATGCAAGGACCAGGTCGGTGCACGTAGTTTTGGTCTGCAGAGCGGGAGGAGGTGACAGCATGTCCCCATCAGCAGATGGCAAGGTGGCTAGGGAATGTCAGGGCCCTACCAAGGCTGGATCGGTGTGACAGCAGGTGAAACGTGGTGCCAGCCAACGCACGTCAGAGCGAGTGGCTTGCCTGGTGTAGGCATGTCACATGGGAGGGAGTTGGGCATCTCCATGCTGAAGAGAAGCCCCTGCAGACAGAGGGCACGGCGATGGTCCAAAAAGCAGTTCCAGGGCACGATGGGCATGGACTATTATCAGAGCAGGGATTATTCCCCCCATCTTACAGAAGCCTTTTGGATTTGGACCTGGGCAGCTCTTGCTGTAGGAACAGAGCATCCCTCTGAAGGAGGGGGCCAGGCATGGAGGGACCAGAGCTGCAGTGAGTTGGTGGTGGTCACTGGTAACAAACATCGGAA
Organism: Sula dactylatra; assembly: GCA_013389905.1. Taxonomy (NCBI): domain Eukaryota; kingdom Metazoa; phylum Chordata; class Aves; order Suliformes; family Sulidae; genus Sula; species Sula dactylatra. The sequence goes on from WEKW01016954.1 coordinate 144,932, forward strand.
ATGTGGAGAGATGTCCCAAACCATTGCTGGGCAGGCAACGGTAGCTGGGACGTGTGGGGCGATGAAGGCACATTGTCTGACTGCCTGTGGGCTGCAGATGCCAAAACTGCCCAGCGTTACTGCTGCTGCCAAAGGGAGGGACGAGGGGCCTGGTGCCAGCTGCTGCGGGAAGCCCCGGCAGAGACTGCGTTCCCCTGCCACGTGGAAGAGAAAAACGGGCCTCACAGAAATTATTTCAGGCACGTGTTTAATAATTAATCATCGATTTTAGCAAAGACTGAATCACAGATTTGCGTGGGTTTGGAAGAAGATCAGCCTTAAAGAAGATTGTGGATTTATGCTGGGGAAAATGTAAAGGATTTTGCAGGATTTCAGAGTTTAAAAAAAAAAATTAAAATAAAAAGGGCATCGTTTGCTTGCGCATGTGCTGCCAACTGAACATCTATTGCCCCGTCTGCTGGGGAGCCAAAGGAAGGACCTGCTGGATGGAGAGCTCTGCAGCGTGGGAGTATTTGCGCTGGCGTATTAGTACTTACGATTAAAGCCTAATTACAAAAAATAGATGAAAAACCAGCTGAAGTGCAGCCTGACCTTAATCTGCCTGGAGAAGGGTTTATTTATCTCGGCCACTTGTTTACAGTGGGGAATTTCAGCAGATTAAGCTGGGGAGCGACCCTGTGGGAAACGGGAGAATTTCTTTGATGGTTTGGAAACTTGGGTGCAGGATCGGAGTGCCTGTCCTCTCTGGGGCCAGCAGCCGAGACCACTGGGCTGGGAAGGCTCCGACCACCCCCCCTGCCCCTGCACCCAGCCCCGTCATCAAAAAGCATTTTTGTTTAGAGGCTTAGCTTAATCGTGATCTGCCGCTTTGTTCCCCACTTAACCTTCTGCTATCAGAAAGTTCAGATGAAGGTTTCTGCAGCATGTGAGCAGACACGGAGTCTGACCCAGCGCGGCGTTTTAGCTCAGGACAGGAGTCACTTGTGCTGTCAGCTGATGTCACTTGACTCAGAAAACCCCTCTTTTCCATCTCCCAGATAACTATTGCAGCCGAGACAGACGTAAATCCCTCTTCCCTTCTTGTCCCTACCTCCCCACCATATTTTCCCTTCGGCAGGAGAGCCCAGGGGCACAGCATTTTCACAGGCAAAGGATGCCTCAGAGGGCTCCCAAAAATAGGCTGCGAAGTCATGAGGCTTCTGAGGATCACATCTTGGCCAAGCTGTGGGAGCCAAAAATCCAGCGGGTGCATCCCATTCCCGGGGGCGGTGGAGCCGGAGCACCAAGACTCGTTACCGCCTGTCAGCCGAGCCACTCTGCTTGCCATTGGAGGCATGAGCCGAAATTGCCAGAGGCTGCTTTTTGCACAAGCAGCCCTGGAGCACGTGAAGAGCGGCAGCAACAATGGGCAGGAGTGCTGGTGGGAAGGGGATGCCCAAAACCAGTTGGAGCCCCAGGACAGCCAACACCAGGAGCCAAGCACAGGAGGTGGGGAGCTTCATGCCCTTGGGTTGGGCAGCAAGCAGGCACCCACCACTCAGCTGAGGGGCAGTAACCAGAGCTTTAAGGCTGAGACCTGATTTTTTTTGGAAGACTCTCTGTCCATGCAGCCTTCGTGGGGCCCACAGGAGCCTCGGAGTGAGTGACATAGACCTGCTCTGGGAGGGATGGGCCCTGACAGCCCCTGAGGAGACAGCTCTTCTCTTGCATGTGCATTTTAGACTGACACTGCAGCCTAAAAGTCTTATTCCTGCCCTGTTCATCAGAAAGGAGTGGGGTTTTGGTGGGGTTCCCTGGGAACAGTGGAGCTGAGATGCAGATGGAGCTGGACTGGGGAAGGGCTGCTTTGAATATTTGCTGCTCTTCAGTGTTTGTGGTTGCTTTTCCCATGCCCTTTCCTGGATGCAATGCTGCTGCCACCATCTGCGTTATGATGCCGTGACGTCTCTCCTGCCGAGCCAAGCTGCTCCTAGGAGCTGGACGTGCACAGCCTCCATGCCGTATTAATGTCCACAAGTCCCAGCTAGCAGAGGATGAGTGCCAGGAGGTGCACCCCAAAAGTACCACCAAAGCTCAGCTATAACCCAGAGGAGCGGGGAGACACCAGAGCAGAGCCGGAGTCAGAACATCGCTGCTCAGCCTGGTTTTGCCTCGCAGTGCCTGGAAGAGGGACCAGCTGCTCCGGCTGCCTGTGTTGGAGTTGCAGCCTTGTTTAGGGCTGCCTGACTTGATGGTGTGGCTGTGCAGTTGAGGAGCACCACACTGAACACAGTGAGCGAGGGAGATGGTTTTTTGTGCCTGGAAGAGTCCCCTCACCATACAGCAGAGCAATGTTGAATGATTTTGTCCTGCCCCTGGCTGTCGCTTTGGGTTGGGAATTTTGGCTCTGGGAGTGATGGAGAGCTGGTGGAGAGCAGCTGGCTGGATGGTGAGAAGGAAGGTGCTCCAGGTCTCCATTGGGCCCATGGAAGAGAGGCAGGGGAGGGTGTTTCTGTGGGAGGCTGAACTCTCCCTGGTGTGTGGCAGGATCCAGCCCGGGCAGAGAGAGGAGCAGCGTGGGCTGCTCAGCCTGGGAGGATCCCGGGGGACACTGTGCACCGCAGCTGTGCCAGCATGCATCCACCCCACCCCGCAGGGCAGGCACAAGGGAGGGGACATGCTGCGTCCTGGCAGCCTTGCAGGGAAATTTGGGCAGAAATGCAATTGGCTAAAGGAGAATTCAGTTTTGCACTTATTTGGGTTGCTGCAGCCCTTTTTAGAGCAGTGGGTGACCCAGGAGAGTCGGCAAGGCTTGGTTAGCAGCACCAGTGTCAGCCTTGTCTTATGAAAGGATGAGCTGGATCTCAATGATGACAGATGTCCTGGGGCCTGGTTCTGCCTCTTGTGCAGCAGGTAGCATTGTCAGGCCTGTGAGGTCCCATGGTTGACCTGGAGGGTGTCAGCATGCGTACCTACTCTTGGGCACCTTTGCTCACGAGATCCGGAGGGCTTGCACCTTGGAGGGCTCTTGCCTGTGAGACATCAAGCCGAGCTCTAGGTTCCTCTGCTGGTTCCTCTGCAGGCTGGGGGCTACTGGGGATTAAAAAAGGAAAAAAAAAAAAAAAAAAAAGGGAAGAATATACACCAAATCTCCCTTTTAAATAGTTGAATGCAAATGGCCTGAAGAACAATGGCAGATGAAATAGCATTCAGAGCGGGCTTTAAAGCACTTGGAACGTGGGTAGGATCAAAATCAGGTTAGTCTTTGGAGATACAGACTCTGCAGCTTGCCAGGGTGTTTTTAAGCATGCTTTGATGTGTAGTTCAAACACTAGATTTGTCCTGGCAGACAGAAGCACTCACAAATTCATACACAGCCGCTCTCTCCTTCCCTCCTTCCCACTGTCCCCCATCTCCTGAGATTATAATTTAGCTTCATTACAGAGGAGTTTTACTTTTATTTAAAAGCTGTCTAAATCTCACTTCTGGGTCTGTGCATTATGCTGAAATAAGTTTACAGATGCTGATGAAACCTTGTAGGCTCTCATGACGAGCGCAGCAGCAGAAGAGCTTTGCCTTGCGGGTATGGTGGTGGCACCTCCTTGATTTCTTGGCTTTGTTTAGGGGCGCTGTGGGTGTGCGTGGTGTTAAACCCGCACTGCAAGCTGGAAGAGAAATCCTGCTGGCTCCGGCAGCTGCGCAAGTGGGGAGAGATGGACGTCTGTCCCCTGGAAGATGGCAATTATGGTAATGAGCTTCCCAACATCACCAACGCGCTTACGCAGAGCTCCGGTCACAGCCAAGGTGAGTCTGGGCAGGGAGTGGAAATCCAGCCGGTGGCGACAGGGGTTGGGTCAGGGTCAAAACTCACCCCAAAGTTGAGAGACCTCAATTCACAGAATCACAGAATGGCAGGGGTTTGAAAGGACCTCTGGAGATCATCTGGTCCAACCCCCCTGCTTGAGCAGGTACACCTAGAGCAGAGTGCATAGGCCTGTGTCCAGGTGGGTTTTGAATGTTTCCAGGGAAACATTCGGAAGGGAAAAAATAAAAAATTCCTGGGGAAAATTTAAAAATTCACCTGCTGGTGATGTCTCCTGGAGGCACGGGAATACAAAACATTTCTTTTTACAGCCTCCGGTTTTAGATGCACTTGGAAATGTTTGGCTCTTTGTGACATCTTGGGTGAAGTCACCTGTATTTTGAGCATCAAATGATTTTCAAAGGCCATTTTAAAGCAATTTGACCATGGGGGGAGTTTGGATCCATATGGTCTCTGCAGGTTTAGGTACGGAGTTTCACAGAAAAATGGTGCTGCTTGAATGGGAGCAGAACTGAGCTCTGAAGCCCCGGCTGTAATGTGAGAGTGAGGAGTGGGAGGCGGTGCAGGGCCCCTCACCCAGCCCTTAGGTCTGCCTTCTGGGTTTTGATTCAGATGGTAGATAAGTCATTAGCCAGGAATGTTAAACCCATCTCAAGTGCAGAGCACAAATGGAGGGATGTAGTTCTGGGGTTGTTCCTTCGTGCTAAAATATTTTCTAAACCCCTGACAGCATTTGATCCCTTTAAAGCACTTTTTCCCCTTTCTTTTGCCTGAACTAGACATAAATTGAAAGTTACTGCCCTTACCGTGCCTCTGTCTGCTGCACTGGAATTGCCCTTTGGTGTATTATGTGCGGCCGAAGTGGGAAGAGAGGGGGATGGCAGCTGTGCCACGAAGGAAACTTCACTCTTCTATGTGGGATTAGTCCTCCAGCAGCGGTTCAGGAGCACGGCCGTCCTGCCAGCCCACCCCAGCCACGGCCAGGACCGCACGCGCCGGCCACCTCCCCATGCACATCCTCAGGGAGCAGATTAATTTAAATCTGGCCTTGCTCCATGTCCTGTGCCAGCCCCGGGACTCCCCCCCGGTGTTCCCAGCTCCGCTGGGGATTCAATCCTGCATTTGGGGCACGTCACTGGGGCTGAGCAGGTCACATTTTTAGACATGCAGAGAGTTTCCAAAGCACATGCCAGGGACGTGCTGGGGACGTCCCTTGTCCCTGAGCTCCTGCCTCTCGGAGCAGGGGACTGAAAGCAGCACAGACCCTGGAGGCGTCCCGGGGTTAATGTCTGTGCATATGCAAAATATTGCCGCAAATTGTTGCCAGCCTCTTTTATTACTGAAAGGAGAACCGCTGATTCCTGACATCCTTGCTGGTAAAGAGAGCAGGCTTGGTTCTGTACGTACGAACACCTGTTTAATTTCTCTCCACGTCGGGGTGCCTGCAGCATTCAGGCTAATTGCTTGTTGCCATCGTTTCCAGAGCGTGTTTATCCAGCCGCCCTGGATCAGCTTTGAGCAGTGCCTTTTGTTTCCCCTCTCAAATGCATTTAACTTGGCCTGTCTTGCAGGTTGCAGGACCTAATATTAAGCATTGCATCCCCTTTGGTGCTTCCCATTTTGCAGCCCGCCAGCTGTTTGGCCCTTGTGCTCCGGCATGGCTGGAGCGATAGCAGGATTGCTCTGGATGGGCCGCCTTCTGACAAACCACTTGTCTGATCTGGCTGGCTGGAGTGAAATGATCATCCAGCATTTGATACCTTCAAAAATATCATTGTAGTTACAGAGCAGCTCTGAAGAGGAGCACAGACATCTGCTGCAGAGCAGTGTTGAGGTTTCAGACTATGCTGTCTCCTCCCTTCCAGCCCTCTCACACAGCCAGGGGAGGTTGCTGGAAGGTGATGGTTCCCCCCATTGCCTGGAGGCAAATGAGACACATGCGGTTCCCTTCATGGCTTCAGGTGCTGCTGATCTAGGCAGCTGTGGTTCAGTGAAGCCTGGGCTTTGCATTGGAGTGGAAGAGGAGAGCTTGTGCTTATGAGGCAGTAATGCTGAGGAAGCCCGGTCCTGACCCCTGGCAGCCACCTACACGCTGACCATCACAGGAGTGGGAGCGCACTGCCACATTTCAAGGTGTCGGCATCATATGTGACAGTGGATTATGGTCAGAAAGCTAACGGCAGGGCAATCTCTGCCTCTTAGCAATGCTGTCTAAGGAGGTGGCAGCCTCCATCAGAGATGGTATGGGCAGCAGAGGCATCTAAAGGCAATCTGCTGCGGTGCAGGAGCCAGAGCCCCTGTGCTCAGCTGTGAAACGGCTGGGGTGGGTCCAGGTAGGGCTTTGCTCTCATTGTGAAGACATTGCTCTGCCCAGGGAGGCCATGTCTCGGGGCAGGAACAGGCTGCTCCTGCCCCACCAAGGCACTGACTGTTTTTCTCTTTGCAGACTCGCTGGCCAGGCCCAGACGAACTGTGTTCACCCGGGCAATCGAGGGCTGTGACCTCCACTGGCAGGACAGCCACCTGCAGCGCATCATTAGCAGTGACTTCTACATGTCTCCTTCCTACCAGCGCGAGGGCGAGAGCCTCCTTTTCAATTCCCAGGGACAGCCACTGTGGCTGGGTGAGCATCCAAACCAGCAGCCCCTTGCATGGCCTGGGTGGGTAGGGTTGCTAGTGGAGAAGAGCCACCCAAAGCATCAAAGAAGCTTTGCTACCCTGGGTCCTTGCAGGTTCTTGCATCCTAGACTGAAAGTTCCTCCCTGGCCCTTAGCCTGAGGAGTAGGGTGAGCAGAAGAATCTGATGCCCTCCCACACCCCAGCCACAGTCCTTATAGCAAGCCCCACATCTTTACAGTCTGGGTTCACCTGGGGCAGTTTGGACCAGGCTCATCATGTCCTCTTTCATCCTCCCAGTGTTTAGCTGTCCTCAGTGCAAGCTCTTACTGTTCCCAATACAGGGGGACTGGCCACTTAAAAGTCCCTTGAAAGTTGGCTGGGGAGCACAGCTGTATCCTCTGGATTTTTCTTCCCTGCTCTCACCCTCTCTTTAGTCTTCCCTTAAAGGCAATTAACAGACAGTACAATTAAGCCTTGTATGAGCTGGACCAGTCAAACCCAGTACCCTCCTGTGCTGTAGACCTTTAATCCATGTACCTCAAGCCACACAACTCCTCTACTGCAAAGTCATGACCCTGGGCAGATCTGCAGACCCTTGACAGCTACATGTCTGGGATGAGAACAAGGGAGATGAAGGGCTTGGGGGGTGCCTGGTGTGGCTGTCAGCCCTCAGACTGATCCCAAAATGGGAGATGCAAGCCCCCACCACCACCTCCAGGAGGCTGGATGCCTCATCCCTGCAGCCCTAGAGATGAATGTATGGACATGGAACAGCTGAAAACCCACCACTGCACTGTCATCCACTCCAGGACCCAGGGTCTGCTGTCTCGCAGCCAAATGGGCAGAGAATATTTAAAGTTATCCAGAGATGTCACTTGTGGAGCAGCAGGCACTAAGTTGCTATTAAGGCTGTGAGATAAGTTAAAAAGGGCCCATGTGAAGGCTGCTGATACACCTCTGCTAGCTTAACTGGAGCAGGAGAGGACACTTCTACTCTGGGAGGATTTTTGTGTAGCTGCAGGCAGCAGGTCTCCTCCCCACGCAGCCATAGGCAGTGGTGGTGGGTTAGTGCTTCCATGGACTCCATTTGGCAGGGACATGGTGGCAACAGCTCCCTTGTCCCTAGCATAATCTGGGTTCTGGTGAGCCCTTTGGCCCAGCTGGTTGGTGCATGTTATTTTCCTGATGTATTTGCTGTGATTTTTGGATTTTGCACTTTCACTTTCTTGGCACCCCTTCAGGGACTCAGTGCTGGGAGAGGAGTGTGATTTGTCAGCAACTTCCAGTGATGAATTCAGTGAGAAGCTGAATATTTCATCCATTTAGCAAATGAATAGAGGGAGCAACAAGAAGCTCTTTTACAGATGTGTTTGTTCTGAAACCTCTTCCTCATGTATTTCTTGCGGGTAACCTTTGGGACGTGGAAAGCCCATTTGTGGAGGCGGTTGTCTGCATTTCCAAAGCTTTCTGAGCTCTTCCAGGAATAGAAATTATCCCTGTACCATAATTTTAGATCTTCTGTGTTTGCTTCCCCCCTCCCCTTCCCCCTTAGTAGGACATTTTGCAAGAAAATGGCATTTTCGTTGCTTGTTATGCGGCATGTCATGTCATCTGCTTCTGCTAATTTCTCACTCAGTCATAATCCTCTCCACAGTTGCTTGTGATTTCAGGTGAGCAATGAGCAGCAGGAGCAGATGAATTCCTAAGCAACTGTGAGTCTTGGGGGGGGGGGGGGGGTGTTTCATGCAACTGTTCCTAATAATAAAACACCAGGTAGGAGAGCTGCAGAAGAGACGGGGTGTCTGCAGATCTCTGTCCATGGAGGCATTAAGGAAGCAGTTCAAAACATCACCCCAGATCTGCCAGTGTCCCTAGCGCGGTTCTGGGTACACACCCTCATCCCATGTATTGTCACCTGTGTGGTGAGAGCAGGGAGAGTTGCTGGAGGAGATGCTAAGAAGCATTTGGGAGCAATGAGAGAAATCACCATAAGCTGTGCAGATTTTAGGAGAAATGAGCAGCAGGGTTGTAACAGCCTGTGTTTGGAGCCATCATATTGCAGTAATGGTGCGTTAGAAACGCTTCCATTAGATAAGGTTTGTGGTGGTAGGGATTTAGGTACTGACGTGGCTGCTGTGGTTTGAACGTGGTAGCAGTCCCGTTAGTATTCCTGGTAGGCGTCCCTGCCAGGAGCAGAGAGAAAGGGATGAATTCAAGAGAGGGAGCAGGAGTTTAGCTGGGGCGTGGGGAAGATCAGTGGAAGAAAATGCCCTGAAGCCTGGTGCTGTCAGGTTCTCTCCCCCCATCAGTACCATGCCTTGAATTTCTGGGCTCCTCTGGCTCAGCCATGCCCCCATGTTTGTCCTTGCTTTGCAGAACATGTCCCAACAGCCTGCGCTCGGGTGGATGCCCTGCGTTCCCACGGCTATCCTAGAGAAGCTCTCCGACTAACTGTTGCCATAATCAACACCCTGCGACTGCAACAGCAAAGGCAGCTGGAAATATATAAGCATCAGAAGAAAGGTATGATTAGCTATGGGAGAAGTGTTTCACGAGGTCTGGCTGGGGTGTCCCAGCTGGTTGAAGAAGTCTTCTCCACATCAGAGAGTAGTGCTGCCCCATCCAGAGCTGCAGAGGTTGGTGGTGGGCAGCGCTGTATGGGATTACTCACACTCTAGGAAGACAAACTGATGCATCTGATTGCTTGAGCCAAACTGTGTTGACACCCACATGCTAAGGACAGAGGTGCCCGCGTGCTGTCTTCGGGCTGCTGAGGTAGGGATGTTCTTGTTCCCACTGTCACTGTGTCTAGTTGCCTCGTAAGGATTGCACAGGCAAGTGACGCCTGCATTAAAGAGGAGCTGCTTGTCTGCAGTAACTGGCTGCGTGTGTTACCTCCACCTTGTATTTGCTGAATAAATTGTACCAGGAGGCAAGCCCAGTGTTTCTGCTTTTGCAATTGCAGTTGGCAGGGAGCCGGGGTCAGTTACTGCAGTGCTGCTGATGGTTGGTGACTCCTGGACCTTGCTAGCTTAGCCAGCTTGAGATCATCAAAAGATGGAGCTTTTAAGACTCCCTGGGAGTCTTTGTCATCTCTGGAGAGATTTCTGCTTGTTTTTCCAAAACATTCAGGCTGCCATTGCAAATGAGTCCATAAGCTGCAAGTCTGATTTTATAGACCCCATCCTGGGACTCTGAGGTCCCTCATGTCCTCCTGGAACAGAGAACAAGCTGCTGCATCGTATGTGGTCTTAGGGGCACCTTTTTTTGTTGGGTGCCTGCTCCCTCTGATGTCTCTGGCAGTGTGCATGGTGGCTGCTCTGAGCTGCTCCTTGCCCTCATGAACTACCATGCCAGAGTTGGCCCTGGAGGTGCCCGTGTCCTAGGCCGTGGGGTAAGAAAAGGCCTCTCACCTCAGAGACCCCTCTGGGTGCAGAACTTGTCTTTAAATTCCTCACTTTTAATGTCTTTCTGTTCCATTTTTTGCAGAGCTGCTGCAGCGAGGAGCAACAACAATCACCAACTTGGAGGGCTGGGTAGGCCACCCTCTGAACCCCATTGGCTGCCTCTTTCTCACCCTGACCGAAGCTTGTAGATTAGAAGAGGAGAATTGCCTTGAAATTTCAGGTACCGAGCACTCCTCCTGGCTTCCTTCCTGGCGGCTGCAGCTGAACCGAGCCCGGCAGGCAGACCCCAGGTGCAGGTCTGGGGCCTGGGACTCCTGGGATCCAAATCACTCCTCTCTGCCTTCGCAGGAGCAGCCAGGACAGCGCTGTGGTGCAGAGAGGGGGATTTAGTGCCCTGCGTTTTCCCAGTGAGGTTTCCCAACCCCGTTTCTCTGCCACAGCAGAGCAGGAGAGTGGTTTAGCAGAGCTGGGCCGAGGCATGCCAGCCCACAGGAAGGCTCTGGTGTCAGCTGTGCACCCTCTTGCACAGGTCTCGGGTCTCCTGCATCTCCTACTGAGAGCAGGAAGGAGGGTGAAGCTCACATCTCCTGCAGGGAACATTTATCCATCATCTCTGGGTAACTGAAGGCAGGCAGCAAGGGAAGTGTGGGTCTGGCTTCTGCAGTTGAGAGGTTTTTCTCTGCCATGGTTCTGCCACCTAGGAAGGCTCTTCTAACCTTGCCTGCATCTCTCCCCCTTCTTCTAGACGCTGGGGACTCCAAACCCCCAGTGTATCAACACGTGCCCGTTGCGACTGGCAGCCAAGACAGTGGCGAGTCCTACCTGTCCCTGGCCTTAGAGGTGGCCCTGATGGGAATGGGTCAGCAGAGAGTGATGCCTGAAGGTCTCTATGCCCAGGACAAGGTGTGCCGCAATGAGGAGCAGATCATCGCCCGGCTGCAGGACCTGGAGCTGGACCCGGTGCTGGTGCAGACCCTGCGGAAGCAGTGCATCTTGCTGCTGGAAGGTGGGGGCTTGGTCCATCTAGCTGGCTTCTGTGTCTTAGTGGAGTGTTGTTAACAACTCCAGGGTGCCCTTTCCACGGTTTATGCCTGGCTGACCCCATCCTGGCTTCTTCCTCTGTGGGTGTGGTGCTGAGTCTGTAGGATGGCAGCTCTGCCCCATCATCTGGCAAAGGAAAGGTTTGCTGACATCCCTGGAGTGACACCACCTCAGAGGCATTGCAGAAAAGGGTGCTAAGCACATGGCAACAGGTTCCAAGGGATTTTGACCTGAAAGGGTTTTTAGAAAAGGAAAGAGCAGCCCTTTGCCCTGGATCCAACTTGAGTGTTGCACCGGGGAGCTGCTGAGCAGATCCTCAAAGCTTTGGGGTGGTGCAAACCCCAGCCACAGATCCTGCTGTGCTAATTATGGCTGACGGGCTCTGCTTCTGCCTAGGTGGTCCCTTCAGCGGCTTGGGAGAAGTCATCCACCGGGAAAGCGTCCCCATGCACACCTTTGCCAAATACCTGTTCTCTGCCCTGCTGCCCCACGATGCAGACCTGGCATACAAGCTGGCTTTGCGGGCCATGAGGTTGGTGCATATTTTATTCCATCTCTGCCCCCCACCTTTTGCCTCCCTCCTCTGCTCTGCCGGGAAGCCGGGATGCTTTACAACCCTAGAGCAGGGGTGGGAGCAGAGGCAGGCTTGGAGCTTGTCATCCCTGAGATCATCCTGTGCAGGGTGTAGGGCTGCCCAGGCACCAAGCAGCAGTGCAAAGAGAATCCTGCTCTCTCTTTGGGCGGTTCCTGGTTTTCAGGCCCCTTCTGTAAGGATTTGCATGGGACCAATAATGTCTGCTGGTCCAGCCCTCTGCCCAGACCCGTGCCCTAGGCTGGACGGCCACCTGCCTGTCCTGGTGACAGGCGTCCTTTGCCGGAGCAGGTCCCAGGCATGCACAGTGCTGTCATCTGCCTTGTGTCTGCTAGGCCTTGGGCACCCTGCAGCCCTCCCTGCCCGCAGGAAGGGCTGTTATCCTGGCACTGATGGGCAGATGATTGCCCTAGGCTCCAGGATGTCGCAGAACCAGGCAGAGAGCACAGTTGCGCCCTGTTCTCCACCAAAGCCCAGCTCCACCTCTGGGAGTGGGGGCATGGCCGATGCCGAGAGCTGCTCCATCTCCCTCCCCGGCGTGTGACACTCCTCAGACATCAGCCTGTGTATTGCAGTTTTTTGGCAGGGACTGGATGAGTCTTGAAAAGGCTGGAATTTTCCAAATGAGTCAATGCTTGAAGGACCATCAACCCCAGAGCATCCCAGTGTCCTGTCCCTCTGACAACATTAGAAGTCCCAGCCCAGAGCATCATCTTCCTTGCGATATTTCCTCGGTGAAATGGGCCATGTCTCCCCAACACCGGGGGAAATTTTGAAATCCCCCTGTCCTGGGAAGAGCTGCTCAGTTAGGACAGCCAGACCTAAAAAAGCAGCCAAGGGCCTCTGCAGTGCATGGGGACACCGTGCCCTACCAGACGTAAGACCTCCAGCCACCAAGCAAGAACAGGACCAAGTGCCCTGGGGGTGCACGTTGCTCCCTCGACATCCCTGTCGGTGCCCATCCCCTGCTCCCAGCTGGGACTCCCTGTGTCAGGGCGTGTCTGACCTGGGCTGGGAAGGCTGGGCTTCTGCTGCCCAGTGGGTACACCAAGGAGCAAGGAGAGCAGAGATGGTTGGATGCTCTGTGTGTCCAGGGGGACAGTTTCCCTCCTGCACGCTGTGGCTGGCCACCGAGTTAGTGACATCAGCACCAACTCAGGGGTTTAACAGCCAACATGGTTTTGTCACCATGGCTGGTGACGTGAGACTCCTGCTCCCCTTCCTTAGGCTTCCTTCTCCCCTGGGTTTTCCAGGCTTTTGGATATCACCACACAAGCAGGTAACTCAAACCGGCTGCAGAGGCCCTGGGGAAATGTGCCGCTGCTTCTGATCATAACCGGGTGTTTTAAGAAGAACCAGATGATAAAGCCAGGAGTTCTGCCGGGTGCTCTGACATGAAAGGAGCAGGGAGGGAGGAGGGATTTTGCTTTTTTTTTTTTTTTTCCTGAGGCTTGTGCATTTCCTTACAAGTTTATAAATCACTTCACGGATCATTCTCCCCCTTTCAAGTCAGTCTCAGATTGATCCCCGTGCCCATGTGTTGAGCATGCAGCCTTGGGAGCCCCCACACGTGCACGGCAGCAGGATGCTTTCAAAGGCAGTGCTGCAGGCAGCTGCCTGCAGGCAGCCCCTTCCTCACCTCGCCAGCGCCTCAGGGAGAGGAGGCAAAGCCAGTGCTGGGCTGGGGCTGCTGTGGCAAGGTCTGATGTTGCCTTCTCCCATTTATCCTTCAGGTTGCCCGTCCTGGAGACCACGGCACCGTCTGGCGATGTGACTCACCCCCACCACCTGGTCTCAGTGGTCCCCAGCAGATACCCACGCTGGTTCACCCTGGGGCACCTGGAGTCGCAGCAGTGCGAGCTGGCCTCCACCATGCTCACGGCAGCCAAAGGTTGGTGAGGCGCCGGCTCTGGGACAGGGGTGATGGGACAGAGCTGCACAAGAGCATCAGAGGAACTTTACTGGAGAAAAGAGGGAGCTCCTCTTTCTTCTCCCTCAAGCACTGGCAGAAACCAGGCTGGGTGCCCCGCTGGCAGCCCACCACAGGCAGGGCATGGTGAGCTGGCCTCAGAGCAGCCCAGTGGAGTCCAGGATCTCCGGGGCTCTGGTCCTAGAGGGCCCCAAGGCTTGTGATCCAGCAGGGCAGGACAGGACGTTCCCAAGAAGTGTCTGCAGCCCTGCAGGGATGCTGACTGCAGTGCCGTGGATCCTGGGTAGTACCCCTGGGTGATGCTGGACCACACCTGCCCTGCAGCATGGTCAGCTGCCAGGTCTGCTAACCCTGCCCAACATACCATGGGTTCATGCTGTGGGCTTTTCATTAAACAACTCTGTCCAGAAGCAAACCCCACTGGGATGGTGAGCTCTTTGTGCCCTCCGAGTGCCAGTGAGCTGAGTGGTTACTGCTGCCTGCTGCTGTCCCACACAGTCTGCATCAGCCTCCAGCAAACTGTGCTGCCAGCCTGATGGGGAAGGTGCAGCAAGCTTCAGCCTCGCTACCTCAGCAGCCTCTTCTCTGCTTCCAGCTCTCCTCCTCTTGGAGGAGCCTGCTTTTCCAGGGCTGATGGTGTCCTGCCCCTGCCTTGCAGCACCCTGATGGAGAGCTGGCACCTGGATGGAAGTGGCTTATCCTTAGTATCCTCTCCCATCCAGCCCTTAATGGGGATGAGGTTTTTATGCCTGGGTTGTAGGGCTGTTGGGTTACGTCTGTTTTTCCCACGATGCCTTTCCCCAGGTGTTCCTATGCCACAGCGTGTCCTGATGAGATCCTGCGTCCTCACAGCCTCTCTCGCCTGCACCCCCGCAAGCTGTTTTAGGGACGCTTGGATTTTGGTGGCAGTGCAAGCAGCTGCTGTGGGTGGCAGGCGATATCTTTAGCTGTTAGTCACCCAAGATGTCTCTGCATGCCCAGGTGCAGTGCTAGGTTTTTCACACTGTTGTGTGTTATTTGGTTTTCTTTGTGTGAGCTTCATCTGCTCAGTTTATGACTATGGGAGTAGAAACATGAACCTGGAATAAAGCAGAGAGACCTGATGTGGCATGTTGGCATCTCTGGTCTGCACCCACGCCAAAGGTCCCTCTCCCCACCCACAGGGGCTGACAGGAGGATTTCCCAAGCCAGATGCGAGATCATGATATTAATATGCCTTGTTGGGTCCCTCTTCCAAGATCCTACCCCATCTCCTAATGCCATCACGTATCCTTCTGGCACCCATAGCCTCCTGTGGCAGGAGACCCACAGCATCACTGGGTGTTGTGCCAGGAACCCCCTTCTTTGGCAGTATCTCAGCCTGTCTCGGTTGTGCAAGCTGTGTGCCTGACCTGGGACGTCCAGGATCAAGCCACAGTGAGTGTAGGTGACCCTGGCCTGGCCTTTGCTAGCCTTGCAGAGGGAAGTGGCTTACTAGGCAAGACAGTATGTGTGCAGCAAACAGCTTTTCTTCTTTTTAATGTTCCTAAATGAAGACTGACTTTTCCACAGCCATTGAGCACTGAGCATCTCCCCAAACCCCTCCTTTGTTGGGAAAAGGCTGCTTTACAGCTGTCGAACTTGAGCCCAAGGTAGAACATCCAGGTGCCTGGAGATGTCTGCTAATGCTCCAGGACATGTCTGGGATCACTCAAGGTTGTTTGTCATCTCCATGAGAGGATGGTCTTGAGCGAGGATGGGTGCTGTAGGATGTATCACCTCTCTGGGAGGACACCCCATTTTGCTGTTGGACTGCAGGGCCTGATCCAGCATCTCTGTGCCTCCCTCCATGTGCATGTCCAGAGGGGCTGACCATGATGAAGGGGCTGCTCACCACCTGGTTCAGGCAGGAGATGGGGCTCAGGGGCAAGGTGGGGGGAGGGTAAACCACCTGACCATCCATTCCTGCACCCAGGGGACATGCTGCGCCTACGCACGGTGCTGGAGGCCATCCAGAAGAACATCCACTCCTCCTCCTTAATCTTCAAGCTGGCCCAAGATGCATTCAAGATTGCCACGCCAGCTGACAGCAACTCGGACACAACGCTGCTCAACGTGGCGCTGGAGTTGGGACTCCAGGTACAGGATGGCATAGGGGGATGCTGGTGGCCCTTCTGCCTTCCACCAAGCAGATGGTCCCCTGTGGAAGCAGTAAATTCATCCCTGCGTGGCCCTTAGCAGGGGAGCTCAGCCCCCGGGAGGCCTCTGTGCCTGCTGAGGTTTGGGTGGAGGCGAGGCAATGCCAGGGAGTCTTGCAGGGAGCTGGTAGCCAGCTGGGCCAGGGGGATTTTTGGGGAGCGCCATGGTGTTGGGTGGCCTTGGTGGAGCCCTGTGGGGCAGCCAGTCACTCTGGATTTGCCTCGCAGGTGATGCGCATGACCCTGTCCACCCTCAACTGGCGG
Source organism: Sula dactylatra (assembly GCA_013389905.1). Lineage (NCBI taxonomy): Eukaryota > Metazoa > Chordata > Aves > Suliformes > Sulidae > Sula > Sula dactylatra. The sequence continues at coordinate 160,764 of WEKW01016954.1, forward strand.
CGACGGGAGATGGTGAGGTGGCTGGTGACATGCGCTACTGAAGTGGGTGAGTGCCTTGCCACGCAGGATGGATCCGGCCCGCATCCAGTGGGAGCGGGGTGGGCATGGACATCGACATCCCAGTGTCATTCATAGCCCTGGGCATCTGAGCTCTCCTGAGTCTCCCAGTTCTTCCTGGGTAACTGGATGCAGTCCCAGAGTGCCACCTGGCAGGGCTGGGGCCACAAGGGTGGCTAGGTTCAGGACTGAGACAGGTACCCTGTAGCCCCGGGCCAGTCCAGTGGTGTTTGCTGTGCCATGCAGCATGGCCGAGCAGGGTAGCTTCTGCCTGTCCCCCTCCGCCCTGTCGCTGTTGGAGCAGAGGCAGCGGCTCAGCACTGCCGCAGGCTGGCTTTGCCCTGGCTCTGGGCACGTGGGGTCTTGGAGGAGCACTGTGGTCCAAGCCATGCTCCAGGGCTATGTCGTGACCCCAGTGTTTTCTTGCAGGGGTGAGGGCCCTGGTGAGCATCCTTCAGAGCTGGTACTCGCTGTTCACCCCCACGGAAGCCACCAGCATTGTGGCAGCCACGGTGATGTCCCACAACACCATCCTGCGCCTGAGCCTGGACTACCCGCAGCGGGAAGAGCTGGCCAGCTGCGCCCGCACCCTGGCCCTGCAGTGCGCCATGAAGGACCCACAGAACTGCGCCCTGTCTGCCCTGACCCTCTGCGAGAAGGACCACATTGCCTTCGAGACTGCCTACCAGATCGTCATTGACGCCGCCTCCACTGGCATGACCTACACCCAGCTCTTCACCATTGCCCGCTACATGGAGCACCGGGGCTACCCACTCCGGGCATTCAAACTGGCCTCATTGGCTATGACGCATCTCAACCTGGCCTACAACCAGGACACGCACCCAGCCATCAACGATGTGCTCTGGGCCTGCGCCTTGAGCCACTCTCTAGGCAAAAATGAGCTGGCGGCCATCATCCCGCTGGTGGTGAAGAGCGTGCACTGTGCCACGGTGCTCTCGGACATCCTTCGCCGCTGCACCATGACAGCTCCAGGGCTGGCCGGCATCCCCGGCCGTAGGAACTCGGGGAAGCTGATGTCCACCGACAAAGCCCCGCTGCGACAGCTGTTGGATGCGACGATAAGCGCCTACATCAACACCACCCACTCCCGGCTCACCCACATCAGCCCGCGGCACTATGGGGAGTTCATCGAGTTCCTCAGCAAGGCCAGGGAGACCTTCCTCCTGGCGCAGGATGGGCACATACAGTTCGCCCAGTTCATTGACAATCTCAAACAAATCTACAAAGGCAAGAAAAAACTGATGCTGCTGGTGCGAGAACGGTTTGGGTGAGCCCTGGCCCCCGCCACACTCACTGGCAGGGTTCAGCCGTAGCACGGGGACTTGGGAGAGAAGAAGGAAGGAAAGCAGAGATCACCTTCCCCCCATTGGTAGAGGCTACTCTGTTCTGGTTTTCTGTTTCTTTTTTTTTGTTTGTTTTCTTTCTTTTTTTTTTTCTTTCTTGGATTTAACCATTTCACATGCTGAGAGGATCCAGAGATTCCTTGGGCACAAACCAAAAGGCAACCACGGGGAAAAAGGATGGTTCGCTCAGCCCCCTGCCCTCCCTTGCCAATACCAAAAGCTAACCTGGAAATCTAATACCTCTTTCCTGAAGGAAGTGGTCGCTGGAGGGCTCTGAAGGTTGCAAAATGCAAAAATCTTTAAAATTACATGGGGAATTAAAAAAAAAAAAAAAAAGAAGAAGAAAGAGCGAGCAAAGAAACCCGCAACACTAGAACCTCATGCGTCACCAAAAGCGATGGCTTTGCAAAGCGCTTCTCCCGCCCACCCGAGACATGCAAACTCCTCTATTTGTGAAGATACTTCAATAAAAACAAGTTAAAGTAACTGTTCTCAGGGATTGCTTACTAAAAGTAACACAAAAAAAAGCATTTATGATACTGTAAATACTATAGTATATGTGTCAATTATTAAATTGTAAAGTTATAATTATTTATAATTCTGTCTTTTATTTGGGGGATACTTGAAATTGTCGTGGGCTGGGGCGATTATTTTTATTATTGCTGTTATTATTATTATTGTTATTATTATTATTATAACTATTATTTAAAAAAAAACCACAAAACACAACCACAGACAAAAAGAGGAGGAGGCACGCGAACATTTCTCAGGTTCCCACGGCATCGTCGGCAGCGAGAAGGGTGTGGGGGGAGGCAAACGTCCGCTCAACTCGCAGCCCTGGGACGGACAGACGGACGGAAGGAGGAGCGGCAGCCCAGCGCTTGAGGACAGCAAAAGAAGGGACTTAGGGTGACACTCGCTCAGACGCACATGGGTGCTGGTGATGGAGGACACGAGCCCATCGCCTCGTACGCAGCGTCTCCCGGCGGGTGCAGGGGTGCGAGGTGCCTGGGCAGGTGTGTGGCACCGGGGCTGCCCGGCTCCTGGGGAGGGAGCGGGGGCAGGCGCAGCTGCACCGCCTCCCTGCACCGTTCTGCTTCCCGGCTCCGTGGTGTGGCCAATGCTCAGCCCTTCCCGGCTTCGCCCTGTGCCGGGGGCAAACTCTCCAGCCCCGGGCCGGCGGCTCTTCAGTTTTGGTTCATTTTTTTGCCAGTGGGTCAGGAGGGCTGGGGGGGCGAGGGCCAGTCTGGATGGTGACTTGTAGTTAGAGAACGTGGGCTAGTTATCTGCTGTCTGGTTTGACTTTTAATTTTTTTGGCAAGTGACTTGTGTCCGCGCTCCGGCCAGGAAACCAATTGTACTCGGTCTCTGTCGCCACCAAAATAGCGGTCTTCAACCAGTCTGTTTCTCTTTTTCCTTCTTTTTTTTTTTTTTTTTTTTTGCGTGCGTGTGTGTATGTGTGTGTGCGACCTCTTCATCTGATGTTTAATAATAAAAGGGATGAACATTACTGCCTCTATCTCTACTGCCTTTCTCTGAAGTTGGAGGGGTCACCACGCTTGCTGAGCAGCCTGGCGTTGCGGGCAATGCAAGCAGGGCAGAGCCCTGGGGAGGAGGTGGCGTCACAGTTCCCTATGGAACCCAGCTCCTGCACCCCCAGGAGGGCGGCACTGAGCAGTGGCAAGGCACCCCTGGTGCTTCAGGGTGCAACTTCCTGCCATGCTCAGTGTCAGCAGCTCCCTGCCCACCCTGGTGGCACTGCCCCATCCATGCCAGCTACAGTAGTGTTGGTGCCCATGTCTTGATCCATCCTACAGCCAGCCTGGACCACAGTGAGTGCTGTCATGTGGGACTGGGTGGTATTGAGTCATAACCCAGGGTACCTGGGTGCTGCCAGCACCCTGGGCTGCCTTCTGCAGGGTTTGCTGAGCCCCAGGGAGGAGATGGGGAGGTGGGCATTTGGGGAGAGAGATCCAGGACCAGTGGGATGGTCCCAAAGAAGCTCTGGGAGCTGGAGGGTGATGGTGGTGCAAGGGCCATGGTGTCTGGAAGGCTCCTGCCATGTAACTAGCTGATCCCCCAGGTGAGTCCTGCTGGGTTTTCCACCCACTCAGGGATACCCTGGGTCAATGTCATGTTCCCTGTTCCCACCTGAGCAGGACTAGGGCACAGCTCACACTGAGCCTGTGGCAGTGGTGGGCTGCAAGCTCCCAAGCTGTGACCCTGCCAGCCTCAGGCAGCCCATTTCCCCAAGCGGGGCTGAGCGCATCTGTAGTGTCAGGAGATGCCTGTTGTGCTCTGGGCTCACATCTTCTTGCACAAGCTCTTGGCGCAACACTGTGCAGCCTGGCAGGGAGAGGCTTCTCACCCTCTTTGCTAGCATGCCCATTTCCCAATTCTGACCTGCAGGATGGGGCTCAGGGGCTCCCCCTGACCTTACATGTCCCACTGTCAGGCTGCCATTGCTGCCCCTCTCCTCCAGAACCATCCACTTCCCCGTCCCACCAGCCAGAGCCACACGGCTGCTGTGGAGAAGGTGCTGGTTTAATGCTGCAGCCCAGCCTGGAGTGAGCCCTGTGACCACTTGGGGTGACTGTGCCCAAACCAGAGTCCTGTCCCCAAGCCCCCAGGCTCAGCTGTGCTTGTTGATGTGGCGGGAATGAGCATGCACAGCCTCCACGAAGGCACCCACATGCTCGGGACTCATGTCAGGGTAGAGGCCATGGCCCAGGTTGGCAATGTAGCGTTGGGTCCCGAAACCTTCCAGCATCTTCTTTACCAGCTCACCAATCTTCTCCTGCAGGCACAGTAGGGAAACCATGTGTCAGCCCCACCCAGCCCAGGGTACTACTCCACCCCCACCAGTCCCCAGCCAGCCTGGGGGACTGCTGGGTCATGACCCAGCACTGCAGGTGGGGAAACTGAGGCAGGAGGCCTCTAACACAGCCTGGAACTAGCCCCCATTGCTGGTGATGGCTGCGGCTCACCTTGGGTGCATAGAGAGCGCAGGGATCCAGGTTCCCTTGCAGGGTCACATCTTTCCCTGTCTGTGCACTGCAGCAGAGATGAAGCAGGTAAGCTGTTGCGTGTGGTGCAGAGGCTGGGGGCAGCCGGGTGCCCACAGCCCCCACCACAGGGCACACGGGACCCCTCAGTGCAGCCCCTGGTTGCTGTGAGCTGCATGTAGGATGGGGGCCCAACTATCGCCACCTCTGGAGCAGAAATCTCCAGGCCTGGGATGGCTCAGGGCAGAGGAAGAGGTCAGGGTACCCGAGCCAGGGTGCTGTCCAGGCACCTGAGCGCTCTGTTAGACTTACCGAGCGTCCTGGGGCCGGATGGTCCAGTCGAGACCGACCACCTCGTAACCAGCATGGGCCAGATCACGCAGCGCGTAGTGCGCGTCCTTTGCAAAAATTATCTGGGGAGGGAGGAGACGGGCAGTAACTCCACTATGGGTCAGGCCCCTCTGCATGAGCTAGACTGGGAGAGGCAGGTACCAGGGGATGCACCCCTCTCCAGCAGCCCCCAGATGCCAGGGTCAACCCAGATAGACCCGACTCACCATGGGAACCAGGGGCAGCGCCTCCTCCTTCAGCTTGCTCTTGACAGCCTGGGCGATATCTCGGATGTAAGGCAGGGCGAAGTCCTGGAACTGCTCCGGGCCCAGGTGCCCCGCATGGGACTCAAACAACTGGAGCGCCTGCCAGGGACAGGGGGCTGGGAGAGCTGCACCTCAGTCCCTCCTCCTCCTCCCAGAAGCTGGACCCTCTCTGCTCCCTGTCCCTAGTCCCTGCCTTCCTGCTTGGCCCTGTCCCCATGCCCCAGGACACACCTGCGCTCCAGCAGCCACCTGCCCCACCAGGTAGTCAGTGACGACATTGGCCAGCAGCCGCAGCAGTTGGTGGCTTGCCTCGGGGTGACGGTAGAGCCAGCTCTTGGCCTTGGCCATTGTAGTGGAGCCACCACCTTCAATCATGTAGGACATGAGCGTCCACTGCGGGAAGGAGAGGAGTGGAGTGAGGATGGTGATGGAGATGGAAGAAGACGCGAGGGGCCGGTCACAGTGCTGAAGGTAGAACCTGTGAGCACCCCAGAGCCTGGGGCACAGCTGCTCCTGCACTGAATGACCCTCACCTACAAAACCCTATAGCACCCACAGCTCTGGGGGTGTCATGGCCGGTGTCACCCCAGAAGAAAGAGCAGAGGAGCCCAGCTGGAAGCCCACATAGAGGAGCCACATCACTTACAGGCGCCCCGGAGAAGCCAATGAGGGGCACCCTGCCCTCCAGGCTGTGTCGCGTCAGCGTGATGGCCTGGAAAACATAACCCAGCTCCGCAGTCACGTCCACCTTCTGTCGCAGTTTCAGCAGATCCTCCACCTCCTTCAGGGGCTCTGTGAACGTGGGTCCTTTGCCAGGGACCATGACAACCTCCATGCCCAGCGCCTGGGGACAGGGGAGAATGGAAGAAGCAGGAATGGGGTGGCCCTGAACCCAGCCCTGTTCCCAGCTGCTGCTCCCCACCACCGCCCATGCCTCTCACCTGCGGCACCACCAAGATGTCGGAGAAGATGATGGCAGCATCCAGGGGGAATCGTCTGAGCGGCTGCAGAGGGGAAGAGGCAGCGTCAGGGAGGGGCTGGGACTCCTTCCCCATGGAGGACCTAGACAAGCACATGGGGTCCCCAAGGGCTGCACAACTTACTGGGGCTACCCAGGGTGGCCAGACCCAAGGTTTCTCCCTGTCCCCATCTGGGCAGGGAGAAGGAACACAGACCCCCTGGAGGATGCTCACCTGCAGCGTCAGCTCACAGCACAATTTGGGGCTCCGGCAAGTGGCGAAGAAATCCTGTGCTGCCCGGGTCTCCCGAAACTCTGCAAGCAACCAGCATGAGCGTTACAGGGTGCGTGCCGGGTCTCGTCACGGGCCTCCCTCCCCATGCCTCCACCTGCTCACCGGGCAGGTAGCGCCCTGCCTGCCGCATGCACCACACTGGGGTGTGCTCCGTCTCCTCCCCGCGCGCCGCTCGCAGGAACGTATCATTCTTCAGCTTGGGGAAGCCCTTGGGGCTGCAGACAAAAGAGCAGATATGGGTTGTCACCCACGAGGGGTCCGGGTGCCCTGCCAGATCCCCGCGGCTGGGGGCAGGAGGCGTGAGGACCAGTGGCTTGTCCCCACTCCCTGGCTGGTGACCACAGGGAAAGGGCTTGCATCCAGCTGTGACAAATGTGACAAATGCTCCCTATCACGGTCCAGGGCCTCTTCCTGCTCGGGGCCGTGGGGCCCTCCCTGGGGAGAGGCGATGCCTGGCCCAGGGTCCCAAGAGATTAAGTTATCGGGGCCAGCAGTTGCTCCCTCCTGGAGAGATTTGGGGCCAGCGGGGCACGGGGGCAGGCAGCTCTGCCACCGGTGTCCCCGGCCCCTATCTGTGCTGTGCAACCCCCGGAGGCCCAGGCGCCTGCTGAGGTGGCAACCATGTGTCCCCAAGCTCCGCCAAGGGGCCGCTGGAGCCCAGCCTGCCCCAGGGACGGGACCCCGGGCAACCACGGGGGACGGCCAGCATGGTCCTGCTGTGACAGGCAGCGGCCGTGGGGACAAAGTCCCCAAAACCTCCAGTGTGGGACCAGTGACTTCACTGCCACACCAGTGGCCCTGCTGATCCATCCCAGTGCAGGATCGGTGTTCCCAGTGCCTCACTAGCGACCCCAGTGCAGGACCCTGGTGCCAGCACTGTATCCCCAGGGCCACACCAGTGCCTCACCAGTGACCCCAGTACAGGACTCCAGTGCCGGAGCACCATTCCCAGGGCCACACCAGTGACCCCAGTGCCGGACCGCCATTCCCAGGGCCACACCAGTGACCCCCGTGCAGGCCCCGCCCTCACCGCCCTCCTCGGCCCGTGAACTCACAAAAGCCGCTCGCCGCCCTCCATCCTCCTGCGCCGTTCCCCGATACCCCCGTTGCCTCCCGGCGTTCCGCCCCGCCCCCGCCTCGCCC